>VYXD01015041.1:98616-209593 GCA_013397195.1 Hylia prasina | reverse complement strand
TGTTCTTCCTGGAGACGGCGCTGGGGCAGTACACGAGCCAGGGAGGGGTGACGGCCTGGAGGAAGATCTGTCCCCTCTTTGAAGGTCAGTCAAGTTACAGCATTTACTGGCAACGTTTTCTAACAATCATTGACTCAGATCCCTTTTTTGAAGTATTCTTCTTCTTCTTTTTTCTTTCTCCTTTATTTTCCGTCCCTTCCTCTCTCTCCCAGCCTTGTTATTCCTCCTGCTGCCTGCTGTGTGTGCAAGAGCAGTTCCCTGACCTCTCTCTATGTGAGTGAGGGTGTGTGGTGCTGGCTGGGGGCTGTGTTGGTCTTGCTTCTCCTCTCTCCCAGGCTCTGAGCTCCTCAAAGCAGAGACCATGGTTCAGCTGGACCAGCACAGCCCTCAGCCAGCACCACACACCCTCACTCACATAGAGAGAGGTCAGGGAACTGCTCTTGCACACACAGCAGGCAGCAGGAGGAATAACAAGGCTGGGAGAGAGAGGAAGGGACGGAAAATAAAGGAGAAAGAAAAAAGAAGAAGAAGAATACTTCAAAAAAGGGATCTGAGTCAATGATTGTTAGAAAACGTTGCCAGTAAATGCTGTAACTTGACTGACCTTCAAAGAGGGGACAGATCTTCCTCCAGGCCGTCACCCCTCCCTGGCTCGTGTACTGCCCCAGCGCCGTCTCCAGGAAGAACACTGGGATCCCACAGGTGAAGAGGAAGATGAGGTAAGGGATGAGGAAGGCTCCTGAAGAGAGGGGTAAAATGCTGCCTCAGAAACCTCTTCAAAAGCTTATCCTTAAAACCTCTTGCCAGGTACCTGGGTTCACAGCTGGAATCAGCTACACAAATATAAATATTTCTCTGAACTAACTGTGCAACCTCTGCTAAAGCAAACAAGGTCTCCACCACCATAGTTTCTCAGAAAAAAAATACAAGAGTGGTCAGTCTTGTGTTACTGGGGTACTTCTGTATTTGGCATGGGCCAAAACCTAGAGGTAAGGAGTAGCCAGGCAAGGACCTAAAAAAAGATAGTGCTGAAGAAGTCCTCCCTGCTTCATGCTCCTGACCTCATTCCAGCTTTCAGCAGGAATGGGGTGAACAAAATAAGTCCTTGTTTCACATAACCACATTTGTTCTGCCTTTCATGAGAGTCACAGCAAAACTCCCACTTGCCCAGAGGATACAAACCTGGAGGCTGGTGACATTTCTTGGTAAGTAATAAATTTGCCAGGATATAAATTTACTTGAGACATATTTCACATCAAATTTGGAAAGCAGATTGCACCAGAAGAATGGAAATAGGGGAAGAATGTCTTTCCAGCACTTTCAAAATGAAGAATTTTAACTTCTACCTTCAAAATTCATTTTTTGCTAAAATGTAGAGAAATGTCTGAAGAGAAATCAGCCTGAAATGGCCCTCAGATTAACCCTTGTCAAAATGGAAGAGGAAGGAGAGAAAGAGCAAGGTTTTTTCTCAGAAACAGTGACCAGCAGAAACTAAGCATAAGAAAAGANACAAGAGAAAAAGGGAGGGAACCAAGCTGCTGCCATGAAAAACAACCTGTTCAGCATGTTAAAAAAGTCCTGACAAAGACATTCATGAGGATTACCTCACATCTACCCCATCTTCCCAGGCTCCGCACAACTGCCTTGAGTAAAGCCAAAGCCAGGTCTTCTCTGCAGGGCAGAGTTAAGTCAACTGTGAGCATGAAGCAATGAGACCCCTGGTGAATATAATGGTATGGAGGCTGCATGGATGTGATTAACCAGGAAAACAGTGCCCTTAGAGTTTTGTGATACTGGTTCCTTCACTGGCAGACCTGAATTGGAAAAATCCTATGCTGCAGGCTTGGCCTGATTTACCCAAAAGCTACGTGCACAGAGGAAACTCTTCACTGGCAGCAACTGTCCCAGTAACTCCACAGGAATGGAGTAGAGTAAGGGAACTATAAGATAAACTGTTGCACCAGAGCTAATAAAAAGCTCCTGCCACATGAGGAACGCTCTAGATGGGCTTGAAAACTCTACCATCCTCCTCTCCTGCTTGCCAGAAAATGCCTATTTTTTGGTGACATCACATGGTGGCTCATGAGAGCTTCTTATCCAAACAACAAAAAAATATTTTCAACAAAACCCAGATAATTTCTGGGAACTGGAAAGAAGCTAGAAGATGAACAAGGGAAGGTGTACCTGAGTTCCAGGGGTTATTGCAGCTGGCCCATGGTAGCACTGAAGTGAAGGAGCTGAACAGGTAGAAGAGTGCCCAGGACAGGATGATGATGTAGTAGACATTCAGATATCCCACAATGACTTGGGAGGCATATCCAATTCCTGTGAAGAAAAGCAAAGGAGGTGAGGATGGGACTGACAACCAACTCCCAACACATGAGGCTTAACCCCAAACAAAGATGCAGGTCACGCTGTGGTAAGAAGGATGCAACACCAACAACATGGCTCTCCAGAGAATAGTGCAAGGTCTACTCAAGGGAAAGAGGAAGGATTTTGTGACTGTGCATGTGGACAGGAAACACTGCTGGTAACTCTAGACAGGTCTGTGGTGAAACAGCCAGAAAACCTTATGCTGATTTGAAACAAATTTTCTGATGGCTACCATGCCACAGCATCACAGTGCCTCTTCTTCAGAAGAGCTAGTCTTTGATGCTCCAGTCTTTGAAGAAAAAAAATGCAGCTGAGTTACTTACTTGTGGAAAGAGTCAGGCAAAAAAAACATTCTTACAGCTGATATATACCATGTTCAGCTTTGGTCTTGGGTCCTGCTTGTGCCTGTTTCTCACTGAGACCTCGGAACAGTAATCAGACCAGAAAGGCCCAATTCTTTTATTTAAAACTGGTTGTCAGTGAGCTTTGAGATGCCCCTGCTGTCCAGCTCCAGGCCTGTGCCATAGCACAGGGGTCTCCAGGGCAGGAGGTCCCAAACTCCCCAGGGAGTTTCAAATAGCACTGCATGCCCATGCTCAAGCAAACTAACCAGGCTCCACACTGCCTGAGCACAGGTTTCTCCATCTGCAAAACATGGTTAATAAGCTCTCTTCTGGTCAGGAGAATTGAGGAAATTATATTCATTAATATATTAATACCATTAAACAATCTTCCCCAGGGTCCCAGAAGTCCTGGTTCTTATCCCTGTGGCTTAACCTCAAACCTTCCCCCCATTTCTGGGCTGTCAGACCCAGTGCACACAGATTGATTCCCCCAGTCTGCAGGATGCCAGCCTGCAAATGCTGCCACAGCAGCCCTGGGCACAGGAGTGGGCAGGGAAAACACGATAAACTAGATCGATTTCCTCAATCTCTTCTCCCCTCACTATTTGTCATGGACCACACACAGGTGTTTGTACATTTATACTTCCATCCTCCTCCCTCAGCTTGAAGGGGCAGTTCCCTGACCCCTCTTCATGTGAGTGAGGGTGTGTGGTGCTGGCTGGGGGCTGTGTTGGTCTTGCTTCTCCTCTCTCCCAGGCTCTGAGCTCCTCAAAGCAGAGACCATGGTTCAGCTGGACCAGCACAGCCCTCAGCCAGCACCACACACCCTCACTCACATAGAGAGAGGTCAGGGAACTGCTCTTGCACACACAGCAGGCAGCAGGAGGAATAACAAGGCTGGGAGAGAGAGGAAGGGACGGAAAATAAAGGAGAAAGAAAAAAGAAGAAGAAGAATACTTCAAAAAAGGGATCTGAGTCAATGATTGTTAGAAAACGTTGCCAGTAAATGCTGTAACTTGACTGACCTTCAAAGAGGGGACAGATCTTCCTCCAGGCCGTCACCCCTCCCTGGCTCGTGTACTGCCCCAGCGCCGTCTCCAGGAAGAACAGGGGGATCCCACAGGTGAAGAGGAAGATGAGGTAAGGGATGAGGAAGGCTCCTGAAGAGAGGGGTAAAATGCTGCCTCAGAAACCTCTTCAAAAGCTTATCCTTAAAACCTCTTGCCAGGTACCTGGGTTCACAGCTGGAATCAGCTACGCAAATATAAATATTTCTCTGAACTAACTGTGCAACCTCTGCTAAAGCAAACAAGGTCTCCACCACCATAATTTCTCAGAAAAAAAATACAAGAGTGGTCTGTCTTGTGTTACTGGGGTACTTCTGTATTTGGCATGGGCCAAAACCTAGAGGTAAGGAGTAGCCAGGCAAGGACCTAAAAAACGATAGTGCTGAAGAAGTCCTCCCTGCTTCATGCTCCTGACCTCATTCCAGCTTTCAGCAGGAATGGGGTGAACAAAATAAGTCCTTGTTTCACATAACCACATTTGTTCTGCCTTTCATGAGAGTCACAGCAAAACTCCCACTTCCCCAGAGGATACAAACCTGGAGGCTGGTGACATTTCTTGGTAAGTAATAAATTTGCTAGGATATAAATTTACTTGAGACATATTTCACGTCAAATTTGGAAAGCAGATTGCACCAGAAGAATGGAAATAGGGGAAGAATGTCTTTCCAGCACTTTCAAAATGAAGAATTTTAACTTCTACCTTCAAAATTCATTTTTTGCTAAAATGTAGAGAAATGTCTGAAGAGAAATCAGCCTGAAATGGCCCTCAGATTAACCCTTGTCAAAATGGAAGAGGAAGGAGAGAAAGAGCAAGGTTTTTTCTCAGAAACAGTGACCAGCAGAAACTAAGCATAAGAAAAGACAAACAAAATCACAACAAAAAAAAGTTTAATGCCCCGAAAAAAATGGTTTAGTGCTCTGTTCAGCTGTCTGAAACATTTTTGCATCTTTTCAGTTATGCTGCCAAACCAAAACACCAAATACATTCGTTGCTCTGCTCTAAACTGCTCCTGAGATCTCATTTTCACAGCTGACCTTCCTTCTGTGACCTCACTCTCTTTCTCCACATCCTTAGTGTAGATTTTCACACTTCTGCTCTCCTCCAAACAAGATAAGGTGACTGCCTTCCTCACTGAAAGAACTGTGGCAGTCTTGCCCCTCCATACAATAAACCTTTGGTCATGAATATCTCTCTTGCCATGCGTGGGGAGCATCTCAGCTGCTTGTAACCAAGATTAGAGTGCCTTTCCCAGCCACTGTCCCCCCAGGCCCTCTCCTCCCCTGCCAGCACAGGCATCCACACTGACACTCCTCCCAGTGACAATGAGCAACTACGAACACTTGTCCTTGTTTTTAAGCCAAGAATGTTACAATGACAAAGAACATCCAAATTTCCTCTAAACACAGCTGTGTGTAGCTGCAGGAGACCTGGGGCCAGAGGGAAGGAGGCTGGTTCTCAGGGTCAGTCCAGGTTTGCAGGGTAGGGAATGAGAACTGCAGACCCTGAACTAGAGGCAGCTGCTGCCTTCAGTGCTGCAAGACATCTATGCCAAATCTGCAAGACAGTTTCATTATCCTGCATACAGATGAGCCTTTCAGCAGATTCCAGACCCTCTCCTCTGATACAGTTTGTCCCAGAGGTTGACCCATTTTGGTCTCTGAGCAATGATGGTTTTCTTGCACCTCCACTGTTTTGTCTCTCCTAACTGTCCCACAGCAGTTACCAGCTGAAACTCCAGCTCTGATCCCCTCCTCAATTTGCTGCTCCACTGAAGGAGACTCAGCCTTGACTGAGGCCCCTGACTGACCCTTCTTCCTTATGAGTCAATAGTAAGTTCAGGATGCTGAGCAATTAGATCAAATTTGACAGTGCAGCAATAGGTAAGGTTGCAGTTGGTCGCTTTACAGAAAATAAGCACTATTGTTTCTATGGCATCTGTCTTCATGGGTGTATAACTGTTTCAGTACATCCAAAGGTGGAGAAAGGTGACAGGACAGCAGTCTCAAGGGTTTGGGGGGTAAGGGTGGGACAGGGATGCAGCATTTATAGATGGAAAATGTCTTTTTTGCAATTTCAAGAACTTTTTCAATGGTAAGAATATCTTTGAGTGCCATGGAAAAGACACTGCCTTGCCCTGTATCAGTCTTCTGGTTCCCTAGAGTGCTGGAGAGAGAAAAGTACCTTCTACAGCAGTAGTGTACTTTCTGCAAAGGCAATGTGTGAGCTGTGAGGGAAGGACTCTCCTATCCTAACCTTTCCCAAGCCTAGCCTCGTTGCCCTCTGAATCACAGCCTTAGATATTCCAGAGCAGTTTAATTAAAAAGACAAATGTTATTCAATAGATATTTAAAGAGAACAAAAGTAGCCTTTTCACTTATGCTAATTAGCATACAAATTGCAAGGACTGCTGAACCGGGTATCACAGGCATAAACTATGCAAAGATATCATCTGAGCTCAGGGAGAATATTTCCACAAAAAACCCATGACTCCTCTCTCAAAGCATCACTGCAGAACAGGCTGTTCAATCAGATGCACCTCCAGCCTTTCCTAACCTGTGCCCATCTGACTTGCCCTTGGTGCCTCCCATCAAAATACTGGAGAAGGATACTGGGGGACCTGCTAAAAATAATCCCAGGTTCAAGAAAAACCTAATTCCATTTTCTTTAACCATTTCTTACCCTGCCCCTCTTTGGTTTTGAGAATGTATTTTATTATCTCTTGTTTAATTTGGATAAACCCCAGCAACAGCACAGAGGACAGGAATTTGGAGGCCCTGGGAAAAATTACAGCGGAACCACTGAGCTGTTGGTGAAAGCTCATAGCACCTTGGATAAGAAAGGCCTCTGGGGCATGGTCTGCAGACAAACGAAGCTCAAAGTTGGGGCGGGAGGGCAAAGCAAGTCCCAGGCCATTATTTCAAGAGGTTTTTAGAGAATAAAAACAAAAGAGAAGTTGTTGCTGTATTTGACATGTAATTTGTTATTCCTCCTTTTCTTTTATAAAGTTAGATTTTATTCACTGAGAGAAGTTAGTGACAGTCAATTATTCCCTTACATTTCATTTTATTGTTATGAGAAATTTTAACTTTCAACCATGTAATGATCTTATTGCAGTGTTACTGCAAGAGAAAAGGAGAGCCATGCAAAGAAACAAAAGGGAAGGTGAATGAACCTTTTTTGGGGATGAATTTCCCAAAATTGGTGGTTTGATCACTGAGAATTGCTCCATGGAAAGAGCAGAAATCTCTCTCTAGGGCATATCAGGCCTTAGCTAGGATACCAGCAAAAGATACCAGCACTATCTAAGCCTTTCCTCCTCTATAACAAGGGCCTGAAAAAGATTACTTTGACACCACAAGTAGGAAAAGGGAAATACATAGGAGGAGGTTGATGTTGGCTTTCTGACCACCTGATATTTTCCAAAGACCAAAAATTTCTTGAGATGCCCAGGGGCCTTAAGTTGTTACTAGAGTTCAACTTTTTAGGAGTCCAGATTTGAGAATGCCGTTTTAAGAAAGAGTACGTACTGGGGAGGAGCGGGATTCACTCCCAAGTTTTTATACCTCCTGGTTTTGGCAGGAACGAGCTTGTTGAAGGAATGAATAAGGGAGTGCCTTAGAGCACATGAGGCAAAGGAGAAATGGGTCCAGACATGTACATATTTCTCATCATACCTACAGATCTAGAACAACTCTTCTGTGCTGTGAACTCACCACCACCGTTCTTGTAGCAGAGGTATGGGAACCTCCACACGTTACCCAGGCCAATGATCTCCCCAGCCACAGACAGCACAAACTCCATTTTGTTCCGCCACTGGCCTCTCTCTTCCATTTCTTCCATTTTTATCTCTTCAGGACATGTGGTGGCCCCATTGGGCTCTCCTTCCTTGGATATGGCTCTTGTCATGGCTCTGTGGGACGAAAGAGAATGAGAACATGGGATGCAGGGAGCTGCTGCAGGACACACTTATGGAAAGAGGAGTGAGGGGACCAGACACCACAATGTGTTTCCAGTATCAGTATGTAAATTTAGGTACATCTAACTGGTGGCATTACTGACCAGAAGCTGGCCTTTCTACAAGTGATTTGCTTTAGCAAGGGATACACATTCCCTTATTGAGATTAGGAAAATAAACTGGAAACAAGCCTCACCAAAGCAGCTACATCTCTGCTTCCATTCCCACCAGCTGGGACTGCAAAGAAATCCGGGTTTTGTTCCTTTGTAGCAACTTGCAAATTCATCTTGCTGGTGGTTCAGTAAGTTTTTTAATAGCACATCTCTCATTCCTTCTGTGCGATCTAAAGGAACATCCCCATCTTCAGGGAGCAACAGAGACAGCAATCTGCATCACCGACAACACTTCAGCATTTCCACTGCCCCTAGATCTGCTCTGGACTATTTAAACTTGCTCTCTCCCTTGGCTCTGGAGGCAGCTCAGGCCCAGGACCTCTCCCAGTCAGCAGCTCAGTGGTGAGCAGGACCTCATCACCTTTGATGTCCTTTCCTTATAGGACCACCAAGTCTTTTATTGACCATTTGCACCAGGATGCTGCACCAGGACCACGATGGCAAAATATTCCTTCCCTTCTTGTGCTTGGTGCCTCACCTGACATGTCCTTCTGGACAAACACCAGGTATGAGCCACCTCATGGTGAGTAGGGACTACCAGGGAACCTGACCTAACTGGAAATATGAGCAAGTGTAGACCCTGACACCTAACAGTCCCAGCAGCCAAGGAAAGCTACAGCACTTGTTTTGGTGTAGTTTTCAATGAGGTGAGGAGGAAAAGGGAGCAGGAGCTGGTGGGCCATGCTTGCTCTTATCCACACAAGACAGCATCATTATCAGTGTTTCATTTACTTCTGTAAAGGAAATTATTTCCTAAATGCCAACCCTCTGGATATATTAGGCCCTGGGGCAAAGAAAGAAGCTTGTGTATGAAAAGACAACTTGTAATGAATGTTCACAACAGAACAAGTAGTTCCTTGACACAGGCATGTTTCCTGCCTGTTATTCAAGTAAAGAAAGGAAATCAGATCTCACGGTGTAATACACCAGTTGCTCTCTAAATGCCCTAGGCAACAACAGGCTTTGTTCCCCCATCTGCTTTCCTGAAGGACTCATCCTATTTGCTTTGCTATCAGCCGCAGATTTCCATGGACACTGAATGGAGGACAGAGTCTCATGCGAGACATCAACCAGTGTAAGAGGGGCTGCAACAAGATCAGGGGGGCATAAAGCATAGAGGAGAGCAGTCAGGGGCTGGTGAAGATCATCCAGGCTAATATAGCTTCCTCTTCAAAAACTTGGCAGAAAGATCCTGGTCCCTGTTAAATTTGAGAGGTTTTTAGAACTATTGAGTACGAGCCTATATATGGGCAGTACTGCAGTGGGCACAACCAGTTTTGGTGTCAAATGCAGATGCATGAGGGCACTGAGGAAGCAACCTCTCTTTTATCTCCAGCCCTTGCCCTTTTATGCTGAAAAGCACCTGTTTACTGGTATGGCTTGCACTGATCCAAACCACCAAGGGCTACAGCACCTGTGGATCCACATGAGAGCATGAAGGTGAATCAGCCCTCTAACAGACTCCCACAAACCTCTAAGCCCACATTTAAAGAAGGTAGTGGAAGCCAGCAATCAAGGTGCACACCCTAAATGCTGGCTTGCAGCTGCTGCTCTGCAGCTCCCCAGCAGCTCAGCAGTCCTTCCAGTCCCAGATTTGCTCCCTTCCCCTAGTCTTTCTGGTGGGCTGGATTGGGAGATGGAATCATCAGGTCCTCCTGCCAGCCATTTCTCAGCCTGTAGAAGCCCAGGCAGGGCCCTTCTCCCCACTGCCTGCCTGCAGTAAGGCCTGCCAGCTGGCTAATCAGTTTATTCTGATGCCACACCACAGCCTCCTCATCTCTGAGAGGAGCAGACCTCCACACACTGTCAAATGTGAGAGGAAAAAGTAACATGTACTTAAGGAAATGTGTTTGATCTGTCACAGCTCTTGGCACATTCCAATTTGCTGCAGTCCAGGGCATGTTATCAAATACAGAGATGTTTAAGTCTGGGTTTGTTGAGGATGTCCCAGGAAGCTGGCAGGAGAAGACTAGCTAATTTGTTTTTATTCTATTAATGTAAGGTGGATCCAAGAGTCAGCCTATTTCTACTAATATTTGGGGTTTTATTTCATTTTTGCTAGACCTGTTTCACACATGAGCGCAGGGGAAGGTCACAATCAGAGAATCATCTCCTCTCACCAAGCCCTAGGAAGGGAATGTAGGAGTGCCAGCCCACAGCCCCAAGCCTGTCACCAGCTTCCACCTCAGAGACACCTGGACCAGGATTTTTGATCTGCCCTCTGACTCCTGAATAGGCCAACATGAAGGACAGAAGTTGGGATGCTGCAATGAGGAACACAGCTGGGAGAAACACAGAACAGCAAGGGAGACACAGCACTTCTGCCTTCATTTTCCTGTTTTAGAAAGGGGGAAAGCACCCTGGCTATGAAATCAAACCTTTTCAAGTGGGAATAGATGGTGGATGGTGTCCAAAGTTTTGTCCCTTCATGGCATGAACTACAATGTCTCCTTTCCCAGACAAAGCCATGCACATTACACATCCCCACTGCTTCCCTCTCTGCTTTGCCTGCTGTTTCTGTGAGAAAGCCTATCCATATACACCTCCTGGCTCTTTTCCTGAACAGTTAATCCTACTGTGCCCCTGCTCCATATGTTCTTAGGCCAGATGGGGACCCAAATAACTTCTTGTTTCCAGCTAGGAACAATTTGGTTCTCCTACAGCAGTCACAGCCACCTACTGGGTTACATCATTCCCAACAGGCAAATGTTTTCCTCTTCCTTTGGTTGCCCCCTCCTCAATATACGAGTTTGGAATAAAGACTGTGCCCCTCACTGCTCGCCTGCATTTTTTTCTGCTGTTCCTTCACCAAAGTTTGGAGAAAAATCCTGTGACTACTTCATTCCCAGCCTCTTTCTTACCTCTGCCGTAAAGTTTTCCCAACAGCTAAAATGCCATCTTGATGCAACCCACAGTCTATACCTCCCCTGGACCCTCTCAACCACCACCACCACCTTCCCTCCTCAGCTCCCTCTGATCCCACTAGTCTCTTCTAGACGTGCTCTGCTGTATTTTCAGCCCTAAGCACCCAGAGGAGATCGTTTTCTTGCCCTTCACAGAAATGACCTGTGGTCTGTCATCTTCCCATAGAGAGTAGTGAGCTCCATTCTATGCAGCTCAATAGGAAATGGTACAGTATTTGGTACTGGGCTTGGTGCATGGAGATAGCCACATTTTTCCCCAAAAGATTTACTGCTGGGAAAACAAGAATACACCTGGATTCCTGCAGGACCTGGAAAGAGACCAGGCAGCATGCAGGCAGCGATAGACCCAGAGCAACAAGTTCCATTCTTGAACATTCAAATGAGGCAACACAGTCTCCCCTTGGTCACAAATTTTGGCCTGTGTTTGTCTCACACCTACCACCATGGGATCCTTCAAGTATGGTCAGAAAGAGCAAGGAGAACCAAGGACTTCTCTGAAGCACTGTGGTCACTCAGCAGTTGCCTGTGATGTGCTGAACAGACAATGCAGGTATGCAGGAGAACAGCATTTTTCAGCTTTGTTTGGAAACAAGATGCCACTGAAGGGGAGAGGCAGTAATAAGAAGAAGAGGAAAAAGAAAGCATAATTTGAAGCAAAATATGGTGCTATTCTCAGCCTCTCTCAGAGTGAAAAAGGGCTTTTTCAAAGTTGCTCAGGTGAGGCAAGAAACAAAAGCAAGGCGAGAAAGATGAGAGAAGCCACCTGGAGTTTTGGCACCAGAGGAAGAAGCCAATAGTGATTCTCCTAAAGCTTTTCTTCCTGCAAACCTACTGCCTGTTCCTGACTGCTGTCAGACAGGAGTTCCTACTGCTGGGAAGTTAACATCCTCCATTTGACCTCTTTTGCTGCTTTATCATAAGGCAAATGAGATGAGGACAATCTCCAGAGGGAATAGTGAAACAGAAAGAACAGCAGGCAGAAATGTCTCGAAAAAGCAGCTGATAATTTATGAGAGGATGCACAGTGTTACAGCCCCCTTGGACACTCAAAGGTGCTGCCTGAACTGCAGAATGCAGAATCACAGGTGACAACACAGACAGCTGCACTGCGTTTATATTTCTTGGTTTCATTTTGAAATAAGCAGCAACGAAGCACATAAACTGCAATTTAAGATGGGGAGGGAGGAATCAGGAAGCAAGAAGACTGGGCTGTGTTACAAAAGGAGGAGCAGGAGGACACAGAAAATTCTCTGGTTGCGCAATCAGAGCCAGCAGTTAGTCAGCAGCTGAAATCCTGCACTGCATTTTGATGGCAGGAGGCGGGGGCGGCTGTGGGAGCAGAGACAAAATCAGGGCTCAGCAAGGAACAACAGTGCCAAGGTACAGCTTAAGGAACCAATCCATTTAAATTAGCACATGGGGGCTGCTACTGGAATCGGCCATCTCTGCAAGATGGACAAGAAAATATTAGCAGTGGAAGCAAGGGCTTTCCAGCCAATCTAAAAGCAGCTACATGAGCAGAGACAGCTGCTTCCAAACGGGAATGCTGCTGGAGAATGGCTCACTCCCCCTGCATAACAGGGAAAAGGAAGAAAAGATGTAGAAAAACTGATCAACTCTAGGACTGCAGTCAAAATTAAAATGCCTTTCATTTCAAGCAATTGAAAGTTAGTTGGCTTCTTTACACTTTCTAATTAACTTCCAGGTTCTGTGGGCTGCAGGGTATTCTCAAAGCATCTGTTCAGCAAGGTTCATGAGGCACAGGAGGCTGTTACAAGAATCAGATGCTACCTATGTTTTCTCCAGGGTGAAATAAGACTGATGCTTATGCAGTCAGTGGGTTTGCTACTTACTGACAACAGAAAGAGTAAGATAAGGAACTCAGTGAGTTCCTTATGAGTGAGTTCACTGATGGCACAGACATCTGCAATACAAGATGCAAGGATTATAGAGCATCACCCTTCAGAGCACACGGCCCTGGTGCAGGAGGGTGCCAAATGGGTCCTGCTCTGTCTTCTGCCGCCAGACAGGAGACCCTCTGAAGCTCCTAACAGTGGCTGGACCTTCCTGAGGATCAGTGGCAAATCTCTTGCTAAAAGCAACATAAGCTGTTTTCCCTAGGGCCACATCAGTCTCTGTTGGTGCCCATGGACTACCATCCCTGCTCTGGGCTACTGAGATGGTTTCTTTTCTCTAGCCTAGAAAAAAACCAAGCCTAACTGATGAAGTCCATAAATGGTGTCTAAATATGACTAGAATCATATGACTAGCCTTTGCATCAAACCAGATAATCTCAAGACCTCCACTCAGCCCATAGTCTGGCTGTATCCAGTGTAACACAGCAGGAGGGGCAGCCACAGCAGGATCCATTCTTCGTACAGAGCACCAGCAATAGGTCTGGTACAGACACAGATCCAGCCAGGCCCCAGTGGAGCCCCTAGAGCCACCTACCCGATGGCTGAGGTTATCTGGCCAAAGTCCTGGGGCTGCATCAGGCCGCCTCAGAGGTCCTTGTGTGCAACCAAAGCGCGTGGCCAGCACGGCTCTCGTCACTGGCTGGAGGAGCAGAGCAGGTGAATGGCACAGAGGGTGAAAGCCATGCTCCAGCACCCACTCTGCAAACAGGTCCCTGCACACCGGGGCAGCGACCCCTGCTGCGGCCCAGAGGTGCTCCACAGGGACAGGACAGAGTTTGCAGGATGCCTGCAGGGCTGCCACCTCTCTGGGGCAGCAACTTCACGGAGCAAGACGGCAGCCAGCAGCCCTGGGCAGGTCAAATGAAGAGATGGAGGCTGCCAGCCCCAGCCCTGCTTGGCCACCTGCTGCCATCCCTGCAGCTGGGGGCGAGGGCTGAGGGAAGAGTGGGAAGCAAAGCTGCTGGAGCAGGAGAGCAGAGGAACCAACACTGCAGCCAGTGGTTCAGAGGTGGGAGGAAAGCACAGGGAATCTGGCATCACACAGCTCTAGGCACTTGTACCTAAACTCCTCCAGGTAGGCACACCCTGCCTGACCTCCCAAAAGCACAGCCTGGGGGCACTTGCTGTCAGTGATGAGAAACAGGGAGCATGGGGGAAGAGCACTCAAGCAAGACTCTTCCAAAAGCTGGGCAAGGCTGAGGTATAACACTGCCTTACGCTTCCCAGCAGGCAGGATGAGGGGAGCCAACAGCATGTGGCAGAGCATGGTGCCTCAGCACAGACACGTGTGTGGCCAGCACAGAGCAGGGCCACAGGGGCTCCCTGCCGTGCTTGTCCCCACACTGTGCTCCCTATTCAGCCCTGCACAAGCTCAGCACCCCGTGTCAGACCCTGGGCAGGCTCAGCCAACTCCAGCTGGTGCTCAGGATGAGTCACAAGAGGTGAAACCAGCACAGGCAGAGGCACATGGAAACCATGACTCCAGCAGTGCTTTAAGCGTTTTCCAGCAGTTCCTACCATAATGCCACATCATAATGTGGTGGGGCTGCATCCCACCTGCACCCTCCAAGGTGCCAGGTAGCAGCTCTCCTCACTGGGGCACCAAAACTTTCCTCTACCTTGCCCAGGAGGGAGCACAGTCAGGTAGAGATAAGGCATGGGGCTCTTTAGCCTGCCCTCTGCAAGGACCACATCTGCAACCATGAATCCAGAAAAGCTGGGCTGTTGCAGAGCTGCAAAGATCAGGTCCAAGGTTCAGCCTCTCATATCAGCAGCTGTCAAAGATGAAAAACTAGGGCAATGGCATTTCCACTGGCATGAGATGAAAGCCCTGATTAGCAGTGATTACTTTAAAAGTACTGTTGATTTAAGGAGACACAGATCAGGTGTTATGAAACCCTCGTGTTCTTGCCTGCATTTTTTCACAAATATGCCCACAGATTCCAAGAGTTTAGCACATGCAGAAACTGTGCTGTCTCCCTGCCTCACCCCTACAGGAACAAATTTGACGAAACCTCAGGGGCAAGAAGAACAAGAAGTGCACTCTCAGGCATATCTTTTAAAACTAGAGCCCCCAAGTCA
Organism: Hylia prasina; assembly: GCA_013397195.1. Lineage (NCBI taxonomy): Eukaryota > Metazoa > Chordata > Aves > Passeriformes > Sylviidae > Hylia > Hylia prasina. Next base: position 194,758 of record VYXD01015041.1, on the reverse strand, counting down.
GTGTACTGGGGTCAGCACCTCTGCAGGGCAGCACAGGAGGACTCATGCTGGCAATAGCTGAAATGCCTACAGCCTACTCCACTCCTAGTGCCTTGGCTCCTGTACCTATTATCAACCAGTCATCTCTGCCCTTCATCCCTGTCTCACTCACTGTTGTCTCTCTTCTCAATCTTTCTGCTGTCTGAGTACTCATCTGTCACTCCGTCCCTTTCTCTCTGCTACCACAACCTTCAGTATCAATTACCCATCCTTCAGGCATCTCTTTGCTCTCAGTTTCCTGGCACCTCCTGTGCAGCATCTCTGCCTGTCCTCTCCTTTTCCAAAGGAACCACTGAAAGAAAAACCTCTTCCCTGGGTTGATCCAAATTGATTATTTGTTCCTTATTTTCCATCTTGTTCTTGCTTTACTTAACGTTGGGAAGATTCTGCCCTTGCAGATTTGCTGGCCCGCTCTCCAGAGCACAGCAAGCAGCTGGCGTGCAGCAGCTGGCTGCAGGAGGGCCCGAGTCACCGGCACTCCCAGGGTGGCACACACATCCAGCCACATCTGCCCAACAAGCAAACACCCAACTCACCTGAACCCAGCGTAGGTCTCCCCCAGGCAAGCCCCTCCTGTCCCATCCTTACCCGTCCCACTGGAGTCCAGGCAGGGAATCCACTGAGTGCCAGAGATACAGCAAGAGTTAAGGCAGAGACTACCCTCTCTCCTCCTCCTGTCCCACCCCTTCCACCAGCTCCCCCCACCAAATTATCACCCAGCTCATGTGTGGGTGGTGGGACGTAAGGAAGGGAGGTGCATCAGGGCAGAACTTTCTCCCCTAATCCCTTACAACATGCACCTCTCCAGACCTTGAACTGCGGCCCTGACAAGAAAGCAAGATGAGAAAGCAGCCACAGGCAGGCAGGGTAAAGGCCCAGCGTTTGTAAATATCAACTACAGCAGTCAGGGAGTAACCCCATGTCCTCTTGACATGCAGGGCAGAAACTCTCCCCTTGCAGACCCCACATGGGAGTCTCCCCTCTCCCCCAGCATGGCCCAGGCTGGCTGCCACATACTCCCACTGTCCTAGGGCATCCCTCAGTGTCATCCTACAAACATGCAGAATGAATCCCCACGGAGCATTACATTAAATCTTCTGTGGCCGAGCTCAAGTCTCACCAACACCATCAGGCAGGTGGAGCAAAAGGCAGAGTATGGGTCGAAGGGACACTCTGGGGTCACAGAGCCCCCTCCATGCCCGTGCCATATGTTGAGAATACAAACACAGCTCACGGGACAGAGCTCTGTCAGCAAGGAGAGGCACTGCTGGAGTCTTTTTAGTGTCTGGGTGCTCAATAGAAGTGACCAATCCCTCTGTGGCTTTGTCCTGGCAGCTTTCTTTGTATCCATCTCAGCCCTGATGTGCTTTTCCAGAGCTTCTCATGACCAACACCAGTAGCAGGCATTCCAGTTACATCATTTTTTTCAGCTCAGCTTTTCTCTTTTTTAATGGTTGTGTTTAATGCTATCACTCTTTTGTCTTTTGCTTTGTCTGCTAGTGTGCCTGGGAAATTCCTATTGACCTTTTCATGCACGCACGTGGTCAAACCAGAGCAGCATGCAGGAGGAAACGTGAGGCACATCCAACACATGCTCGGCTGTGTCTGCACCCACCAGAGGAGCATTTCTCAGCCCCTCATGGGAAACACAGGAGCTGACAAAAGTCCTCAATGCCACAGCACGGGGAAGAAGTAGGTTTACATGCCTGCAGACTCTATAGAGGTCGTTTGTAATGCTGTCTCTAGAAAATCCTCCATGGGTGCTAGAAGCCAGTGAGTCAGATCCCATTAGAGCATGCTGGATTGCCCTGGGGACAAATGATGCTGGAGAGATGCATAACGAGAATCAACCCTGGACTGAGTGGGATCCTCAGGATAAACCACTGAGGCTAGTTCTGGAGGCAGTAAGGGAAAACATCTGCATTTACTTGAGGCTGTTTCCGGGATTAAACTTTCCAAGCATGCTATTTTCAAAGCTCTTGGCTTTCACCTACCCCATGGGGTAGTTGAGTGGATTGGTCCCATACCCAAAGAAATACAAGGTGATTCTTCCCTTGTGAGATCTGGCATCAACATCAGACAGGACAGGCACCACCACCTGCCTTTTAGGGGCTCTCTCCAGAGCCCTGAAAGACAGCAAGGTGAAGAGCATGTGCTGGCTCTGCTTTCCCTCTGACCCTGCTCGTGGAGGACAGTGCCACTGCCTGTCCTGTCACAGAGGACTGGCATGACCCAGGACAACTGAGGAAAAGGTGCAATAGAGGTTATCCAGATATGAAAAGAGATAAGCCTAGGTAAGCAGAGCTGACCTAAAAACTTGATTTATCCATGCTGAAGTGTTTCACAGGAACATGGCAGGGGTTTTGCAAAGCTGTAGATGGGAAATGACCTGTGACATTAAGGTAAAACAAGAAGAAAGTCAACCTAAATGAAAACTTTATCCAGCAATGTGTGAAAATGATTCTCCAGGAGGGAAAAAAAGGCTATTTCTGTTTGCCAGCCCAGAAGGTACCAGAAGTTACACTCAGGCTTCAGAGTTTCCCACCAGGCAATAATTCACAGGGGTTTTTTAATCCTGCTACAGGCAGGGGCACATTTATCTCACCACACCAGCTTCCATGTGAGGGATCTGACCGGTGTGATGACCCAGACTGAAAAGCATAAATCACATCCTGAGCAGCTCAGCTGGCGGGGTACAGACTGTGCTCAGTCCCATCGCAGGAGAGGGCAAGGGAAGGGGAGATGCACTCACTCCCTGGCCACCAGTTGGGCGAGTCAGCCCTGAGCTGGCAGGGTCAGCTCTGGGCTGAGCAGCTGTGTAGGTAGGACAGGGCTGCTAAAGGATGTGACAATCTGACTGCAGGTCACCTCACGATGTGAGCTCCTCCTCCGCAAGTGTGGGTGAGGTTGCTCAAACACTCATCCTCAAAAGAGAAGCAATAAATCCCAGAAATGTTCAAAGCAACCCCCTCCCCAGGCAGCATGAACCCCTCCCAGCCCTGGACGCCCTGCTGTGAGCAGCTCACACACCAGCAGCACTCAGATCTCCACAGCTCTCCCATGGTGTGTCCTGACGAAGTCCCACCACTGTACCCAAGGAGAACTGGGAAAGCACTGCTGTCCAACCACACAGAGGTGCCCACTCCCTCTGCAGTTGCCAGCTCAGAGCCAGCTGCACAGGTTTCCATCCCCTCTTGCAAGCAGAGGAGGAAAACTCTCTCTGAAAGCACTGGATTTCCTCAACCTGCCAGGCTCAGGGCAGCTGGAGACCAGGACTCAGCCTTTGCCCCAAAGGATGGCTGACCCCAACCTCAGATCTGTCTTGCACCTACTCAAAGGTGTCCTCCTCCCCACCCGACTCACCACCTGCCAGCTGGCAGTGCCCTCTTGCCTCTCTTTTATCACTTCTTTTCTCAGAATTTCTCAGAACACATGCTGGCTTTTCCCATCATCTGGGTGTCCCCACCCTTTCCTCCCTTTCAGCCAGCTCTGACATGCCTGCTGAAGAGCCAGCCCAGAGGAGCAGGTTGCCAACCTCAGCCCACACTAGGGCCACGCTCCCTGGCAGCAGTGAGTCCTGGGCCCCTGAGCCAGTGAGACACGAGGCTTCACGCCAAAGTAAGTCAAATCTACCCTAGCCCAGATTTTGGAAGAGGTCTGTCAGTATGACGCGCTATGGGTGAATCCAAACCGTGCTTTACAAACATTAGAGGCTGCAGAGGCAGTCTCTGGGACAGTTTGTTGGACACAGTGGAGCCTGCAGCCCTGGCTGCCCTCCTCACTGAGCCACCTGGGGGAGAACCACTGCTGGCCTCGTTTGTCCAGACTAATCCTGTCTTTTAACACTTTTGCTAACAAAATAGGAGAAATACTGATTGCCCCACAGGCACAACGCTGCTGCTTCTTTGGCTGAGAACATGCCTTGCTGACTGAACACTATGTTTGCAGGGGATTTCCCCTAGGCATTTGGTATAATTTATTTTTCATGTTTATGGCTAATTTCTGCTTGAGTAAGCCCATGACTTCTGACAACAGTTTCACTGTAACTAATCACAAGTGAACATAACCAAAGAAACAAGAGCTAATGAGGCCCCACAGAACCCTGATGTGCTCCAGCAGCCACAGCACCGCTCCTGTGCTGGGCTCCCAGGGAGGAGGAGGCTGCCAGGAGCCTTTATCTGTGAAAGCGCAGGCAGCGTGAGACATTGCCTGTTTCACAGCATCCCTGGTATGGGAGAGGATAAGGCAAGGGCAAATGGCTTAGGAGCCCAGAGTCAGCAATAAAGGTGGTCAGGAGGGAGGACTGGCAGTGCTGGGGAGACATCTGTAGTCCAACAGCCTCTGAGCTGCACAGACATGCTCGCTCTTGATCACAGAACAAAGGCAGGCAGAGGACACATGGGTATGTGCTTGTCTGCTCCTGCTTTCCCTCCCTGCTCCCTCAGGGCAGCCGAGCCTGGCGCTGTGGGACATGTGACAGCAAACACCTCTGATGCACGGGGCACAAGGACACAAAGGACAAGGTCGGATGGAGACACAGAGAGGTGCCTGTCGCTGCTGCCCAAGGTGTTGCAACTCTAGGCAGGTCTTAGGGAGAGAGGGGTAACAAAACCACTGGTAACTTGTTGGAAGTAACAGCTTCTCCAGTGTGCCTTTGTGTTTCCCACTCATGCTTCCCTTATCTGCACCATGCAGATCCCCCTCCTGCAGGCTGCTAACCACATCAGGCCGCAAGGGCTCAGCCCTGCTCTGTGGGACATGCTCATTTGCACCTGCCTGTAGGACACACTCCAGAGATTACCTGGAGATCTCTGCTTCACAGGAATATGTATCCCATGAGTTAACATGTTCATCTTACTCTGTTCTCTCCATTTATGCACCATGGCATCAAGCACATCCAACTTTTCTTGTCACCAAAATGTGCAACACGACTCAATACATCATTCTGCAACAGCCATGGAAAATTGCCTGGTAGTTACCACTAAGGGCAAAAGGAAAAAGACCTCTCAAGCATCTGTTCAAACATCCCAGGATTTGGGATGCTCTCCACGGCAGTAGATGCATCCTCATCTATGGGTCTGTCCTTGAGATCTAAAGTCTTTCCCCTGCCCTATGTGGGCATCTCCATCCATGGACAAGGAAAGCTGAATTTCCTCCCCAGGCACCACTGACACAAAAGGGAAAAGCAGAGCCTGGTTTTCATGGATGGATGGACAGGTCATCCTTTCCAAGCACCAATAACCTGAGGCAGAATCTCAGGGACTTTACTTTTAGGTGGACTTCTCATTTGAAAAAAAAACCAAAAAAACCACAACACACTGAAACCAAACCAAACAAACCAACCCAAAAAAACCCAGAAAAATCAAAACACACACACACAAAAAAACCCCACCGCAAAACCAACCAAACAAAAAACCCCTGCAAATCAAAACTAAGCAAAGAAAACTGAAAAAACACGATCACCACCACAAAACAACCCATGGAAAAAAGGGCCCTTTAATCTCATGCCTGTTATCCAGTAAGTAATGGGCTGAATTCTCAGGCAATTTTGTAGGTTTTGGATTCTGAAGGTGGGAAATACCAATGATCACACCCCTCTTGTGTAAAGGGAGATCAGCATCTCCCCTGCTGGCAAAAGTATGGTGCAAATTCCACAGACCGCAATGCTAATCTGGATGCAATGAAAATCCCTTTCACCATATTCCTAATCACAAACAATCACCGTGTTATAGACAGAGTCTTAATTCGTGCAAGTATAAATATATGTTATAAAAGTTACGATTCAGTATTAAGATCCTTGGTGGTGGGCAGAGATTGCAACATCCTGCCTGGCTACCGAGGGGAGGAGCAAAGACTCATTAACATATGAGTACAGGAGCGGGACATCCAGTTTTCTACAGTGATACACCGATACTGCACCCTTATTAACATGGAGAGATAGCCCACCCATTCACACTACACCTGGGCAGATCCACCCCCGAGACCAGACCGAGTTCCAGGAAATCCAATCAGGCATCTAGTCACTTCATGAAACAGCTTTGTCCAACAGGACAGCAAGAAACAAAGGACCACCATCAAGATAGCCGGGATCGTTGGAGAGCCCATCACTGTGCATCCTCCACCCGGGAAGGACTTTGTCCACCTCAGAGTAAAGAAAGGAGACCACCATGAATATGTTTAATCTGAAAGGAAGAGAAGAATCTCTGCCCTGGGCAAGAAAAAGTGTATAAAAATGGACTGGACTGAGACCACTTCGTGAACTCAGGGGGACTTGCTGCCAGAGAGAGAGGGATACTCTGAATTCATCCGGCGACGCTGTAGCTCTGTTGGGGCAATCAGTGACCGTATCCTGGTCACTCAATAAAATCTATCTTTCCAAATCATTAAATTTGGCTTGATTGGCTTTTCATTTATAACAACCGTATGCTGATATTGCCATATTCCAAATCTCACAAAGAACTCCTTTTAAGCATGGGGTCTTAAAAGTCTTGTGAAAAAAAGACATGTGTGGAAATTTCTAATAAATTCATTTGAAATTACCCCTTTCATTAAGCAAGATCACCCTTTTGAATAAGCAAGATAGAATATACTTGATTCACATTTCAAACCAGGTATCAACAAGTCTAACACTTTACCTTAAGCCATGTCAGAAATAAGACACCTATTTAAGAGTATTAAAGAGCAAAACCTTTGGTTCTCTTGCTTATCTGACCTACCTAGCTCATCCAAAACTTTACAGCAATTGGGTCATGTAAGAACACAGGCTTGGGAGATTTCCTGGCTCATATGTAACCAGATCAATAAACCACATGCCAAATTCACTGGACTCCACTCTATTTTGAAACAAAGCAAGTCATAAGCCTTTCAGCAAAGTCACACTTTGCGTACATGCAGCCAAGCAGACTTTTACATCTGCCAGATTTTAGAGATAGCTGCAGACAATTACTGTTTTCTATTATGGTTAAAGCATCTTCCCAGTGGGACAAACCTCTTACAGATATTGCTGGAAAATGAAAGTATAATTCTGTTTAAGGTTAAAATTACATGTATAAAAATATCTGTTGCTAGAACTTCTGTATTGAACTCAGTTCTCCCATTTCTAGAAGTAATTTTTACCAGACAGTTCCAAGTGGCAGGGCAGCTGGTTGGCTCCGTCTTCCATCATGCTGTGGTCTCTTCCAAAAGGGGCTTTCTTGGATTTCTCAGTTCTCTACTCCCCTCAGCTCATGCATGAGCACCATGAAGCACAGGGGTAGTAGGGGAATCTGGAGCTCTGAGGCTTTGAGGCTGCCCATGAAAACTGTGGCAACCAGTAGAGCTCCCAACTTCCCGGAGATGTTCTCCAGAGGCAGGCAGGGAGGCCTGCAGAAACCTGAGACTTTGATGTGGGAAGTGCAGGCCTGCCAAGGGGGCAACCCATGGTAGTGCATGCAGCCCTGTAAAAGGAACCCGTCCACCTCACAGTCCCTGTGGAAAACAGGCTGGGAAAATGGAAGACAGGCTTTCAATGAGATGAGGTTTCCACAGCCATGCTGGAAGAGAGCCAGTGAAGCCCGGAGGGCCTAAGCTCAGTGGCTGCTCCCTCCTGCAGGTTAAATCTGCACCGTCACAGGACCTCCCAGAGCAAATCCCCTCAGCACCTGGCGCCCAACGGAATTTTCCAGAACTCCCTTCCACACAGGCCTGTGTCCCACCTCAGGTTTCCAGGCTCCCACAACAGTCAACTAGGGGAAACCAAGCCCAGGAAAACCAAACTTGGGAATGCCAAACTTGCCATTGCCTAGAGGACTAAATCTGTTCGTGCCACAGCTGGGAGCACTGTTCCGAGATCACCGTTCCCTGCGGGAGGCAGACGTCCTCAGAGAGAAGTTCCGGGGGGAAGCAGGAACGAAGGGCGAGGAGGATGGCCGGGTGCCCGAGCCGCCGCGGCCCGGCGTCCCCCCTCAGCCGCGCGCCCCGGGGCACCTTCCCGCCAAGGCTGAGGGCCTGGGGCCACCTTGTGGCTGACGGCGCCGATCGCGCTAATTTGCTCTCATTTGCTTTAATTCGCATCCTCTTCTGCCCGTGGCAGCAGAAGCCTTGGCCATAGCGTGGTGCCCACCAGCGTCCTTGTGTGTTTCAGGAAGCTGAGCGCCTCCAGCTGCTGGCTCAGCTCTGTCCAGGCTCCAGCTTCCTCAGGGTTTCCTGGGAGCCATCCAACTTCCCAGGGTTACGTGTCCTCTGGCTGCCCTCCTCGGATGCTGGGGCTACAGCACTTCAAACACAAGCTCTTTGAATTTTATTTCTTTTACCCAAACAGCCTAGAAACTAGGGGCCCTGTTTGTTGACATAACATGCCGATTCCGTTTCCACCGCTCAGCCCTTATTCCATTCACAGGAAAACTAAAATGACTGACTCCAGAGCATCTGGAAGGTAGTCAGCACAGAAAAAGATACGGACCTGCAGAGGCGAGGGAGAGCTTCCCATGATCCCTCACTTGCAAGAAGGAAACACAAATCCACGTGCTCCTCTCAGACCCCAGGAAGAGCCCAATGACCCCTCAGACAGATGACACTTCTGCCGGAGAGCTGGCAGTGGCTCCAGCAGAAGGTGGCATTGCACTCTTCACTGGGGTACCCCAGGCCTACCACATAGAGGAGTCTCTGAACCACTGTTCCCTGTTTTCCTTCCTACCCTAACCAAGCTTCCTCTCCTCTGGCCACCTTCCCATATCACTGTGGAAGTGCAACAGAGATCCAGACCTGGATGCCCAGCACAGCTCAGCTGACACATCTCAGCCAACATGCTGTTGGCAAGGAACGTCAGTGGGACAAAATAAAGACAGAGCAGATCTAGTCAGGAAAAACATAGATTTAATGGAATGAATGGAGAACCTCCCCAAAGTCCACACTGGAGCCACAGCTCTGAGACTCTGAAACTCTTTACTCCAGGGTCAGTCCTTCCTTTCTGCCCACCAGAAGCCTGGGGATGCTCAGGAACACTGGTGATTGATGTGCTCCTTCAGAGCTCTCTCCAGGGAGAGAATTAAGGTGCATTGCTAACTCCACACAGACCACCTCCATGGCAGCCTCTTCCTCAGCCCTCCAAATCTTCCCGAGAAAGGAGCTCAGCCCAGAAATCCCTCTCTCCTTGGCGAGTGAAGAATCCAACAGGTGGCAAAGGCTGTATAGAAACCATCCTGGGGGGAGGGAGGGAGAGCCACACTGGCCCTAGCAATGAGATTCAAGCTCTGTCAGCATCAAGAGGCCATCTCTGGTGGAGGGAAGGGGCTGTTCTGTGCCCGGCCTGGAAGGCAAGTCCTCAAGTGGGCAGGTGAGTTGGCGGAACCTCTGGAAGGCAAAGACAGGCACTAAACACAGCTGCAAGGACAAAAAGTGACCTGGGCCCTCGCCTACCAGTCATGGGTTTCATTCAGCCAGGCCCAGCTGCAGATCTGGTCCCTGCATGCCAGAGATGTCCAGCATAAGGACAGTCAGTACTTCAGAAACTGAGGGGATAAACTCATCTTCCAACTACTTGTCCCAAGGCAAGCACTAAGAACATGATATATGCAACAGAGGGATAATGGAGCAAAGTTCTGTCCTCCATTTGCTCCAGGCCAGGGCTAGTAAACAGTCCAAAGGAAGGCTGGTGACCAAGCACCTCCACTCCAGGTCATGCCCTCCATCAGCACAGAGCCTGTGCACACAGGATTGGCTTTAACTGGGACAAGTTCAAAATGGGCTACTCTCATACCACATCACGCTGTGCAGCCTTGCCATGCCTCTGCAGCTGTTTCCACTCCTCCCTGTCTGTGCTGGACACAGCGGTCAGGGGCCCATTGCTGTCACAACCCATTCTTGAACACTTGCACGAGGCAGGGAATGAGAGGCATCCTGGAGGTTCAGGTCTGTTTGTGAAACCTCACCCTGAAATCATGAGCTGTATAGGGATGGGATGCACATCTGGAGCAAAGCCTGGTTTTCTAGCTCCCTGGCCCTCCAGTGTATGACAGGGCAACCAACAATGCATCACTTCGGAAGCAGGACAGACCCAGAGCACTAAGGCTGATGGGAACTCCAAATTCCCAATGATTCTCTCCATTCCAAATCCATGGCCTCAGCACAGACTGGTAAATTCAGCTACCATAATGCTCAGGGGATCTGGAGCTTCCTCAGAGTAAGTCTTCAAGCCTCACTTAAGGGCAGTATGGAGATCATCTTTATCCTCTCCATCTAATGACCATTTTCCTGGTGGTACTTGCCAAGAGACAGAAGAAATGAAAAAAGGGTACCATGAGGCAGCAGGCAGCTTGGAGCAGCTCTCCAGCAAGGCAGAACTTAAAAAAACCCTGTCTGTTATAGCAATTAATTCATTTATTCTGGGCTCTGTACTAATCGACCTGCAACACACAAATGATTCCACTGCAGGGCTGGAACTAACACAGAAACAAAGCCCATGCCCTGATCCTAGAGCACCAACCTCACCTCTCTGAGGGAGCCTTTGATGGTGGAGAGTTTGTAGACGATCCAGAGAGGGATGCACACCATGGAGGAGAGGGCCAGCAGCCAGCCCAGGGTGTCTCCCCACCACGGGTACACATACTTCTTGTTGTACGTCAGCGGGGTGTATTTGATCAAAGAAAACAGGAAGGTGGCCTGGCAAGGTGAAAGACACCAAGAAAAAGAGAAAGAAAATCAACACCATGAGCAAAAAGAGGTCCTCCTGGTGAGTACACGTCTGCACAGAGACTCATGGTAAAAAGGAGCACCTCAGGGTAGCAACAGAGGAGACATACATTGAACAAGGTTTGCTGGGACAGCCCCCACGGGTAACACTGGTCAGGGCATCAAGGAGCTTGCCCCACAAGCAAACACCTCTGTCACAGCTGAGCCTCTTCCTGTTGTTGAGCCCCACACCTGGCTCCCAAAGCTACAAGCACAAATAACAAGAGGCCCCCATAGTCCAGGCCACATGACCCCCTACATATATGCACATCCCTCAGTACGTATGTAGGTGTTTGTATCTCAGAGGCGCCTGGCTCTGTCCATCTTCCTCCCCACAGCTCTTCCTCCTGTGTGTCCTCACCGTGCAAACTGCAGGGGTGACGAAAAGCCAGCAGTACTTGATGATGGGCCATGGCCGGTAGCCGATCATATCTTCTATGTTATCGTAGAAACGCTCAGCACCTGCAGAAGAGGGCAAGGATGGGATCCCTCACTGCCACCAGGGAAAGAGGGCAGCAGGTCTGCGTGTCCAGGGTCCTGCTTCACCACTGTTTAGGTGCAATGGCCCCAGTGTAGCCAACAGTCAGGTCAGGGAGCTCCTCAGGAGTGTGGCCAGCTTCGGTCTTTGTCCTGGACTAACTTCCTATCCCCCCAGAACGGCTCAGGAGGTCAGCAGGGCCAGCCCCTCAGCATCTCCAAGGCTAGGACCGCAGCCCAGGTTTTACCCATACCTGGTGACTATCAAGACTGAGAGGTGGCTCTCAAAAGTGTTTGAGTCTCAAGTCCTCTGAACACAGGTTGAGAAAAGATTTTTCAGACAGCTCCAATTCCCCAAGGAAGGAGGGTCTCAAAAGCAGGAGCACATAGGAACATGCAGGGGATCTCTGCCAAACAGATCCCCCAGGGTGTTCCTGTGAGGAAGTCCCTGCCAGTTGAGTCCAGGGGCACCAAAGCAAAGGTTTAGATTCTGCCTTGCACTGCGAAGCCATTACCAAGTTGTGCTACCTACCAGCATTTTGAGAATGAGCCAGACAAGACAGTGAGAGGCCAGAGCTGTGGACCCCCCTAGTTCATACTCACCATAGACCCAGGCGACGCAGAGAGTCTCAAAGATGGCCACAAAGAGCAGGCACATGCCACTGGCAGCATAGTAATCAAAGAGCTGAAAGACATACATCCCACCCTGGGAAGGCCCAAGTGGGCAGCAAGGTGAGAGAGAGGGAGAGGAATCAGGCAAAGAGCTACAGCCAGAGCAGGAAACAAACTCAGCATCTTCCCCAGAGCTGGAGGCATCTCCCTCTCTGGGACAGGGCTTTAGCCTACAGAAAAGGTACACCCCTTGGCTCAAGGCTTGACAGAGACATGCCGCCACCCTGCTGCTCTCAGGAGTCTCTGCAACCCTTCAATTCAATGCAGGGCAGCACAGCAGAAGGCAGCTGACTGTCAGAGATTGTGGGGATGTTTTAGGAGAAGACAAAACCTAGGCAGCTCTTGTAGCTGGAAGTGCGGATGGACACCCCCTTTAAGATACAGAATCCATCTGATTAACTTTGAAGTCCCAGTTTGCAGGAGGAAATAACTGCATGCAGCCTGGCTGTTTCACTGCCCAGGTCTGCAGGGCTGCCTACAAAACAGGCCTGTGGGTAAGTCCAGACACAATATTGCATGTACAACATCAGAGACAGCTTTTCCCAACAGTTATGCCCAAATGAAAACAGAAAGTGCCAAAGAGCATTCTGACAGCATCAATCCACACACGCATATTGCTAGGCAGAGTTAAAAGTTTTAAACAAGAACAGTTTAGCTCCCAAGCAATTAATCACAAGGATAATGGAGAGGATATCACTATAATAGATAAGGGGTGCACTCAGGCCTGACAAGTTTCCTTACAGCAAGTACTCCTGTAGCTCCATTCAGGAAGAAAGGGAAGGACAAGGACACTCCCCTTCCCATGCAACAGGCTACAGCTGTAAAGGTTTGGTCTGTGTCAAGATAAATGTCACCAAAACATAGGCTGTGCAGAGCTCCAGCTATCAGTCTTGGCAGAAGAAGTAATGGGACTGTGACTGGCACAAGGGGTAAGGGCTGGAAGGGAGAACGTGAATGGCATGAGAACAACAGGGAGGTCTCCTGCAGGCCCAGGGCAGCAGGACGGGACTCAGCAGCAAGCTCTCGGCCCCAGTGTAGATCTCAGCACCCACCAGGTCCCACTCTGTCCTGTCAAGCACCATGCAGGTGGTCTGAGCCCAAAATACCTCTGTGAGCATCACCAAGCCAACCAGGTATGAGAGGATGGAGACCAGCAGGATGAGGGTCTCCCGGCGGTTCTTCTTGCGGAAGATGGTGGGGTACATGTCCACAAGGGCTGTCACAAGACTCTCCACGCACACAAACTGCAAAAAGCAGAGATCCCACCTCTGTCAGCCCATCCTGACCAGCTTCCCAGCCCCACTGGGTCCCCCTCAGCCAAGCTGAAGCCTGTCCCAAAGAGACAGGGGCTTTTGTCTGGTAGGGAATCACTCTGCTCCTGCAGCTTTACCTGGCTGTCCAGTCCCAGCAAAACAACCATGAGGAAGAAGAAGCAGGCCCAGAGCGGGGAGAAGGGCAGCATGACCACAGCCCGAGGGTAGGCGATGAATGCCAGGCCAGGCCCTGCAGGGAGAAGGGCTTTCAGAGCAATGGCACGGCAGCAGCACAGCACAGCTGATTCAGACCTGCCCGAGGCAGCCACCCAGCCAAGGCACAGCTTGTGGCCATGGAGCCTCTCACTGCAGTAGTGCCCGTTCTGTGCATGAAACTCAGGCTCCTGAAGGAGAAGGAACGTAAGGGGACAGGGCAACCTCTGGCTGCTCTATTGTTGCAAGGGCTGGCAGCCAGGGGAAGCCTCTGAGCCCAGGGAGCACAGCACAAGCCTGGGCATATGCCATGCAGTCACCTCAGCACCCTCCCCACAAGAGATAGCAGCTGCCTAACCCCAGCCCTCACCCTTAGATGCAGCTTTTATTAGGCTCAATCCACAGCTACTGCATCTCAGTACTTCGTGAGCGTGCACTCATCTGTACTCATTTCTCCTCTTTGGAGGCAGAGAGCAAGGGATGGGAAGCTGCAGCTGCAGGCACCCCCTGGCCGCTGGGGGCCCAAGTGGCAGCACCCCCACAGTCCCACCCCACCAGGGTCTCCACTCACCTGACTCGGCCACCTCGGCAATGGGCACACCCTGCTCCTCTGCCATGAAGCCCAGGATGGAGAAGATGGCAAAGCCAGCCACAAAGCTGGTGCCGCTGTTGAGGAAGCACAGGGCCACACAATCCCTGGAGAAGGGGGCAAAGCATCAGCCAGGTATGACCCACACCCCATGGCAGCCCCCCAGGGCAGCACCTGCTTTTCTGCCCCAGCTCCTGTCTCTCTCCTAACACACCTGCAGCTTGCCTCAACACCAGGGGCTGCAGAAAGATGCCCCAGGCTGGACAACACAGCAGGACTCCCCCATGGGAAGCCCTGTCCAAGGGACAGCATAAAGATGCATTGCTCACCTAAGCTCCTTGCTTGTAAGATAGTCTTCCTCTACATCTATATGCCAGGGTTTTTTTCTGGGTTATTTTTTTTTCCTCTCTGTCTCCTGGTCCCTCCTGTAGCAGCATGAAACAGCTTATTTTTGTCTGAGAAGGGAACATGTTTTTTTTCCTTAATAGATTTCTCAGACCAGCTACAGTCTTCTGGCTTCTCAGCACTACTAGGTATCTCCTGGTCTTTGCATTATGAGAAAAAGATGATCACAGCCATCCAATTTATTTTGTCTGATCCATTCCCTTTTGTCTCTGTTTCATCTCATTCTCATCCATCAACACTTTAAACTAAACATCTCTTATCTATCCAATTCCTTTTCATGCTCGAGTCTCCCTGGTCCTCTTGTGACTGCAACCCTGGGGACAACAATAACATTTGCAGCATCATTTTGAGATATTCTGAACCAATCTGAATGCACCCCTTCTGGCATTTCATGGCCTGCTCTGACTTTATTAAATGCTACTCTGCAAATCCAGTGTGATTTTTCTGTATCAGCCTTCAGTTACAATAGCATTTTTGGGGCTTCTTGCTCCTGCTTGCATGTTAACTAGGTCAGAGCCCCTGCATCATATAAAATCAAATTATTCCTTCCAAAGCACAGCTCTCTGCATTGTCAAGGACTGTACAGCACCCAGCACCATTGCTCTGCCTTTGCATTTGGTTTCTAAGGCCCAGTGAATCTCCCAGCTGGAAAGGAAGATGACACTCTACCAATCCCAGCTACCCAATGGGAAGCCCAAGCCAGAACCTCATTTCTCCATTTTTCTTGCTATAAAGTGCTGGCTCTCCACTCAAATTATAGTCTCAGAAATTTGATACAAAGTCTCACATGTTTCAAACAGGTCCTCTTCCTTTCTGGCATTTCTCCCTCCTTCCCCTGGATGTATCCATGACAGGTCAAACCCTCCTTGGAAAGGCATGGGCTGGAGGGTGTTCTCTCCCATTATCTGGAAGGTGGGAAGGGGTGTCACGGTAGAGAGTTTAAATGAGGGGATGGCCAGATCAGCGAGATCTCTGCAGATTTACACCTGAAAGGGAGCCAGGAAGATCTGAGGAATTCCCTTGCTGTGACACTAAACAAATGGTGAAAACTGTTTGATGCCATCTTGAACCACTGCCATATGAACAATGGTTTCTACCACTCACATCCTTTTCCAGGTCACCAAAGGTTACACCTGGCCTGGTATAACAAAGTGGGGCACCATACTGATGTCCCTCTCCCCTGCTAAATCCTGGTTCTGTCTTGTTATCCAAACTAAGCCCGCAGAGCACAGGACTGACCCGTTAAAACTGGGTCCGTGCCTGGGAAAGGCTAGTGGAAGGTTTGACACCAGAACTAAGACCAGTGTTCCTAGAAAAGCCAAACAGCACACAGGGTAAAAGCACAGCACCGTGTGCAGACAGAAGCCTCTCCCCTTTCTACAGCAACTCCCAGCTGCAGTTACAGGAGGTCTTTACAATCCTGTTGCAGAGCAGCCCCTGTCATCATCTCCAAGTTACATATTAGACTGGAGGTGCAAAGGGCTAATGTCCAAGGATGTGTTGAAGGCCAGAAACAGATCCATTATCTCTTCTTTTCCTACAGCTTTTTCTCTCAAAACTGAATGTGAGAGAAGGGACATGAAAAGAAACAGGCATCCTAGCCCAGCTGTTGTTAGAGAGGCAGCCCTCTCTAACAGGAATGCAGGAATGAACTCCTAAAGTGAAGAAAGATGCCAAGCAAGGATCAGGTAGCCAGTGGTGTGCCTGGACCTTCGATGGCAACAACCACAATTTTGAATTTAAAAGACGGAGGGAGAAGTCAGTGCCAGGAGCAATGCAATCAGCACAGAAAGTATGGGAAGAGAGGTGGCCTCTTCTCACACAAGCCTTTAAACCCTGGGGATGAATACACCTACAACAAAGTGAGTTTATTTTCACTGGACCACTTCAACTCAGCAGCCTGATTCTATCTGGCAACCTGATCCATTTCTGTTCCTGCAGTCCAGCATGCAATAAACAGAAGTCACATCTGCAGGCTCGTATGTAACCATAAATAGCTGACAGGAACCCAGAGCACTAACAGCTGTGCCAGTCACTGGGTCCAAATGAACCACAGAAGGATAAATCACAAGGTGAAAGAACTCCAGTTGAGAGCCATTAGATTTCACAGTTCTGCTTCCCCTGTGGCTGCTGGTGCACTCATGTAATAAGGGAGGTTGTAGTGTGGGCTGGGGTCACAAAGCTAGTAAAGAGGATCTACCTTTTCAGAGTGTGGAAGAGGAGACAGACAGACAAATCCCTTGGGTATAAAGCACAGAGAACTGGTTTGGGGAGAAAACACCTGGAAAGAGTTTTCCTATGCCTTAAGGAGAAACAGAAATCAAGACACTTCCAAAGGCCAGTAGCCTCCAGCAGATCCCTGATGTTCAGAGAGGGGAAGGCTCGAGGCAGCAGTTACCTGTAGCAGTTGTTATGGTATTTGTTATAGCTGCCCAGAGCTGTCAGGCATCCCAGACAAATTGCATAGGAAAAGAAGATTTGAGTGCCTGCATCCATCCAGACCTGCAAGGGAGACAATGCAAACATTGGTGAGAAAACAAGGCCAACACAGATACTGCACAGATGGGAAGAGGAAGAGCCCAAAGGCTGCTGTAAGCACCAGAAAGGCCAGGGATTAGAAGGCCAGCAGGACTCCGCATTGAAACAAACCTTTTCTAGAGGCAAGTTGTACAGTGCCAGGAATTACAGTGCTCAGCGAGGCACCTGGGGGGGCTAGGAGTGCCAAAGAGAAGGGATACATCAGGAGCCTCATCCACCCAAATCACATGTAGCTCTTCATCACCACCTCTTTCTTTCTTTCTTTGACAGATCTGCAGCACCCCGTGACTGTCAAGAGCCTTCCAGCAAGAGGAGATCAGATGAACTCCAGGAGACAGCTCTCCCATGACTGCTGAAGAAGCCCTGTGCCACCAGAGGAAGGGTACTTGATTTGGTCAAGCCCAGCCTCCCACTGGCCAGCACAGGTACATACAGCTTGTGGTGGTGGCCCTCCCCTCCAAGACCTAACGTAAAACCTCCAAAACTTAAAAGAAATTCAGCTGGGGCGGAATTCTAGAAATAAACAGAGTTGATTGCAAAAGACAGCTCCTAAAAGAACTTACAAGAACACTGTTATTCCCATGAGATCCTTTGCTCTCACTGTCAATTACACATCCCAGGGCTCTAAGGCTGACATTTGTCAATGCCAAATTTCATCTGAAAGCTTAGCTGTGTGCAGTCACCAGTTCAGCCACTGTCACTGCCTTCTGCAGACCACAGCAAAAGCAGGAACCAACAGTGAGCAGTGAAGCAATGACAAAGATTATTAAATAAACCTCTGTTCTCTAAGATCTTTTCTTCCTAGGGGTCTTATAAAACAGAGATAAGACTATCACTCAACCAATGCTAAAGGGTGGCCACATTGTTGAGACAAAAAAAAAGTAGAAATAAAGTATTGCTGGGACAACTTTATCAGAAAAGTCTCCATTTGACTACACTCTCCTTTCCCAGAGTGCCAGTAAGCCCTCAGACAAACGCCAGCCTCACCCCAGAGCCCCTCTGAGAAGAACAGGAGCCAATGGAAAGCACCACAGTGCTTTCCACAAGTTTTGATGACTTCCAATCACACCTGTATCTGTCAGCCAAGACCTCATGTCCTCAAGCAATGGTCAGCTGGGCAGCACCTGCCCAACCATCCCTGTTTCTCAGGCCACCCTTACCTTACATGGTTCTGCCTTTCCTCTTTCATACTGGCCAAAGTACAATCATGTAGTGAGAGATTTTGTTTTATATTTACTTCTTCCTGGGCTGATGGGCCTTATAAAGGCACGTTACAATCCCATTAACTGCCATTTTCCCAGAAGAAATTCTGGATTCAGCTCAAGGCACAGATGCACAGAATAAATCCTCTCCCTGCCCACTGGGGCAAACCGCAGCAGGGAGAGAAGGCAAAGTCCTGCTAGGGCTAGGTTTGGTAAAACTGCTCTCCCTGACTGTTCTGCGAGCCACTTGTCTAGCATTCAATTCCTCAACCTTCAGTTAAGTCCATGGAAACCCTGGACTCTGGGTTTCAGATCAAACAGGGAGTTTGGGAAGGGACAGGTGATGAGATGGGATTGGAACAACTAATTCGAGGCACTGGGAAGTCAAAAAAGTAATTGACGTCAGTGTATTTTACTCTTTTTGGGGATGAATGGGAAGATGGATTTAGAGAGCAAGGTATTATTTCTTTCAGTTCAAAAATATTAGAAAAAGATCAAAGCTCATTTTAAAATTTATTCCTAAAGCATCAGTGTGCTCATGGCAGTAAAGGCACAGCTTTTATTTTGCAGCTACATTTTAGGCACAGCAAGGCACTAAGGTGAGCTGGACCAGCAGACACCTTTGCATCAATAACTTAAACATCTTTGCACCAACTGGGATCAAATGCTTTGTTAGGTTTGCTTTTTATTTTGCTGTTCATTGTTAGAGCTCTTGTTTTCCATCAAATTTGAGCTCGAAACACACCCTCTCATGGGGTTTGTAGCTCTTGTAGCTTAATTTGTCAAGATAACAAGACTTTTGCCATTAAACTGCCTACCTCATGCTTGTCATAACATTAGACTCAGCTGATGCTTTTCAACCAGATTTAACAGTTGTCAGAAACCTCAAGGATATCAACTTGGATTGCACAACAGTTAGGAAACAAGAAAAAGACAGGAACTCGGGGTCCCCACTGAGCAGAAAGCTACAGGGAAGAAGAATCAACCAATGTTAAATATCACATAAATCACACAAGCAAAGGAGAAATACCCCTCAGGAAGGAAAAGAACTGGTGCTTTACCAGCCATGGTGGAAGCCAAATACCAAGAGGCCAAGCTTCATTAGCTCTGTGGCTTATGACGTGGCTCACTTCCAAAATCCAGTGATAACCCTGACTGTGTAGCAGAGACCAGCATGGGGTCTGTGGGCTCCTCACCTCACTGCCTGCTCTTCCAGTCCCACAGCTGTGGGGTGCACACCTGGCTGTGGGTGTCCAGCCCCAAAGGGACATCCTTAGGGAATACAGGACCTGCCTTAGCATATGCTCCTGTTTGAAGCAAGCCTGTGGCTGAAACTGTAAATAAAGTTAAGCTTGACTTGCAGAGCTTATGATCCTGCTTAGCATGACCATGAACACCAGTTCAGGCTGCCTGCACATTATTTCACTATTACAGGGTTACTGCAGCTCTTGGGCCAAAGACAAGAGACATCTACAACCTTCCTTGCAATTTTTCTTGCAATTCCCAAGAATTGCAAGAAAAATTGCAATTTCCTTGCAATTCCCAAATTGCTTGGGGGTCAAAGGACTGCCACAGGACTGATGCCATGCATGCTCCTGACCCACTGGTGATGGGGTCAAGCAGCAGCATCAAGTCCCAGGACTGTGGGGTCACTGGGAGTGGAAGGGGTCCAGCCTCCTCCAGCCCCTCACCAGCAGCACCACTGCCCATCCAGCCCCACAAGGCTCAAGGGGGCTACACAGACCACTCACTCCAGCAAACAGCATCTCAAACCTTTCCTCCCCATCCTGCTCACTTCTCTCCCCATGGTGACTCAGGGAAATGGGTTTTTTTTCCGCTGTTCCCATAGCACTCTGACTAAAAGGCCTCACAGGGTCAGGCAGGACTCTCTTTCCACTGCAGATAAAAGCATCCTGCTGTTCTCTGGCCACTGCTCCCAAAAAGACTGGAAAAGTTTATCCTGCTCAGATTTTGCTGGCATATTGGCAGCATGGGTATTTTGATTTAATTATTGCCTGCATTTTTCTAAGCCATCCAGTTTATTTAATTCATAATTCAATTTCTTTGAACATGTTGTTTGCTCCAGTTTGTAATAGCCTCCTAGTCTGTTTTTAGCCAAAACCTTTACACCCTAGCTGCAGTTATCCAAGATGCTTTATGACCATTCCTTCGTCCCTTAATTTTCTCAGCAATATTCACTTTATTACATGTACTGGAATTTAATAGCTCCCAGTACCGAAACAGATCCTTCCTTAGGAAGTTCTCAAATAACAGAAAGGCCACTTTCAAGCAAAATGTTATTGAACCCCGGTAGATGCCATACATCAGACAGAGGTGGCATGCTGAGAAGCACTGAACTGTCCCCATCAGCAAGCAGAGACAGAACAGCACGGAGTGGGTACGTGCCGTGTGGATGGTCACGCTTGGTGTCATGCATAGCAGAGGCAAAAACCAGTCAAGTCTCGAGCTACAGCTCAAGCAGCATTTCTTTTGCTCACAACATTGTGGCTCAGGAGTCAGCCTGCGGCGCTGGCACTACCCACCAGCCACCCACTGCGGCACACAAACACATCCCTGCCTTGCCAGGGAGATGGTGACTCCTAAGGTTTTACTGCAAGGCTTCTGGGGCACCACTGCCAGAGGACTGATGTTCCCCTTCACTCAGGACCCCATCCCCACTCATCCCAGCAGAGAGGAGACAGGGAATGGGTCACTGACATTTGTAAAGTGTTCCTGTTCTGTCTGCCCAACACCCAGCCAAGCATAATGTTGCCAATCCTGAGCCCCATCTGCTTAGAAAATACTCCTTGGGAGTGAGGAATGGGGCTTTGTTCCCCAGTTCATCTCCCCGTGCCAGCACTCAGGGCCCCCGCAGTGCCCTGCCTGAGAACACTGACCTCATGTTATCCCCACACTCAGGACACCTGGGGACCGGGGTCGGAGGGAACGTTCTGCATCCGCTGGGGTTACTTTAAACACCTCCAGAAAACAAACCGATTTCAGGTTGGTGCCAAGGAGCACAGCTGCCTGCCCCGAGGTGCAGAGGGGCGGGCATTGCTCCGAGGGTTGCTCCTCACTGCGCTGCCTGGGAAGGGAAGCCGGGCTTCATGGTCCTCCCCACGCTGCTGCTCGAGGGCACACAGACAGACAGACAGACAGCTTCACTCCTTCCCGCTGTGTCCGCGCTGAGATCAGGCTCAGCAGGGCTGGGAACAGGCATGGGACAGGGAGGCGAGGAAGCCGCCTAAGGTAAATACAGCTGTGCTTGGCCCCACGGGATGCGCTGCTGCAGCAAGGCATCAGGAGCAGGATCCCGGCCCCTCCGCCTCGCTGTGGCAGCATCACGCTCTCCCTGCCTGCCCGGTGCCTGCCCTCTGTCCCCCCTGGCCCTCGGAGTGGGAGCAGTGCCCAGGCTTGCAGCCCAGCCCCGGGGCCAGCCGGAGCACAGGGGCACAGCGGGAGCTGCTGCGCACCGCGCCGGAACAAACACCCGCTGCACAAGGGAAAGCTCTGCAAGGCACGGGCCTGCCGGGAAAACAATAAATACCGGGAACAAATAATATTTAGGCGGCCCGCGGTCACCCTCCCCTCTCCCAGGGAAGCAGCAGCGTTTGCTGGCCACAGAGCAGCAGCAGGAAGGGCCTGGATTTGGGGCTCTGACCCCTTCCCAGCGTGGCTACAGGGGCACACGGTTAAGCCAGCAGGTCCCAGTCCTGCAAGAGACACACATTTCTCATCCTCCCTGCGGTGGCTGGAGGGGCTTATGCTCTGCTCAGCACTGACCGTAAGAGCTGTCCTGGTTCAAACCATGACCTCAGCGCTCTCCCTCTGCAGGCACAGGCAGAGTGGACAGACCCCCCCCCCTCAAAAAAAAACTGGGGGCATCTTCTCTTGCCTTCCCTTTCTGTCCTATCTGTTGGGAAGCAAGAGCCATGAGGGAAATCTGCAGGGGCAAACACTCCAAAAACCAACCATTGGGGAAATCAGTGAAAGAAAATGAGAGGGATGTAGGGAAGGACATTCAGAAAGAAATGCACAACTCTGCTGACCATTGGCACCACCGGTGCTTCCCTGCTCCAGGACTGGGATACAGCCCCCAAATTCAGGGGCCTTCAGCATACCTGGGATGGGTGGAAAGCAGCTTATCACAGAAGCATCTTTCTTTATATAAAGACTGGATAAAGTACAGGCAAATACAGCATGGTGGGTGTTTTCTGGAAATTTCAAGAGGAAAGTAAGAGTGGGAGGCTTTGAGAAACGTTTGCTGTTTTCCAGAGAGACAAACTCAGCAGCACAACTCCTTCTCCATTCTCACTCAGTAAACCTAAGGAAATTTAGCTGAAAGACTTGAGCCCAGAGGGAAAGGAGACTATTACATTTCTTCTTTTTAAAGCAAACCCAAACACATGAGACAGCCCTTTCTGCATCAAGCTGATCCATGCTCTCTTTATATCTATCTCAACCGTGACATGAAAGCTTCCATCAACAAAAAGCCTGACAGCACCTCAAAAAAGTTCTTTTAACGACAAGTTTTACACACTTAAATCTTCGTTCTACTCTGAATTCCTTCATTTCATCTTCTCACTGGTGGATCCCACTATGCATCCCTTAATCACATTCATAAATTTCCAGCATTTCCTGCTGAATAAAACAATTGATAAAACTGATAAATGCAAAGGGTGGAGTAATCAAAAGTAGAAATGGAAGATGACCACAAGACCCTCTGTTGGTCCACACTGTGAAATACACAGGATACACCTGGAGCACAGCAATGCAGTCAAGGAGTGGGAAAAGCCTTTGGGCCTAGTTATGGCTGACATGCTAACATCATAATATTAAATCATCTACATGTGAAAAAAATTAGCTATGAGCTTGTTTTTTGGATTTTTTTTTTGTTTGGGGACATGCAGTTCAAAATAGATGATCTCTTTGGTGGTTTTGCTGCTATCTGCTCATATTTGAGCATAACTGGTCTTCATTATTCAACACCTTGGTTTGGCAGTTCTCTCTGTATGGTCTGATCTACCTATCAAATGCAATTCATTTACCATTTTAATTATGTCATTTCACAGACTGAGGAAACGAAGATGCAGGAAGATTTAGGGCACTGTAGACTTCATAGTCAGAAGAGGCCATCATCAATCAGCTCGACTGAGCTCTCATAGACAGGATTTCCCAGCTCTGTCCAAGGTCACTTGGCAGGTGGAAAGCAATGATTTCCACACACCAGCCTGACATTTAATCACATCTCAGCTGTTGCTGCTCTCCTGGTAGAATCTGATAAATAATTCATCCCCTCTTTTCACCTAGTTTTTCATACACTTTAGAAGAGCTTTGATTTTGTCCCCTTGTATGTTGTTTGCCCTTTGTTTAAACCTCCCCTTGAGATGCCTTCTCATACGGGTCAGATTGGAGAGCTTACTTCTAGTTTTTTTTGTTAATTTCTAGAATCCCTTCCCAAGGACTAAAGAACCTTGCATTTTTCCAGGCAGTGCAGGATTGCTGGTAAACAATTACAGCTCACTGTCCTTCGAGCACAAATCAATTATCGTCAACTTGGTCCCCCCATGGGCTGGCAGGACTGTCACCACAGTCCCTGCACAGAGACAGGGGGACACAGCCACACACATGTGGGGCTTGGGGCACCAACCCTTCCCTCTCTGATGCGAAGACACAAGAGAAGACTCAAGCCCTGCTGCACAGTTCAGTAGAATGGTTAAAACATGCTAGAGGAAGGCAAACATTGCTGCCAAATCCTGCTTTTCTCCCTCAGAAGCGAAGCATTCATTGGGGAAAGTGGAGTGGGCAGGAAGAAGGAAGTTTTCCCCCCTTGGTTCAGCAGTTTTCCTCCCCTGGTTCAGAGCCATCCTCTTACTTTGAAGGGTTACTCTGCCTTTCCACCTACATTATCTAGGCTGGAAGGAAGCCCTGCCTCTAAAGCACAGGCTGCAATTGAAAAGTTTCCTAGGACAGACCTAATGGGGACACAGCTAGAACCAACCATGCCATGCCTGAGGTGGCTTACTTCAGTCCCCTGGGCAACACAGCCACGTAACAACAGGACTTCTCATACGAGAAGGAGCACAGTTCAAAAATATTATTTCATGGCAGAAGCCTCTCACAGGTCCTGAGTGCAAGCAGAGACACAAGCACAGCAAACACAGGCCTGTGCCTGTGCCCTCCGTGCCTGGCTGTGCCTCCATGCCGAGGGGCAGCTGTCCCACCCATCTCCTGCCACGTGGCACCACCTGGCCCTCCCATCCGCAGCACCGCTGCTACACCACAGAGAGTTAATGGGGTTACCAAGGGTTCTGCTGGCCTATTTTCCAGGCAGGCACCCTTTAATCTCCTTTGGAAACACCTTCACACAAAGGCTGGTACAGCAGCTCAGCTGGAGCCAGGATTTAACGTGGAAGAACTTGTCCCAAAGAGATTAAAAGCAGCAGTCGGGCACTGACCCTCCTGTCTAACAGGCAGTAACTTCTCACCAGGGATGGGAAGGAGAGGAGGCAGCCAGGTCCCAGGGACTGCTGCTGCAGCATGCCATGGCCCCCACCATCCATGCACCTGGCATGCTTCCCAAGGAAGACTGAGCAAATATGCCAGGAGGGGGGCTCACCACCACAAGCTGCTGGCACGGTGCAGAGTGGCACCCCAAGCACCATCTGGTTACACAGCAGAGGAGCCTCCCCAGGAAACGGGAGGGATAGCTTGCACCACTCATGATAAAGGATTAAATCCCCACTGCCCATACCCCTGAGCAGTTCAGACTCAACTCAGACAGAAAAATACGGGAACAGCACTGGAAGGCAAGAGAGCAGGGACCATCAGAAAACACACCAATATCACAGCTCTACCTTATGGCCACAGAGGGGGAAAAGCGGGGTCAGAAAGTTAAAATTGGAAGAGAGTATGGAAAACAAGAAGGAGAGTGAGGGCTGACAGAGGAATCCATGCAAGCACAGCTTAGCCGTTCATTCCCCCCGTCCACCTTACCTGAGGGTCCCCAAGGCGACTGATGTCTGGATAAAGGTAAAAGAGGATTCCCTGGGATGCCCCAGGTAAGGAGACTCCCCTGATCAGCAGAACAATCAGCATGACGTATGGGAACGTGGCAGTGAAATAAACCACCTGGGAAGAGAAGGAAGCAACAAGTGTGAGAGAGCAGCAGGGGCCAGAGCACGCAGTGCCAGCCAGTGGCACAGCAGTGACCCCCAGGCTGGGAGAGGTGGGCAGGGGACAGGTCAGGCTGCTTGGCTGAGCACCTTGCTGTCTCCTGCTGCAGAAGCAAAGGCGTTTTAAAATGCACTCAGGAAACTCATGACATGCCATTGCATATCTGGAGCGATCCAGACCCTGAGCCAGGCTGTCAGCAGGCAGGAGTCAGAGTGGGTCTACTGAAGCCAGTGGTGCAATATCTACATGCATCAGAGAAGCAGCTGCCCACAGTATCCATCTTCACATCCCTACTCCACATAGAGACTGAGTGACATACAGTCTCTTCTCCATAGTGGTCAGTGGCAAGGGTGAAGGCGTGTGCAGGCAATGCCCTGAAACATGATTGCCACTGAAGAACCACCAGGGACAATGCTGGGGGGACCCCAGCTCAGAGCTGGCACTGGCAAAGGGGTTGTGGCCAGCCCTTCTCACTGCAGTGACTTGCAGCCACTGCCTCTGAGTGACCCTGGTTCAATCACCCACCGTGGGCATTTCAGGCACAGCAGGGCTGCACACACAAACAGGACCTAGAACACGTGTCCTCTTGCTTTTTCTGCCACTAGCCCCATAAGCATTACAGACACACTCAGGTAGGGTTAAAATTCTTCTCTAGCAAAGGAGCTACATCCCTTGGGGGAAAGCTGGAAACCAGTATCCAGCTAATCCTTTCAGGGACATCACCTCTGGTAAATGTGACACTCAGTCTGGGGACCACCAGGGTACCTTCAGGACTGTTCAGGCTAACTGCTGTAGCATGCCACAGTGACACCACATTGCAGTTTGTTTCCCACAAAAACTGGTATCGAGAGCTCA
Source organism: Hylia prasina (assembly GCA_013397195.1). Lineage (NCBI taxonomy): Eukaryota > Metazoa > Chordata > Aves > Passeriformes > Sylviidae > Hylia > Hylia prasina. Next base: position 168,632 of record VYXD01015041.1, on the reverse strand, counting down.
TGCAACCTCCTCAACAATTCAAGTAATGTGATTAATCCTTTTGCATTGCTTCCACACCTTAAAGAATTATTGACCACCTTGAGAAAAGGTTGTTCATTATCATGCTAAGCCAAAAAAAGAAATGTTGCTTCTTCAGGTTTTTCCTGTGTGGACGTGCTGAGTGAGGACTTGCATCAGCACTCTTCACCTGAACACTACCCTACAGCTCTTTTCTCAGCTCTGGCAGTTGTGCACTGGGGAGATCATCTCTGGAGAAAGTGCAAAATGTAATGATGCGAAGTGATCCATTTCTCACACCTGCCCATCCATCCAGAATAATTGCTTTAAAAACCACCTAAAGCCCACCATCTCTTGGTGGGAGTCACAGGCTGTGACTCACCCTTGGCCGTTTCTGCATTAGGGGATTTCCAACTGAGAACAAGCATCTGAGTTCCCCGGACAGCATGAACACTTCTGCTCTGCCCCTGGGTAATCTTTATGATCTGAGTAGTGATTCAAAAGGAGATTTTGTTTTCTGGATCCACTCTGATAGACTCCATCTGAGTAAAGCAATGTCCAAAGCACCTGATTCTGCAAGTCCTCCCCCAGGTCAGGACACACACTCTCCAGTGATTCAGTTTTGCATCGCAGGACAGGATTTGAAAGCTATCCCATCCTTGCAAAAACCCAATACTAGACTATCATCTCTATCTGCTGCTCACAGTGTTCTGTGCATTTCATGTGCCCTGCTTTATGTATCTCAGCAGTCATGGAGAACACTGACACAGAGATCAGTGAAAAATATCTCCTTGCTGAGGCTCTGGATTGCCTGAGACGCCTGGAGCAGGTTCACCCCTGTCCCTCTGAATCTGCATCCCCAACACTGTAGAAACCAAGGACAGGATCCTTCAGCACAAGTAAATGCCATCATTCCCCCCAGTCTCAAATTTTCAAGGAGCCTCTGATTTAGAGCTGTACAGTGACAGTAAATCCAATCTGCAGGTCCTGCAAGTTTAACCATCATCACTGTATTTACCACACAACCAAAGTCTTCCTTCAGGAAATAACAGGATGCAAGTCTAAGCTTTCTCAGCCCATGAAAGCAAGATTAAAAACAAAGATCATGAAAACAACTCACTGTCTTTAGAAACCTTAGTGCATGTTCTTCCAAGATGCCAGGTTGGACATTCTTGGCTTAATCTCTAAATAACATCAGTTTTAGGAGCTCAGGGTACAAACTGGTACTTGTCTGGCGTAAGATTTGTATTCACATTTTGGTAACATCCTATGTGCTTTACAGGCTGTGTGAATTAGTGTGATAAGCTTTTCAATCCACAGTCACTCACACCTCCACTGAGACCAGAGGCCTGAATTTGGAGAATGTTTTGCTGGATTAAGATTGCCAAGCTTCTAGCTAACAACAGGAACATCTGGATCCAATGAGATATTACTCAGTGCTTGGCTCAGACCCAATCTTTTTTATTTTTTGGGCATTGTTAGGACTGACTACGTCATTAGGAACCTTGCCGGGATCAGTGTGATCGTTCTGTCACACGCTGGTCAACAGCACACAGGGTTTTATTTGAATCTGATCCACATGGCAAAGTGATTCCATCTGTGACAACCTCCTGCCTGTGGGAGAGCACCTGGGGTCAGGCTGTCTCTGTGCTAGAGGATGAGAATCACTGCTGATCTGAGCAGGGTGATTTCAGCTCAGGGTGTTTTGACCCTCCACAGGCAAATCCTCAGAATTAAGGAATATTTCTTTCCCAGTGGGGTTATATTCCCACAACCATCATTTTAGTCAGATTATGAAATACGTGGAGGGTTGATAAACCTATGGAAACTTCACTGAAAGAAGGTTTTTGTTTTCAAGATCTCACCATCACTAGCACTTTTTTGCTAAAAATCACTTGCATTTGACTGAGAACTTGTATCTAAAATGGATGGAATTTGTTCTCAGGACTTCCCACACTACATTTACTGTATCTTAGTATATATTTGCTGTTATTAGACTGCCTCTGTTTTCTTTTACCAGGCCACCACAGCAAGCAGTTGCTCTTTTCTTCTGATTTTACTCCATGGAAACCAGAAAATATCATCCCTGCAAGCTGCTTGATTTCCCTGTCATGTTTCATAATCGCAGACCATTCTGGAAGCAAGAGAAACTGCTAGCATCCATGCCATCAACTTGATGGAAACAGGTGCAGCTAAAATTTACAGCCCATCAGACGTGATGGCTCGTTCAAGACACACAGAGAAGACACCATTTAGGAAACACACTAAACCTTTTCATTTCCATCTGCTCTTGCTGGCTCCAGACAAAGCTGGCTGGGAATGGGGTCAGGAGGCAGTAGCAGAAACTAAGTAATGGGGTCAGTGCAAATGAGAGTGGCACAGTCTCTAACAGACAGCTTGGAATGGAGCTGGACAGTCACACCAGTTCCTCCCAAAAACATTCAGAGAAATAACTCTGTGGTGACTAGTGCCAGGAAAGAAAATGGACACCTTTATTGCTGGAGAACATAAGTAACTGTAGGAAGAGCTGGGACAAACAAAAAGCATAAAAAGACAACTCCTATGGTGCTGAGACAGAGAGGGCTTTGGGGCCATCATGGTTACCTTTGTTTATATCTAATGATTTTGAAGATTTTCCAGCTGCACTTGCCAGCAGAGGCAAAAACATGCTGCTTGCTCACGCTGTGGGGGGAAGGAAGGGAACATGCAATCACCCCACACAGAGGAAGACTGCAGGGTCTCCTGGGCCTGTGGATGGAGAGGGACTGGATGGGGATATACACCTTGGAAGTTAATGCTCTGAGATGCCTCAGTGCTCTCATCCTTTCCTACCCAAAGCCACAGAGCCCGGCTCACACCCCTGCTGCACACTGAGCCCTGCAGGCCCCTGCCAGCTTACGCAGACAGTGGCTCCCAGGGGACCTCAGGGACCTCTCTGAACGTACAAAAGGTGAGTAGAACCAGTGCTGGGAAGAGGCTTGACCTGAACCAAGGACTCACCTTGCCTGTGGACTTGACCCCTTTCCAGATGCAGAAGTAGCAGATGATCCAGGCCAGCAGGAGACACAGAGCCAGCTCCCAGCGGAGACCACCCAGGTGCTGGATGCCATCAGAAATCTTTAGCACTCTCCTCCTGCGTCAGGGGGAAGCAAAGGAACAGGCAAGGGTCACTGATGCTGGCCACTAGTGTTCCCAACACCATGCTGGTTCTCACCTCCCCAGTGCCTGATGGCTTTGGGGAGTAAAGCTGTCTTACTAACAAGGTTGAAGTCTGACCTGAAAGCCTTGGAGGAATTAAGGAGTGCTCTTCTCTGGCAAATACTGCCAGCCTGGCAGGTCACACACGGACACAGGAAATTCACCTACGTTTCTGACATGCTCCAATCCTCAAAGTGAGGGATACACTGCACTTACCATGCAGAATCCGTCAGGACCAGCCAAGAAGTAATGCTGTCTGACCCCCTCTCCATGGCACACTTCTCTCTTTTGAGGCAGCCACATAATTGACCTCAGGACGCAGAGCAGCACAGCATCCCATTCTGTGACTAAGGCCCAACCAGGACCACCATAATCCCCACTGCACAGTCAGAAGAGGCCACCTAGAGCATCCTCTTGCAGCCAGTGTGGAGATAAAATCCTGAGCTATGTGAACCTTGGTACACATGAGGTCAGATAATAGCAGCCTTTCCATGTCACGTGTATGTCAAATCTTCCTCAACACTTACAAAAGGAAGGGCTCATCCTCCTCCATCTCCTACACCACACAGTTGAACCTGAATGTGACCCAGGGTGCAGTCCCACAAAACCAAGCCTGAGACAGGCAGAGAGGACTTGAACAACACTGGAGCCCAGCAACAACGTCCACCCTGTTGCAAAAGACAGCAGTTAGCCCAAAATAAAGGTGCTGCTGGAGAACCCCTGTCTAAGGCACACTGCTGCCTCCCTTGGCCCACAGCCTTGCAGCAGATTAAGGGGGCGAGAGAAGGGTTGGAAAAATCACACTACTCCCTCAGATACACTTTGTCACGTTGCTCTTTGCCTGCTTCTGAGGATGTGGACTCTAACCAGTGCAAAGGGTGCCACTGGACTGGAACTAACTGGGTGCTGTACTGCAGCCAGAAGAGACCTGTGGAGTGTGCCATCAGCCCACTGGCAGGGCAGAGCTCCTCAAAGAAATGCTGGCCTCCTACCTCCCAGCAGCAACAGATGCTGCATCAGAAGCAATGGACAGTGGAAATTTCCAATCCCATGTTGCTTATTTCCCAGTAACACAGGGATGGTCACAACAGTGATAGAAACAACAACTTTTTCAGTGTTCACATGAAAAGCAGTCTAAGGCCACCATCTAATCACTTGTGAGCAACAGGCAGAGGGAGAGCACAGGCTCAGGGAGCACACAGGAGACAAAGAAAATTTTAAAACTTTGAAGTTTAAAAGTAGTGTCCCTGTGCTGAGCTGAGGAAGCCCTGGGGGTGCTGTGTGTGTGCTCCATCCACGCCCAAGGGCAGGTGAGGACAGAGCCCTCCACCCATCCAAACACACAAGGGAAATGCATGGTGGCAGCAGAGGGGCTCCCTGCAGGCATTCTGCCAGGGCTCAGTGCTTAACTCTGCCTGCTGAGGATCATCACAAATCCTAGGCCAACAGACCTCCGCCTTTGTGACAGATATAAAGCTACTCTGTACCTCAAGGTAACTAACACAAGGGGAGAGAACAATGAACACGAGGGACTTTCAGTGTGGATTATCTGACCCTACACTCAGCTTCGATTTTGGTGAGTTTCTCTCCTCAGCACAACTTGCGTATTAGCTGCCCTATAGCAAAAACATCACTTTTTCTATTTTTGAGGTAAGACCAGTGCACATACAAAAGTCTCCACCCACCATGCCAGAGCCTCCTGGGAACACACTAGTATCACACAGCAGCATGGATTCAAAGGAAAGGTCAGTGAGACCAAAAAGCCCAAAAGGTCCAGAGGGACAGGAATAAAGCATCAGTGAAGGACAAAATCAGGTGGCTCTGAGGCATGCCAGCACAGCTCCAGAGCAGCACCATGGGCACAGTGAAGTTAACCTTGACTGACAGGGCTGCCCCTGTCAGCCTTCACTCTGACCTGCCCAGCTTCCCTCCTTGTGTCCTCTCCTGGCAAGGGTGAGTTAATAGCACGTGCTGCTGCAGCTTGTCCCTTGCCCTGGGAAATTCTGTCTGAGAGGGAAGGGGTGTCCAGGCCTTCCTTCACTTACTCCCAGAACTCGATGACCGGGGACGTGGCGTTTTCGCTGGTCACGTTGAGCGTCGAGTTCGCCTTCTGCAGCTCCAGGCAGTTCCCTGTGGGAAAGGCCCAGGGAGCAGAACTGTGAGCAGCAGTGCTTGGAGCACCACAGCATCTGAAAAATCCCTCCCTGTCCATCCACAGTGGTGAGACTCACTGACGTTGACTCTGGGGCAAGTTTTGCACCATCCCAAGGATGTACAAAAAAAAAAATCCCTTCTATGGAAAGGCTGGCAAGAAATCTAGGGCACTTAAGATGATAGCATTTAACTTTTCCTTCCAGTGGGAACAGTCCTGATCAGCACTGGGTCTGTGGCTAACACACAGCACAGGATTGAAAGACACCAAGAAGGAGGGCACCCGTGTTAGCTGGAGCCCAGGGCAGGAGTCACCAGGGAGGTCACCACTGCACAGCACTGGTGCTCTCTAGCAAAGACCACGATCGACCAAGCCTCTCCCACAAAAGTGCCAACAGCACTGCAGTGACCCAGCACCCCAAACCCCGTGTCCCACCCACACAGGAGCAAGACACTCTCCTGAGGCTTGGCCCTGGGCAGCAGCAGGTTTCCCTCAGCCGGGATCCGCTGGAGGACAGGGAGAGGGCTCCACACCCACCTGTGTTCCACTCGTGGTCACAGCTGCCCCAGGGGAGGTCAATGGTGAAGGAACTGAAGAGATAAAACAAGGCCCAGGCCAGGACAACGATGTAGTAGAAGTTCAGCAGTATGACAATGACCTGTGAGGCGTAGCCAATTCCTGCAGAAAGAGAGCCCCGGAGGCAGGTGACCCACAGGCCAGGGACAGGACCAGGATTTCCTGTGGGAGCTGCTCACCCAGTGCCTGTGCCTGCTGCTCTGCCGGGTCAGTGTCAGTGGGGTGGCCACCGGAGCCACCGTCCCCTCCCCAGAGGCCGCCGTGCCACATCAGTGGTCAGCCAGTCAGGGCCCCAGGCACCCCCAGTCCTGCTGCCCTGCCACAGCCCTCCCTGGAGAAATGGGAGGGATGCTGGGCAGGGGCTGGGCAGGTTATGGTTGGAACACCACCCAAAGGGGCAGACACATACAACGGTGCAGCATCTGCTGAGTCACATCTCTTCTAACAAAACTAATTTGTTAATATTTTTCACTTTCCCTTTTCACTTCTTTTTGGGAAGCTCTTTTGTTAACACTGCACACTTTCTCTCGGAGGCACTGGAGAAGCATGCAAAGGTTTTGGCACGTGAGGAGGAGGCAACTGTGACTTTCAGAGAAATCACAGAAATTGGCTTGAAGCTGGATAACTGTGATGAAACAGTGCTAGAAACAGAGGATCTGACTACTAACAATTCATTAAGAGAGCTGACACCTTCACCAGCAAGGCTGTACACCAGCAAGCTCACAGAGATGACAGAGTGTCAACTTAAAAAAAAACAGCAGCATGCTTTAGGTTCCTCATAACCACCAGCAGCATTTTCCTCATTTACCTCTTAGAAAACAACCTTGGTTGGGCACAAAGCTCCTGGCTAAAGCTGTGGCCATGAAGGAGGAATGGGATGCAATGTAACAGTGAGAACTTTTGGTGAAGAAGGTGATCCATTTTTCCAGCAGGATTTTGGAAAGGGGGCAGCCAGTGACCCTCTCAGGCAGGTGGGCAGGGGATGTGTGGAGGTGCACAACAATCCAGGCTGTGGGGAGGCACCTCTCTGCTCATCCCCCTGGGGTCCCAGGGTCTGCCCACCTCACTGTGCCCTCCCAGCTGCCCCCACTCACCTTCAAAGAGGGGACAGATCTTCCTCCAGGCCGTCACCCCTCCCTGGCTCGTGTACTGCCCCAGCGCCGTCTCCAGGAAGAACACTGGGATCCCACAGGTGAAGAGGAAGATGAGGTAGGGGATGAAGAAGGCACCTGGCAGATTCAAATGGCAGACAGAAAAATAAGCCCCATGAGGGGACTGAGGTCAGGCTGTCTCCAGCCAGTCACCAGGCAGGTTCCTTCTGAGTGGGACAGCCTGGGAGGGATGGCGGCTGTGGAGACTGGAAGATCACAGGATGCCAGAAAAAAAAATTTTCCTCACATTTCACCTTCTGGAGTGATGTGATTACATGAGTAATTCAATATGTACAAAGAACAGAGAAGAAAGTTGTGAATAGCTGTATGGAAATACAGAAGAACACTGTGCTGTAAAGACATTGCAACTTCTAATCAGGTCGGTGGCTCCTTTCACGCTGATTATTGTGACTGAATAAGCTGACAAACCCATGGATGCCAATGCCAAGGCTCTGAGGAGCACACGGAGACTGACACTTTTGCCCAGTCTGGGTCGTTCAATCATTTGCTTGGCAAAAAGCAGCAGACTTGCAAAGGAAGAGCAAGTAGTGCAGGAAAGTATGCACCTCACAGCAGCAGCCAGGGCTGCCCTCCTGCTCCAGCCCTGTCATGGAACAGGCAGGGAGAGATTAAATGCTTCAGGCTTTTGATTACCCCAGGCTAATGTTAATTGCAGTAATGGCCTTTACCCCATAGAGCACAGGAGACAGTCCCACAAGATGGTCCATGCACATCATGTGCCACTCACACGTCATGTGCCACTGGAGCTGCTAAAGCCCTGCTGAAAGGCAGGGACAGGTCAGGAAAAGAGGCAGACTCAAGCAGAGAGCAGCATCTTGGCTGTGGTGGGCTCAGAGGTGGCAACCCAGCCAGGCACTCATTATGGTTTCCCTGCCTGTGTGATGCTCAGCTCCGTGTGGGTGTACGGGAAATAACAATCCTGGTGCACGGGAGAACTCAAGACCCAGGAGATTTCATTAAGAAGCTTAGCTAGCGTGCAGGGGCTGGGAAAGGGAAGGGGCACTTTGGGGACTGGCTGAGATTCCCACCCTATGCCCATCTCAGCCAGGTACAGAGCCACAGCCTCCTCCATGCAAAAAAAAGCATGAGCAAAATAGACAGGGAAGACAGCTTGGCAGCTCCCTGTGGGCAAACAGGAGCTGAAATGGGCTGGCTCAATGGTTTGACTCAATGATCTTAGAGGCCTTTTCTAATGTCAGTGATTCTGTGATAGCTGGCAGCCCTACAGGAACAATGCCTGCATGCTGTCCCAGTCTGTCTACCAGTAAACAAAAATTGGTGAAGGCAAATGGCAGGGGAAATGGTTGTCCCAACACTGTCCCCTCAACTCCCAACTTGCACAAAATCTTATCACCATGAAAGTCAAGCCTGCTTTCAAGAAAGATTGTTGTCATATAAAAGCCGGTATTTAACTAAACTCTGGGAGAGGTCTCTGAGGCACCAAGTCAAGCTTTTCAGTCCAGTTTTCCCTTATTTTCAGCCTGCAGTCTGGCCTGTCCCCTAACCTCTGGTAATCTTGAGCTTGAGGAAGGTTTCAGGAAGGTTCTGACATATAAGCTATGAAATAGCACAGAATTATGGTGGAGAGAAGGAAAAATTTGCAGACACATGTCTCTGCAATCTGCCCTAATCCCCTCGCATCCCAGGTAGGGGGACTGGTGTGCTGAGGCCTGAGCAGGGTCTCAGCCAGAGCTGACTTAGAGGATGAGTCCTGGGCCCTGTGTGACTAACACCATCAGTATTATTTAGCTAAAAATAGATGCCAAAGACACTTATGCTAGCTCTGTGTAACTTTGTATAGTCGTCTGCAAGAAATCTATCATTTTAAGAAACTTTTCCCAGATGCTTTTTTGTAGGGTGTTTTAGGGGAAAACCCTCCCAGCTGAGGCCTGGGCTCTGGCCAAGCCCTGGCCCTCCTGGTCGGGCCGTGTGCCATCAGATCCAGGGGTTTCTGTGCTAAAAATATCATCAAGTCACTGTGACTTACTGATTTGGGCCTCTGAAGCTGGACCCCTTTCTGGGCGAGCTGGAGACCTCGGCTACAGGCGGACGCACCGCGTAGGATTCCCCCAGTTGCTGGGAAGGATTCTCCAGGTCCTCGTTGCTGAACAGGCTCCCCAGCTGCTGCAGGCTCTGGCTGATGGTGGGGTATTCAGGCAACTGGTGATGGATCTTCCTCAGCCACTATCCTTCCCCTCATCTAGCAACGACTAGGTGCATTACCTTGCTTCCTTTTGCTTGTTGCTAAAGCCAAGCGCATGGGTTTATTGAATGTATCATTTTACTTTTGTGTTGCCTTTGTATTCATAGTAAAAGACGACCATTCTTTCCATCAGTGTCTGTGTTCTTTAAAAGGTCCCTGTCAACCGGCAGAACAGCAGACACAGGGAGAAATTACTCCCTAACCAGCCCCAGTGCTCTCCCCATCTCATTTGCAGCAGCAGGGGCCTCGGGACTGGCAGGTGTGGGCAGCTGGGCAGGGGGTGCAGCCACACCACCAGACAGGCTTCCCTGGTATTTCCCAATCAGCAGGGCCAGCCTACCCAGGGAGGGCCTGACCCTGCCACTGCAGGGGAAAGCATGAGCAAACAAGAGCAGAAAGAACAATTTTTTGCTTTTCTTTACTGTTTTTCTCTACTGTGTAGGGCTTTGGTATGATACACTGAGCATTAAATATGTAAGGGACTACTCTTCCTTTGTTATGTGAAAATATCCCTGAAGAACGGAAAGACTGACTGGCTCTTTGCATAACTCAGAGTTTGCAGATACCATTTTCTTAAAGAGGTTCATATTTGGGCAAGCAAAGCCAGAGCTGAGAGCACTTATCACCACTGCCTGCACACAGTTCAGAAGAGAGAGTTATCCAGCGGGGCAGAACTACCTCAGACTGATGGGAGTGCTGGCACAAGAGTTAACAGTTGTAGGCTGGCTATGATTGACCAGGGGCTGGAAATTAAATAAAGGCCCTGCACCTTCATAGAAGAACGGGAGAAGCAAGTGTCTGGGCCAGCATTCCTAAAGGAGTATAAGGCAAAACCTTCGGCAACTTTTAAAATTCGACTCGAGGCATTCCAAGGATTTTGATACAGTGCTGTCTGCAGTGGCTGGGCTCCACAGGAGCCTTGTGTCCTGCACCACCTCATCACACTGCTCTGCTGCAGGAGAAATCTTACAGGAACTGCTCTCCTCACCACACAAAAGCCTTGTGCCCCATCCTGGCTCTAACCTTATGGAAAGGGGGCAGGAGATGAAAAATTTGCCTGGGACTTCAAATTCCTCACAGCCTCTACTGCTTCACAGGACTTTGCTTCAGGCCCATTTCTCCAGGGAAAAAAGGCTGAGAAATCCCTTTGTGTCTTGCCTCTGCTGCTCAGGAGGCAGCTCCCCTCTCCCCAGAGCTCTCTCCTGGCACCCAGGCCAAGGGGTGCCTAGACAGGATTCCAGGTCCTGCTCCCATTGATACAATAGTACCCAAGGAAAAGTTGCACCAGCAGGACCAGACACAGCTCAACAAGCAGCCAAGAAGCATTTCCCACAGAAAAAGATGTGAAAAATTTCTCCTTTTTCAACAGGGAAAGAGACTGCCTGACCACCTGGAGAAAAGAAACAAGCACTGAACAAAGCATGGTGTGAAAATAGCTAAACAGTGTTTAATCCTCTTTTATTCCACTGGGATGAAAGCAGTTTAGTGAGGCCCTGAGACTACCTCAGGCTCAAGCCAGGGGATTTCAGCCCTGGTCCTCAGTGCTCACTCCCTGCCAGCTCCCAGCCAAGCACCACTTCCCCTCTCCCCTGCCCTTCAGGAGGGCCCAGTTAGCAGCAAATCACCAGACAGGGAGAGCAGCTCCCTCTCTCTACATATCTCTTCAGCCAAAGCTGAGAAAAACTTTGTGTTTTCATTTTTCAAAGTTTTGTCCTTTAAAAGGCAGCCACAAACTGTGGAAGCCCCCAGCAAGCCTCCACCTGCACAGCAAGCCCCCATCTGCTGCCAAGGAGCAGTACAGCCTGGCCTCGGGGCATGGCTGAGCACAGCCTGAGCAGCACTGCAGTGCTGGCACCTCGATGCCAGCAGCAACTTCCCTGGCTCTGCATCAGCCACCTCCATCTGCACTCTCACAGCCCTGCTGTGGGGATCAGAGGCAGGTGTCCCCTCTCCCCCACCTTACAGCTCCAGGGATGCCAAGGGAGTACCATGTGGGGCAGAAGTGGTGCTGCACTTCTACCTGAGGCAGGAGAAATCCCTTCACTCTGCCCTGTCCCTGCCACCTGCCTCCAGGGCACAGCTCTCCATGGACCTGTGTTCAAAAACTCCTGGGAGTTCCCCTGGAACTTTCCTACTCACAGAGCCTCCAAAGACACCGGGCCTGTGGCCTCTCACACCACTCCCTGCTGTCCCACCCTCCAATGGGCACAGGATGCCTGAGGCGAGACACACGGCTCAGAAAGCTGAGTTCTCTCCCTGCTATTCCAGCCTTCCCTCTGCATATAGCCACCCACTTCACCAGCAGGAGCAGAGCTCCATTCCTCTCAGGGAAACACAGATACAGGCATCAGAAACCCTGGGATATTGCCACTGTTACCCATGTCCCATTTGGTTCAAAACAAGGCCCTGGTTGGGGCCCAGCTGGCAGTACCATATTGGCAGGTTGGCATCTCCTCTTCAGCCTCATGGTTTGGGCACAGCCGAGGAGCTGGGAGGGATGGTGGGGTGGTGCTGGTGGCCAGGTGGCCCTGGCTGCACTTACCTCCACCATTCTTGTAGCAGAGGTAGGGGAAGCGCCAGACATTTCCCAGGCCAATGATTTCCCCAGCCACAGACAGGACATACTCCAGCTTGTTGTTCCATTGACCACGCTCCAGCGTCTGGTCCTCCTCCTCTTCTTCCTCCTTCTCCTTTTCCATGCCAGGGTGTGTGGGCACCATTTCACCATTGCTGACAGCACCAGGGACTCTGTAATCCATCCCACCTTCAAAAAGAGTTTCCTTCATTACACGCAGCACAAGCCACGCAAAGAGGCAGAAACTTGGACCATGGGAGGCAAGAGAAGGGCAAGAACATGCACACACACACCTCAAACTGTTCTCCTCTTTCTCCCCATACCAATTCCTGCTGGTTCTCAGAGTACACGTGCATTTTCACTGCTGAGTCCAAAACCAGTCCTTAAAAGCCACTCTTAGTTATTTTAAATTGCCTCATCTCATAACACTCCTGCCTCTGGAAGCCCATCCTCTAGGCCCAGTGTTACACAGAAGACCCAGCAGGTCAGCCTGGAGCTCCCACTGTGTCTGTGGTGAACAGACTTAGGGCTGGAGGGGGATGAGAGCAGGATCAAATATTTGACAAGGTGTTTTATATGGGTTCACTTCTCTTCTGTTGCTGCCTACCAAGGCCTGGTTTTACAGACGGTGCAATGGGTGCACAAAGCACACAGAAGTCCTAGACACAGGAAGAGAACGAATTGAAACGACAGGAAAACAAGTTTATCCTTTCAATGGCAGCAACTGTTGCTGATAATCTTCAAGGCTGCATGAAAAGGTGGTTTTCAGAATGGTGCTATCATCCTCCTAACAGCAGGATAAAGTGTGCAGAAGTCATTGGCATCTGGGATCTTGCCTTTCTCAAGGTCTGCCCATTTCCTGCGAAGCTCACCACAGTACTGCCCTCAGATCCTATGGCACCATCTTTAAATACATCTGTGCTAAGAGAAGATCAGCAGCGAGCAGCTGGGCACCACTTCACTGCCCCACCTTCCCCCAGGTACCTCCAAGAGGACACCATCTGGAAGGACCAGGGAGGGCTTAGCCCACTCCTGCCAGGCAGGACGCCCCGCTGGCTGCGAAGTTCCACAGCAAGAAGGGTGAGAACTGTGGTTCTTACCAATTCCTGTGTCAGAGCTGGGATTGCTGAGGACCTCATGCCAAGGAGGGCACCTTCCCCCACACAGTGCCAGCCCTCAAGCCTGCTCCACGCCCTGCAGAGCACGCTCCCCCAGCCCCAGCCTTGCGCTGACATTCATCCCTGCCCGCTACTTCCTCACCAGGAGAGCGGGGAAAGCCACTGGCAGCAAATGACACTCTCCCCTCTTCGGGGAGAACTAAAGAAGGGCAAATCAGCACTTTCAACCTCTCCCCTCCCACTACATGGTCCCCCTATAAAACACTTGGGGACACGAAGCGGAGTAAGAAATGCCGGCAAGCATTTGACAGCAGCCGAAAGGAAGGGCTGGGAGGACCCCTCCACGCTAGGAAATTATTAAACAGGCAGAGAATGCTCTGTGACCTCTCCCCCACGGCAGCCCCGGGAGGGTGAGGGGCACAGGGGAGCAGGGCAGAAGCAAATGGGGGCAGAGGTGTTACCTTGCAGACGGCGCTGTCGGGGCGCGGGCAACGGGAGAGGCGAAGGCAGGACCGAAAGGTGCTGGCTATTTAAAGTGTGCAAAGAAAAAACTCAGCGGTGGTGTAATCCTAGACTTCGCCCAACCCACATTCCTTCCCCCACCCCCCAGGGCTGGACAAAAACCTACACATGACTGATTTCATGGCCAGAGCAAAGGGGGCTCGTTCCCCCGCCTGTGAGAAGGGCTCTCGCTGCCTCCGCCGGGCTCTGTCCCGGCCGGCACCGCTCGGCTCCCGCTCTCCATCGCCTCTCTGCCCGGCTCTGTCCCTGGAGAAAGGGGACACTGCTGCTCACAGGTGCCTCCGCAGCGCTGCCTGAGGGAGCCAAAGCCCCGAGACCTGCTGGGAAGAGGTAAGAGACAAAATATGAATTTCCAGTGAATTCTCTCCCATCGCTGCTCCTTAGCGAGGAGGTCACAGGCATAGGGCAAGGTCCTGCGTCGCAGCCTGGCCCGCAGGTCCCAGGACTGTGATGTGGCCAGGAGCAGTGGCAGGCAGCAAAGCTGGAAATCAACTCAGCCAAGCGCTCCGCTGCTTCTCACTAAGGGCCCAAAACAGCCCCATTCAGAAACTTGGCAGGTTGCAAACTCTCTTCCCTCACACACAGGGATCTTTGCCACTCGTCTTTCCCAGAAGCAGCACAGCCCCATCCCAGGACACCACTCGGGAAGCCACAATGGCAACAAATAATCGAGCAGTAGATGAAAAGTTTTATGGCAAGGAGAAAACCAGCCCCAGTTATGCACACCCAGCACCGGGCTGCAAAATGAGCTGCTCTTGCTCCAGAAGGAGGTCCTGGGATTACAGCAGGTAATGATGACATTAGGTCCATGCTTAGAGGCCACAAAGAGGCAAACAGAACAGGATATTATTCATATTCATGGTAGACATGCTACAGCTGCGATGGTCCAAGGAGGTACATGAGACAAGGTTTTAAAATATTTTCATTACATCTGTTGATAAATATCTGAGGCAAGAGAGAACAGGGGGGGAAAAATAACACTCTCGGCGTCAGTGTCCTTGTATGAGGTGTGTAAGTGGCTGCAAAATGTGTACAGGCAATCTGAGAGGGTAGAAGGAGAACAACAGGAAAGAACTGGCAAACACTGTGGTGTCACCACATGAATCTGTGTTAAATCCACACAGCACCAGACTGCCCACAGGAGAAACAGGGAAATGGAAGAGAGGCAGGCAGAGGTAAGGAATTAATTCTGCCAAGGAGTCATCAAATATCCAACAACTCCTCATTTCAGGAACAGATACTTGGTTGAAAAGAGGGTGACAACAAAGGTCCAGGAAAAAGGAAGACAAAGATGAATATGTTATTCACTACATCTCATAGTGTAACAACTTCTCATAGTGTAACAGCTAATGTCATTTGATGAAAAATTAAGATTTTAAATAAATTTAAATACTTCTTCCTCCCACTGTGCATGATTAAGTATACATGGTACCTGTGACCACTACCACAGAATATCATTTGGAAAGGAACCAGGCAAATCCACAGAGCTGCTCCTATTCTGCAGCAATTACACAGGGTGGTCCAAATCAGTGATTCTTGAAAACCAGGAAAGATAGTTTTCCCATAATTCCTCTTCCAGAAGAGAAATCATGCAATATGGTGAGAAACAGAAAACATCCCATTTTGTGCAGAAACCATCTCACAGTGAATAGTGCAGCTGTTAAATAGGGTAAGAATGCAGGGATTAAAAACAACAGTAAAGACAAATATCTTGCCTTGTGCAACAGATTGGTGTAAGGAGAGAGGAGATTAAGGAAATATTTCTACAGATTGTCAAATGATTGCATTCGTCAGCACCACTGCATGAATATCCCTCAGTAAGCACAATTACTGCAGCCTACAGATAGCAGTAATCTTAACAACGACAAGCTAATTGGCAGGAACTAATAGACTATGATAGGAAAATGTGCAATCAATTATAGACTATTTGACTTCCACCCAGGGAGATAAGGACTGCGCTGAACACAACAATAACCCAAAAATGAAAACAAATGTTCAGTGTAAACATAAGCAGCGACGGGAAATATTAAATCTACAAGTGCAAAAGCAAGCTGGAAAATCCTGAGCAAAGCATGTTTAAAGTAAAACATCACTTTATCTGGAGTGAACTAAGAAAAAGTCTATATGGTTCTGGAAGATATCACTTCAAAGACTGATTTTTTTCTTTTCTTTCTACAGACAACAGAAAGAGAAAAGAACCATCAATACCACAAAGGAGCAGTTAAGACTACAGAAAATAGAAGATACTTTCAATACATATTTTTGAAATGGTAGAAGGCAAAGAAATTGAGAGGGATTTTAATCGACCCATTAGAGGCAATGAAAAATCTAAAGGGAAAAATGCAAAGGATGAAATCTCAATGTCTAAGATTTTGAGTGCAACTATATCTAAGGCAAGGGGAAGAATAGGGACAGTCAGAAACAAAGCCATACCGAACAGGCCCTCAAGAAACAAATAAGAGAAATGGAAAAATGTGAATCTTTTAAGATACTAAAAAGGAACAAACCTAGGCAATATGCATGCTATGTAATAGGAAAACAACTTCATCCACAGATCCACTAAAATAACATCATTTAAAAATATCTGGATAGACAGACACACATATATTTACATGGCTAAGGAGAACACCAGGGAAGAGCATTTATAGCAGTGTGTGGCACCTGGAATCGTGCAAGCTGAACCCCCCAGGCAGCTGCAGAGCACCTTCCAGTGCCACAGGTGCTGGCAAGTGGCAGCACTGATGCTGGCACCTGTCCCACAAGCATCACTGTCACGCCAACCCCCAGCATGGCACAAGGGGGTTACGGTGTGGGTGGCCTCCCCTGAAGAGGGTGTGAAATGAGAGGCTGCCTACTCAGTAACTCCTCCCAGCACAGGGCTGCTGCTGGCCAGAGCAGCCACTCCTCCCAGCCCCAGGCCAGGGGTCACCCAGCTTTTCCTGGGCCAGTCCATGCTGCAGCAATGCAGATCAGGTCCTGCAGATCCAGGCAGGCTGCCAAGCACTGAGCAGCTGGGGCACAGCTGGCTTAGACACTTCTCCCCGACACCCCTTCTGGAGAAGAGCAAGAGCTCTGGACCAGGGGAGTCACTGTCAGAGTGCCTCACACCTCAGCCAGGAAAAGAGCTGGAAAATCCTAAAGGCCATTGATTCATGTTGCATTTTGCTCCTATCTTTCTCTTCACCTTAGAACATTTGCCAAGATTTCTGCCTTCAGCTTGATCCCAGTCTTCCACCAGCGGGTGTGGCTGTGCTACCAGGGAAGTGCTTACAGCCCAAAGAAAGCAAATGTGGAACAAAAGCCTCTGGAGATAATATGGTCCTTCGACTTTGTCTGGGACAGGTGTGCATAAAAACTGGCCCTAGCCCACCCAGGAGTGCTGATGCCTTGTGCTCTGGGAGGAACCACAGAACCTACTCCCAGGTCTGGTCTTGCTTCACATTTATGTCCAGCTGAGCAGGGAACAAGTGTTGGATTTCTCTCCTCCACAGCACCAAGCCACCTCCAGCCACCTGGAGAGATAGTTCAAACCTAAAAAGAGGAGGGTTTCAAAAGGCACCTACTTAGAGGAACAAGGAGGGGAAAAGAAGAGGGAAATGTTTATGTGGAGATAAATACAACCTCTCACTGCTGTGCAAGTAGCAGCCACTTTAAAATTAATTATGCCCCAAAACATCAAAGTCTTTTCAGGAGAGAGGCCTGGGCACAAGGGCTGCAGCTTCACATTGCCAACATGAAAAGCCATCAGCCATATCTGGCCTTTGCTGAGCACCGAGAGCAACTGTGCCCCCAGTGCCACCTCCCACTCTGCTCCTCTGTCACTCAGGACAAATTGCTCCGTGTGTGTTAAGGCAATGCAGTCTTGTGAGCCACCTCCCAGCTTCCAGGAACACAATTTGCCATTACATTATCTGGGAACCAAAGGCCAGAGCAAATACGATGCATTTCCTCCATCTGATAACCACCCTGCTAACTGGCCTGCTCAGCCTGAAAATGCTGTGCAGCTTAAAGCAACCACAATAGTAGTGAGCAGAATTGTCACAAATATGCACAGGAAGGGGATACAGAGGCTGACACATTACAGGACCTGGAGACGGCTCAGCAGAGAAAGAAGCCAAAGTAAGCACAAAGGATTGACTCCAGCTTGAGCCACTAAGCTCTGTCCCAGAAATGCATGTACATTTTGAAACTACAGTAGCACAAGCAAAAAACCAGGGCCTGCAGTCCCTGCATGTCAGAAGATCCTGCTGCAGCCTTTCAAACAACCTCCCTCAGAGACAGCCTCCCTAGTGACTAACTGCTTCCAAGTATTGGCTTGAAGCAGCACAGCCCTGAGGCTGGAAGAACCCTGCCCTCACTGGATGCCTGCAGAGCAGCGGAGGCCTCACTTCCATGCCCAGGTTTGTGTGCAACACTCTGTCTGGACACTGTGCTCTGCACGCTGGAGACAAACAGGTGACATTTCTGCATGAGCCAGAGCTCAGGGACAGCTTAGAGTGTGGGCTGGCACACTTGAGAGTGCTGGAAAACCTGCTCCTGAGGCTATCACTGCCGTGCCCCTGCTCCTGGGCAGACAGGAGCCCCGGGCAGTGCTTACAGAGTGCTCGGTGTGGAGGTGACAGGGTGCTGGTTTGTCCCTCTCTGTGACCATGGCACAGCACAGGAGCAGATCAGCTGAGACCAAAAGCACAGTGCCCCCAGACCTGCTCTGGTTGCAGTGGGAATTCCCAGCAGCAGCAGATTCCTGTCAGCACTCCCTGGCTATGCCCAGTGCCTGCGGTTTCCCCCAGACCGGGATGAAAGCAGCAGGGGCTCCGTGGGTGCACTTGCCCGTCGGGAGCACCAAACCCAAGACAAAAACAGGAACACACAGCATTGCATGCACTCATCCACTGCACTGGCTCCGTGCCTGGTGGGGCTCTGAGGCATGAGAAAGACCTAGAGCCTTCACTCAGCTTCCCGGGTGCGTGGAATTCTGCCTGAAGCAAGAATCACAAGCCTTCATACCATGGCTTGATCTCCAGTCTACAAGTCATTCCTGCTCTGGTAGTCAGTTGCAACATATGGCACCAAGTCTCTTGCAGGCTTATTCATTTCTCCTCAAAGAAAAAAAAAAAAGTAATTTGTCAGTTTTGATAACTTAAGGCAATCTTCTTTTTCTATTGATGAGTGCTAGAGACAAAGTTAAGCTTCAAAATAGATGCAGCTGATGCCTGCACAAAACCACCCCTTCCAGCCAAGAGGAGGAGAGGCAGTGGAGCAGGGAAGGGGTGCCCAGGCATGAGCACAGAGGGTTTAGTGGCATGGATTTGGTGCCCTTGGGCTGACTCACTGCACACACCCCAAGGAGGAGCTGGCCTGAGAGCCCTTTGGAGGCAACCGAAGGGCGGCGCCTGCTGCTCATCAGCTAAACTCTGCCATTTCTGACTATCAAATTCCAAACTCTTTTGCCACCATGAATTTAAACAGTGATGCCCAGGAGGGCTGACCACATCAAGAGGTGACATGAAGAAAGACACCCAAGCACAAGGTATTCCCACCATGAACACTGATTGCTTCCCTTCAGCCAGACAGGCTCATGGCATCACTGCTCTTTTTGACAAGGACGCTTCACTCCTGATCCCTGCAAGCTAACGCAGAGGATCAGGCACTGCCTGCCAATCATCCAACAGACAATGCTGGGAATGTGGTTTCATTAAGTCTGTCACGGCCCAAAGACAAAGCTTTCATGGTGATCAGGGAAAAAAAAGAGACACGGTGATGTGTTCAGATTGGGGAAATAATTGAAAACATGGCACCAGTGGAACTTTCAATTTTGGTGTTCACCTTAACTGGGATCTAGAGGAAAAAGGAGACTGGTCTTGGATATTCTGATTTACCTTGAAAGGCTCCTGCTACAAGGTTTGAACTGCATACATCCTAGTGCTAGAACAGAACCCATGGAGTCACATGAGCAAACCAGCAAACAGCTGTGTTAGTGCTGCCCAAATCTGCTCCTAGTGATGCCAACGGACAGTCTGCAGTCACACAGCTTCTGTGGAATGAGCCAGGCAGCCCTAGGAGGGTGGGAGAGACCTCCTCTGCTGCAAAGGAAAAGCAGTTTGGGAGGAACAAAACAAAAGGCTGCAAAGGGAGTTCGTCTTGATTTCCTTTGGCCTCACTTCCCTGACAACAGGAACTGCCCAAGATGTAATGGAAAGGAACTGGGGGACGAAAGCAAAGAGCACAAGAAACAACCATGTTTCTCTGAGATCACCAGAGCTGAGAAACAGGGACATGGAACAGCTGCTGCTTAGGGCAAAGCAAAGCAAGCTCCTTTTTCCAGAAATCTCAGGTGTTGCTTGTCCAGCAGCACTCCCTGCACACTCTGTAAGCAGGAGTTACACAGAGGTCATGCCCACTGTCTGCCCCCAACAGGTATCTGACCCATCATCTTCCTAGAATCACATTACTCAGCAAGAAAAAAAATCCTTTAAGTTATGAACACCTTTCCTGTGGCTGTGCACTCTTCCATTATTTATTCAGCTTTGTGTACTCTCTTTGTGTGCCCTAAATCCCAGAGTCTGACATTCCAAGACTATTTGTAGCAGAAGCCAGAGGAAACCAGTGCCATGGTAGATGGTAAGGCCCAGAAAGTGAGAACCTGTGTTCAAAGCTTACCAGCAGGATACAAACCTGGTAACGGGTTCCACCAGTGGAGCCTGCCCCTCTGGCAGCAGCACCACGCTCTCCCTCAGCACCAGGCAGGGTGCTGCCAATGGTTCCACCTCTCCACCAGGCGTTCTCAGCAGCCACTGTCTCTCCCAGCAATGTTTCCAGGCAAAGCTAAAGCATCTACCCCCTGCCTAGGAGACTATGGGGAAAGGAAATAATGGGATGCAGCACTATCAATACACTGACAATGTCCAGATTAACTGAATTTCCAGCTGTATGAAGTGAAAAGTTAAATCATTAGCTGACAGAAGTAAACAATGTGGTACTCATCTCACATCCCACTAAAACCTGGCTGTCTCTCAAACGCACAGCGTGGGCTTGTGTGGGCTCTGCTGCTGCTGTCCCAGCCCAGCAGCAGCAAACACCTTTCCCAGGGGAGCAGCAGCCGTGCCCATTGCTTGGGGGCGAGCTGAGCACGGGCTGCACCAACCTGCACTAGGATGCAGCCCCTCGTTCTGCCAGCCCATCACCCACCCAGGAAAAGCAGGTGCCAGGCTGGCCAGAGACACCAACTATCATCCCAGGGCCTGTGTGCAGAGGTGGCTGCTCTCCTCAAATAAGAACACCCACAGCAGCTCCCTCTGGCACTTGGCTTTAAATGCCTTTTTTGGGGGGGATGTGGGGGGTGATACACAGACTACCAAAAACCGACTTCTGAAAAGCCTTCAATTAAGACACAATGCCCCACCTCAGATAAAAAGTATTCACTGCAGCACAGCTTTTGTTTCAAAGCCATTCAGAGCACAGTTCCTTACAAACACTGTTTTTTCAATAATTCCTTGCTACTTTCATTTCCTTTACCTACAATTTAACACTCGTGCTGTGCCATCCTGTGACACAAAGCTCAATGCTCTCCATGTTCTGCTGTGCAGTTTCCAGCTGCTGCACACATTTATCACCCTCCCAAAGCCAGTGTGCCTGGAATGCCGATAAGGGCTGGATTTATTGCACCTCCTGCTGCCTTGGTGCTCCAAGCAGAGTTCCTGTTTGGTTCAGGCAGGCTGACCAAACACATTCTTAGTGGCCGCAGCTGGAGAGGATGTGAAGGAGTTCCCTATTCTTCCTTTGCATCTAACTGGAGTAAGACTCAAATCTTGCTTTCAGCAGTCCACAGCATTCAACTTCTTACAGCAATTTTAACAGTTACTTCAGGAATGATACTAAGAAACTCTCTCCGCCCCTAGGAAAACATCTGAACCCTAGGAAAAATAGGAAGACCACTTTCTGGAGAGACTGTGATGACCCTCTGTACATCTCACCCATTCAATGAAGAGGAGAAAGATGATGGAACCAATCCTCCTCAAACCAACACCCACGCCCATGAGGGATCATGCGACTGGTAATAGTCACCACCATAACCTAAGCCCAGTCTGGGAGAGCAGGGGGTGTTTACCCTGACTTACAGCAAAAACACTCTTAGGGAGTGGATGGACAACCTACAATGGCAGTGAAAAATGGGGTGAACTTTTATCCTCAGGCTTCAGCAGTCACCAATTTGAAATCTTGGAGATGGACAGCTCCAAGAGCAGTACCTCAGGTGTTTTTTCTTACCCACCTGGGTAGTGGCATAGAGCACACTCAGATGACAACAATACTGGTAAAGGACAGGAGCAGCAGAGCCCAAAACATGGGAGGAGGGAACCCTCATTCAGTTGGATCTTTCCTGGCTGAAGTAGCGTGCTGATGGAAAGTTTAAGTTCTGCATCTGAGAAATTACAAACTAGAACACCTGGGGCTACGAATGAAAAGGATTCAGCAGTACTTGCAGCTATACAGGCCAGCCCTGTAGGAGGCTGCACAGCAAAAGAATGAGCAGGAGGGTAAAGGAAGTTATTTCCCCCCACGTAACCAACACTTTGAAGCTGTATCTAGTGTTACTGGGCTCCTTTGCATTGACCAACCTGCAACGCGACCACTGAGACTGTCTGAAGGCTGCAGCTCATGCCATGGCTCAAGGGAGGCTGAGCTGGGTTTGTTCAGCTTGGAAACCAAGGCTGCAGGACCTGCACTCTCCAACTACCTAATGGATGATTAGAGAAAATCAGACAATTAGAGAAATGGAACCAGACTCTGGCAACAGGCACATTACACCAAGTGAACTTTGCACTGAAGATGCTACAACACCAAATGGGAAATTGGAGAAGTCACTGAATGCTCATCCCTGGAAATACTCATAATTTTATTGGACACATCCCTGAAAATTTGCACCTACTTTTAAAGCCGGCACTGCCCTGGTCAGGAGGTTGACCCAGATGACCCCCAGAAATACCCCCCAACCTAAATTACTTGATGATTCTAAAAACTGAAAAGATCAATGCACATTTCACAGTGTGGCTGATACAACAGACAACTGTCTGTTACCTTATGCTGTGTGACTGTGTTCCAAACCCTTCAGATAATTCCCATAATCTCAACAGTATTACCTCTTAAGTCTTCATTACCAATGATCCAGGCTGCACAAGCATTCAGCTACAGATCTGTCAAAAGCATAAATCCTAAATGCAATGGTACTGAAGGTCAGCAGTGACATTTATCTCTCTGCAAGCGAAGCTGCCAAATTCCAGGCCCTGTTTTTTACACAAAAAACCTGAAAACACATAGTTTGTACGAGCTATACAACTCATCCCTGGCCATTTTCAGCTCAGGTAATTTCTTTGACCTTTTGTGTCAGACACATGAAAAGAAATAACACCAGCAGTGGCAAGTAGACTTTGCAGACTACGGCATTAAGACATGTACTTTTCTAGATACACGAGCTAATATTTTTTGTGTACTGAGATTTTGTTCCAAAAGCATGAGAGAGTTTTCCCACAGCTGCAGCAGACCTGTAAGAACATTTTAATCTTGGCTTTGGCTAGCTTCTCTGCATATGCTTTTACAAAAAATCAAACTCCTAGGATCTGGAGACAGTACCACAGCTGTAGCTTTGGGTTTTTCAACCACTAACTACAGGTTTTTCCAAAAGTTAACATTTATTCATAAGTTCATACTATCAGCAATCCTTTGATAGGAATTACGCTCTTAAAAAACAAGCTTAAAACAATAAGATGTAAAGCTAATAATGGTCTTCAGTTTATGAACACCTTATCCAAAAGCAGACGAGACATCTGTGACCAGAAAAAAATGTGGCAACCTCCTTCCAACAGTGGAACAGAGGTTCTCCATGTGGCTACATGAAAAACAGCTACTAAAAACGTGACTTTTGCATATGATTTGCACATTTCGTTCTGTTGTTTGCTCTTTTCTGTGCTTGTTACAAACAGAAGGACCACGGTTGCATTGCAGAGCTGTCTGTTTCCATCTTGCTTTAACTAGTGCTACTGTCAACACTCTCCACCACACCTTCGACGCAAAGACACAGGAACATGCAGTGCAGGTTTACTCAAAGGTCTCTTTTCCAGTTGATGGCAATTACACACAGTGACTCCATCGCGACAGAGAATGCAGGAATGGTTACGAGGATGTGCTCAGTGCCTAACAGGAGATGCTAACCACATTTTCCCTGTTGTGTCACAAATTCTAGGAGTCAGGAAAGAATACAGAACACTGGGATTCTTTAAGAAATCTTGTACTAGTCTACTTCTGGAATGATTAAACATCTGTGACAGGTCGTTTATCCACTCCATATAGGGAAACAGTTATGTCGTACCATCAGTTAAAGCTTGAAGGAAAAGTAACAACTGTTTAAATCAGTTTACCAAAACTAAGTGTACACCCAGAAGAAAAAAAAAAGTAATCGGAGGCAAAAAGAGGGTATGTCTATCTAAAGCATAGACTCCTTTATAAATAAGTAAACAAATAATACTCTTAAATTTGCTCGGGTGCCCGTTCAGCCACATGCTTAACCACAGCTTGCTTCTGCTTTTAACATCATATTAAGTCTTTAAGGAGCAGGAATTAGAAGTCTGTGTCCAATTTGCACTCAAAGCTCCCAAGACTCTGGATCTTCTGCCCTCCATCTTACTTCCTTTTCTTTTGTACATTTTCCTCTTCCCAGGTAGCAGGCACACGTAGAAGAAAACAATAAAATGCTGTCTACCTGAGCTGAGCTGGTTTTTTTTTTTTTGGATGGATATTCTGCCAGATAAATAAACTTCCAAATATTACAGAACAAGAGAAGGGACACAGAATAGTCAAGACAGCACACTTTTGTTTTTGTCAATATTTCTTTAAATCCCAATCCAGCTCCTAGTAAGACTGGACACTACTTACAACACTCCTAGAACTGCAGAAGAATGGAAACACAATAGGGAGCGAGTGGAGAGGGGAACAAGACAGCCCAGGGGCTGACTTCAGACATTCACATACACAAGGCCAGCATCCACTGGAGTCATTAAGGCCCAGGTGCCCCACTAATAGGAACAAACCCAAACACAAAGGTAGCACATGAAATGTATTTACCTATTTAAACACAGGCAGCTGGTCAAGCTAGAATGGGAAAGGTAACTGCTAATTCCTTGTACTACAAGGAAGGAATGGAGTAAAAAAACCCAAGCCCACGGGCAGGTTTTTGCTTTGTGAACCTCTGTCTGTGCTGCTGGTTAACAGTGGTAAGTATAAAAAAATCAAAGAAAAATAATCTATTTATAGAACAAGTCAGTAGTCTGAGACATTTAGAAAAAAGTAAAAACAAGTCCTTCTTTAAAAATGGATTTACTAAAACAACTGTCACCCAGGATGACCCCAAGCCCTCTGGTCCTCTGGCAAAGCCAGGGGAAACTTCAAACCAGACCTGTTGCTGATTGTACACTGGTACACATCCAGCAAAGCCAGCAGGGAGGGGTTTGCACTGTGAACAGTATCTGCAGACTGTTTGCTGGTATCACAGGAGGCCATGCCCGTAGCCTGGTGATACTGGAAAGAGTTGTGAGTGAGACTTTTCACAGAAGCACATGTCAGTGTAACCTCTGAGGTAAGTGGGCTGTCTTCTTTCCTTCCCATCCCTGGGTACAGATCTCAGCAGCTGTGCCCTGGGTGCTGTACCTCCTTGCCAGCTCCATCCTGCGCCACACAGCTTTCATGTGCAGGAGTGCAGAACTCTAAGCAAAGCCCAGAACAGGAGAGAGAGCATCCCTGTGGGAAGGGAAGCACTCTGCTCTTCCCAAGTTCTGGTCTAGCTAAACATTATCAATGCTTTCTGGCCCTCCTCAGGACAGGAAGATCGGCTGTTTCCCACTGAGGAAAAAATTTTGCCTAGTGGAGTAGAGTTGGGTTTCTTTTTTGGTAAACAGAACCTTTGCTGATTTCTGAGATTATGAGCTTCTCTGCCCTTTAGCTACGAAAGAAATTAAAAGAATTTCATCCACTTGCTCCCACCCTTATAGTGTAGTGTCAGCTGCCTGGATATGGAGGCAATTTCATTTTCCCAAGACATTGCTCTACACACTGGGTTGGCACGGAGAGGCGAAAGATAACTTCCAAAGTCACCTCCTTAGGGAAACCTGGTGGGTCTGAGCTCCAGCCTGTGCCCACCAGGTCCAGGCCAGCTCCACTGCCAACACGTACTTCTAACACCCTGAAGGGTCTAATCTAACAGCCTCGAGTTTGCTCAGTCCTTGAGAGCAAGAGCCACCCTCCGAGATGGAAACAATCCGGTCAGAAAGCGGGGCTGGAGCTGCACGGACGTTCCACTGTCCCAAGGGAGCCTCCCAAGGGCTGGGAGGGACGGGCCAAGCCCGCCGCACGTCTGTACATCCTTGCAAGAGAAGCTCAGGGGCTACATCAGCTTCAAACCCTCTCCTTCTGAAGGGTTCCAGTGGTCCATTTCCCAACAAGTTCTGGGCATGCAGTCGTTGCTAACTCGTCTCCTTGAGCTCTTCCATTGGCAGTTTGTAGCTCAGCAAGAAGGGAGGAGGGGGGGCGTGGGCAGGGCTGCTGGGGCCCTGCAGGGGCTTCTTGGCACAGTTCATACAGATGTAATCCTCATTCTCAGCCATCTCTGGGGAGACCCCGACACACACCTGATGGAACCACTCATCGCAGCCCCCGTCACACTGCACCCAGTCCACCTGAAGAGAGCACAAACACACAGCCTGTTACGAGCAAGGACATGCAGGCACAGCTCCTATGAAGAAAATACCTTCTGTTAAACCTAACCTGAGCTACCGAGAATATAAAAGCTCCGGGGCAAAAATTAATGCCCCTACAGAGCCTGTTTAAACAAGCTACTTCAGTTTAGCAAAAACTTAGCAACAAACCTTGCCCCTCTCGCATCCTCCTTACACTGCAACAATACAAAACCACTATTAGTCCTGAGGAAGATGACTCAGCTCTCCTGAGACGAAAGGAGGTGTGCTGAAACACATTTCAAGTGCTCAGGGATGGTTACTTCAGTATAGGTGAGAGTCTCCAAACACACCCTCTTTGTACTGCACTTTTAAACTGGCTTTTCTAAGTCTAAATCCTAAGTGTCAGAACGTTTAAGCTACAACACAAACTTTGAGTTAAACTTGCTGTAGAACACTTCGGAAAAGATAAAAAAATTAGTTAGAACACAGGAAGGAAAAAAAATTATTTGATTTCTGTAATTCCTTGAATAAAAGTATATGTTAATTGGAGTCAGTGGGCAGAAACTCAGATTTGCAGGGTAAGGAACACAGATTCTCCATTTTAATGGCATCCACTGGTACAGCTATCAAACTGTTACTGCTGTAGTTCTGCTTTCCACTTACAGGGGAATGTAAAATTCTGTCAGAAAAACAACAGTAGTGGCAACCTATTTAAAATGAAGAAACATTATCATCATACAGATTTTACTTCAGTTTGTAGCCAACTATTCCTGAACAAATTTTCCAAAATGATTGGTAGTGGACATGAACAGCTGCAGCTTCAGTCATTACATTCCTGTATCTGCCATTTTTTGACAAGCATGGCATTCACCTGTTGAAAGGACAAAAGTACAGACATATACAGAACAAACATTTTGAAAAAAATTTTGATCATTAGTCTGTGTTAAAAGCTGACACTCATGACAGGCAGTAACACAGAGCAGATCAAGTTTCTTTTGTAATAATCCAATCAGGTCTAAAATAATTACTTATCTCCAAGAAGCAAAATGAACCACTCAAGTCTGTATGCTACTCATCCTGCAGCAGCACTGTTAAGAGAGTGTATGCAAGAAATACAGAAAATCCACTTCATTTAGGAACATCACACATCCCACTCCTGCTCAGAAACACAGCAACGACAGGAACATTCCTTTCTGAGTCAAAGAATTAGTCCTTTGAGTCAGCCAATGCATGTCGCACATAGTCAACAAAAAAATTACACAGCTTGAAGAAGTTAACTTCCCCACCAAAACAGAGTAACTTTTCCCAGATTGTAATTTTCCATCTTCTGTTTTGAAGTACCTAAGAGAATAAGCAAGTTCTACAGTTTAATCTGCTAAATCCATGTACCTACCCAAGTACTACTCAATCCTCTCTTATTTCTAACCACACCACTTTGGTTTCTCATGCTGCTCAACTTAAGTATTACCTGGCACAGGGGTTCTGACTTAGCACAGAATTGCCTGACAGAACTGAGGGGAAACTCACTTTGTCCTTGCAGGGCCTTTGGCAGTTCTGAGCAGCACACACAGCATTCTCATCATCCGACTCTTCTGCTCCTGACCAGTCATACTTGGAAGGAATATCCAGAACCTTCTTCTCTCTCTTTTTCTCTGTGCTCTCCTTTGCCAGTTCTACCTTTGCCACAACTGCCTTCTCTCGCTTCTTCTTCCGCTCCTCTTCCTTAGCCAGTTTCTTTGCCAGCTTGTTCAGCTCCTTTGTCTTATCCATGGTGAGTTTTAGCTTCTTCTTCTTGGGTTTTTCCAGTTTTTTCAGCTCTTTAGATTTTTGCTTCATATCTCCAAAGAACTGCTCTGCTCTCTCCAGTTTTCGTTTCCGCTTCCTCTCAGAAGAGTCCCTCCCTCTCATTTTCAGTGGTTTTTCATCCATGCTGTCATCCTTCACAAAAAAAGATACATATTTTACTCAAATACAAATTTCCTGCAAACCTGAGGTCTGAGAAATGTACTTACCTCTACCTTTACCCAGATATGGCATGAAGAAATCTAGCCAACAACATGCTGTTAAAAATTCTAAACAAAAAAAGCACTTAACTTCATTTTCACTATACTATAAAAACTTCTTAAGTGTTATCAACTGTGTCAAAGTAGAATCAGCCAAAAATACCCAGTGGAAAAAGTAAATTATCAGCGAGGGTAAGAAGGCAAAATAAGCAATAATTACAACTCCCTTCTCACATTGTTTTTTAACAGAAGTTGAGAAGATTAATCGTTTGTTAGATGCTCTTGCTTATTTTTCATCCGAGGTCAGTCTTGCCTGTAATTATTTTTGAGAGAAAGCAACTGCTGTTTTGGAGATTAAGGAAGAGTAATTTGTGAATTCTTAAAATGTATCATCAACTCAAGCAAGAAGAGAAAGCAACATCCATTATTTGAATGGTTTCCAAGTTGGCAGACACTGTAAATATCCTGGCATCATCAACAGCTCTTAAATAACAAATTCAGATCACAAGTGGGGCTTAAAACTGGCCAGCTCTGTCCCTGCAGGCAGAATTCACAGTGACAAGTCCCATTCACACCTGAAAGATTCACTTGTCTACTCCTTTGTACAAACAGGACTGACTTGATTTCAGCCAAGGTAGCTATATACTTTTAACCTTAATTATTAATAGATTAAAAACATACTATAAGCCAGTAAAGAGTCTGTTTACTGTACATTACTTAATATAGCTACTCCACCCAAAACCAAATCCTCTCAAGATTATTTCACAGAACTCTACTTATTTTCTATGTAAATAGACACAGAATACATTCAATTCAAAATGAGCAGTTCTTGTCAAGCAAGTACTCATAAAGGTTAACCAGAAAATGTTGTAACGTGCACACACTCTACACTCCTCACCCCACTCCCCTGGAAAAAAGCTTTGCTTAACTATTAATATGAATCTGGCATATTATTTATAAATTCTTATTTGCTGGCATTGAAACTGCTCTTCAATCAACTATCTGCCAAACCCATTACATTAAAAGAACATTGAGCTTAGGTAGTACTGGGGGTGAAAGGTGGTAAAGCAGCAGTACTTGGGAAGCAGGGGCAGTTTTATACTCCACACTGATGCAAACTGATGCAGTTTGGCAACACTTTAACTCGCCCACTGTGTATGGACGGCACGCAGAAAATGAGACACCAATTAATATGTTCACCTAACCCCACTGTTCACAGTATGCAACCTTCCATCTTGAACTAGTGTGCACCACCAAAAAGTCAAGGAAGAACCACGATCTTATATTCTTCCTGTGCAGCTCAGTAACTCAACAAGCCATCTTAAAATCCATAGCTACACAGTCAAATTGACCCCTAACTGCAGCTGACAGATGATAAAAAATGGGCTCCTCTCAAGCTCTTCAACCCAGCAGCTGACCTCTTCCAGCACACATCCCTTACCCTCTGCACCAGTGTAGCTAAGTGATTTTGACTAGACACAGAATCAGCAGATAAACCTGCCTGATCCACTGGCAGCTGGGCAAAGCAATCAGGACATCTTCACAGTATACCAATAAAAAATTGTTATGTCTATGTTATTCTGAGAGGAAGAATAGGAACCTTATTGTCTGCATTATCAAAACATGTTTTCCCCAATAACAAAGTTCAGTAACACACAAGTATCATGTTATATCAGCTAAGCATAACTTCTCATCTTCCTAAATCCAGGCATAATCAAGAAGAATGTTTCCAGATTAAGATCTGTCATCTTCTAAACTAAGGTGGGCACATGGACCCACTTGAGAAAACTGTTCTAAATATGGTTAACTCTGGAGGACAGTGCTATGGCATGAGTGATCAAGAACTGAATTTTTGGATCACTTCCTCTGTTATTTTCTATAATCTACTACTCTCTCCAGGTGAAATCCAAACATGACAAGCAACTGGGCACTCAACTATTCCAGATCATCTTTATATAAATCCATCAACAGAACGTGGTGGGGTTTTTGTTCCACACCAGAATATTTCTTCGAGTTCCCTACCTCCATGACATGAAGAAACCTGTCCTCAGAGGGTGGATGAGTGGCCTGTAAAATCCGCCAGATGTGCTGAGTTTCATCCAGAGATACCTCCAGCAGATCTCCTACCATCATCAGATCTTCCAGCTGAGCTTTTGCTCCAGGTGACAGCTCCAACACAGGGGGCTCCAAACTGCGGGGCACCAGCGGGCTCTTGCGAGGCTGCTTCCTGGGAGTGCTGGAACCTTTCAGACAGGAGCCAAGGCACACAGTCATAAAGGCTGGAAAAGACCCCTGAGATTACCCAGTCCACCACTAAAGCACGTCCCCAAATGCCACACCCACCTGTCTTTTGAACACTTCCCAGGCAGCCTGCTCCAATGCCTGACCACCCTTCCAGTGGAGAAATCTTTCCTAATATCCAATCTAAACCTCCCCAGACAAAGCCACATAAACATAAAAGGAAGAGATCAAAACCAAAAGAAATTACATCTTTTTTTACAACATTTTAAGGTGGGAAACAGTAACAACCAAAACACATTGGCACAGGTTTATATATCAAATATCAGGAAACTAAGTGCAACGTAACGCTCCAGACAACACATCCTGAACAACTAGTACAGATAACAGAGCAGTTCACTCCTCACTGACTCTCATCCTGGTTATCTACTTAGTTTTATCTCAAGGAATACAAAAGCAAATACCTTGAGAGCAGCTTTTAGAAGCAGAGGAATAGGCGTGTTCAGCACAGAACGAGGGAGCAGTCCACATGTGTGTCACCACCTCCTCTGATTTTATAGGGATTTCCTCATCACAAAACAAATTGGGCTCCAAGCTGCTGGAAGATTTTACACTGGCATTGTCCTGAAAAAGACCCACAGAAAACATGCAATGTCAGAATCCAGAAAATACCTACTTCAAAGTAAATTCTACTGAGACTGAGCAGCCTGCTGCTTTTAAAGCCCTTCTCTGAAGCACTCCATCAGAGATACCAAGACCAAAGGTAAAAATTATATCCCTACTTGAATGGTGGATGAATGCAGGAACTGTGCAGATAGGTCAGTATATTTACAGCTAGTGCATGGAAAGCACTTGACAAGTTTCCCCACTCAGCAGTCCCTTAAGTATGGTCTTCAGAAGTCAACATGATGAAAAGAGGCTCTCTCTCAGCCTACATAATTTATTATTTTGCTTGAAAGTCTGACTGCAAGCCCATAAAGACTTGTATCTTCAGAAAAGTGGGGGTATGCCGAGTAAATGACAGTGACTACAGAAAGAAATGATTTAAGATTTTAGAGGTATGGGAATAAAAAGGGCATTCCAGCACAGCAAAAAAAAAAAATCAATATAATGGCAATCAACACAGCCCTGAGATCAGTACTTTTATGGCAATGTTAAATCAAGTGTAAGTTAAGACCTAACACTGAAAGAAGAAGGCTGTTGTGAATATTTCTATGAACAGAGTAATGATGGCACTGGCTTGTGCTCAGCTCAGTGTGTTGAGTAAGACACTGAACAAGGTACTGGGCAAGTGTCACTTCATAACATAAAAAGGGAGTTTCAGAATGGTAATCTCTCTCTGTGGCCTTCAGTTGCACGTTTAAAAGAAAGTGATAGACAAACTAATGATTTCTGTACAGAACTACAAGTGGGAAATTCAAATTTAAATTGCACAGATGAAAAGGCAGAATAAATATACTCAGAAAGAAGAAGTTATTTCTCCCTACACTGTGAAGAGTTTATATCTGGAACAATATCTTGTTATGGGTATCTTATTGTACTACATTAAAGGAAGTTCAGGGCTAACATATGATTTTAAAAAAAAATCATCATTAGTGGCCATAGGGCAATACTGGTGCAAAGAAATGAGAAAAAATACAAGACAAAAAATGAAAACAAATTATAGGTCACTTGACCAGTGAATGTGTCTGCTTGGAACAAATCTTACAAGAAATCTAGCTATTGCACTCCTAATGAAGATTTACTGGCAAAACCCATGTTTTAATTAAGGGACATATAATCAAACAGATCAGATTTTCATATCTACTTCTGTAACAACTGTGCTCTTGAGAAGCCAGAGACTGTGGTTTTCAAAATACAGTCTATGGACCCTTAGGAATTGAGGATTAATTCTACACGGTTCACAACAAGAGCAAATTCATACATGATGCATAATGATCTGCATTTTTTAAAACACACTGGAACATGTCTAAAAACAGGAAAAAACCAACCCTTAAAAGTCAACAGTATAAAAATAATTAAATTCTGAGCAACTGTGGGTTTTGGTTTTTTTATTTTGTTTTTTGGGGTTTTTTTTAATCTTGCTTCTCCTAGTCTATACCTGAAGAACTTGATTGGTTGCCTGACAATCACATTAGTTGACCTAACAGAACACATTTCTGGTCCCTATCAGCTTTGCTTAAACTTTTAGATTTTTACTTTTAGGTTTCTACAATTACATATGATGAACATCCAAATCAAAAGGGTTAAGTAAAAATTTTAAATTGTATCAGCAGAATCATTAAATAAATGAAATTATGTTCCTACAAAACCTGGAGATCCTGTCAAGCATATGCCATCTTTCTTGACATATGTTTTATTACAGCCTCAGAAAATGCCACATCCTTATTAAGACCTTATTAAGGCTCCTTATTAAGACTCCTGATACAAAGAACAGTTTTGGAAATTACTTTTATACATAAAACTAAATTAATTAAAAACTGTATCACCCAACAGGAATGCATTCTTGTCGGCATTTCACAGGGGACTGTAAGACAAATCTGTGTACTTGCATCAGGCTGCTGAGAAACAAAACACTTAAAAATAGGAGATTACAGCAAATATACCTGGAGAATGTGCTGCCCCTCTATAAATCAGGACATCTGCCTTAGAAGAATTGACATGTCTCTTAAGATAGCATCCCCTAAGGCAGAGATGACACTATCACTAAAAAGAAAACACTGCTCAAGAAGAAACTGTGGCATTGCCTTTGTCTCTACATATTTCAAAAGGACATTTCAATACCTTGAAAACACATGGTTTTCTCCACAAATGCCTTTTCTCATGGAAACTCTTCTCTAGATAAAATACTTCAAAAATTTAACTGCAGTTACCATTTCTGTACTGAATCCCAATACTAATTTTACAACACGATCCAGACATTTTGTCTCAAAAAAAATCCACACTCCAAAATGGAACATGTGTACCTCCTTTATACAAGGGCTGAATGAAGAGAAAGGTATGAAAACATGAACAAAGCTCTGGCATCAGGAAACTTCTTACACAGCATGCCATTTTTGAAGGCTAATCTTTTTGCTGCAGCAGAAACTTTCTGAGAGTTCTCCATATAGATACTTGTATTTATCACTCGTGGTATCTCTGAACTGGGCATAAAGACAATGTCCATCCTCCAGGGTGTTATAAATACAAATCCCTTTATCATTGCATCTTTTTCCTCAGTGCTAAGAGGCACCTTTTGAAATTCAAACTGGACTTGGGAAATTCAGCACAAAAACATGACAAAACTTCGCAATAGTTCAGACAGTGGGGACATTCAGATAAAAATCAAGAAGTACCTCTTCTGCCACAGGCGCTAGGGCAGAATATACTTAGACAGATTAAGATGCAATAAATATTCTGAAAAAAAATGGATTAATAAAACACAGGTGTTCTGTACTAATTTCACGCAAACAAACCTCTCTGGATTACTTACCTTTATGTCATAGCCATATGTCTCCCTGATGTCTTCATCAGAGTCTGTCTCTTCATCATCATAATCCAAAGTCTGCCGTGGGGATGAGGACACACTCCCTATCACTCTGTTAAAGGCAGACTGCTGGAAACTTGTCAAGTGTCCCTAAAAAAAAATTGGAATACGAAAGTGAAACAATAAAATTTCCAGGAAAAATCTGTAAAAACCTAAAGAGTTATTAACAAAGAAAACAGTGGTTCTTTTGGCCTGAGGATACCTGCCTGGACATCACAGAAGAGACCAGTTACAGTAAGATGTGAAAAAAGATAGGGAAATATCCAAGTTAAATGTTTTGTTAGATCCTGATTACCTGTTTTTTAATAACAGTGACTAGAAAGATCTAGATACTGCTTTTCAGTGCTACAAATTATAGCTTCTCCACCACAGCATGACCTGACCTCACTCTCAAGATGAAGAGGTCAGCTATGGAATTATCAGTGTTTGACTAAATTCCTCACTGGAATTTACTAACAGGACACCAAATGCCTGGGAATGACAATCCATGAGACTTTATAAATACTGAGACCTTGGATTCTGCCAAGAGGAAAACGGAACTTGGACACCAAAGCAGCAACTGTTTTACACACCTTGAGGCCTGTACCCAGCTGTCACAGCTGACCTGATGTTTCTTACAAGCACCTTCAGCAGTTGCTATTGACAGTGAGCACAAGGCAACAGATCTGTTCCTGGAGCAGAACGTACCCAAACAGAAGCCAGC
This sequence comes from Hylia prasina, assembly GCA_013397195.1. Classification (NCBI taxonomy): domain Eukaryota; kingdom Metazoa; phylum Chordata; class Aves; order Passeriformes; family Sylviidae; genus Hylia; species Hylia prasina. The sequence continues at coordinate 133,927 of VYXD01015041.1, read as the reverse complement.
CAAAAACTGCGGAGCACTGAACTAAGTAACAAGTTTTACCACGTGTAGCGCTCAGCTTTTCACTGCCCTGCCCTCTCCCCCACACTTCTCCAAGAAAAACAAGGCATTTTGATACACCAAATTAGGACAAGCACAGGGAAAAGCGAATTATTCCCGTCCCTACCTGCAGGTCGGGGTTAGCTGCTGCCTTCTGCAGCTCTGCACTGATGATTTTCTCCGTTTTCTCCCGAGCTGCCTGCTCCACCATTCGCTGGCTGAGCACGGAGAGCTTGGCCAGAGCCGAGGACAGCTCGTCGGTGGCCAGGGCCTGCCGTGCCCGGTCCTGCCAGCTCATGGCTCGCTCCGTCAGGCACTGCAGGGCCTCCCCCTCGGGCAGGCGCACGGGCAGCTTCTGCAGGGACACCAGCAGGGACAGGATGGTCTCCAGGCGCGGCCGGCGGGAGCGCTGGCACAGGGGACACAGGAACTTCACCTCCTTGGCCTGCCAGCTGGAGCCCTTCTTCTGAGAGCTGGATTTGGGCAGGGGCACGCAGCCGCTGTGGAACCAGTCCTTGCACAGCTCGCACTGCAGCATGAACCCGCTGGCCGTCTTGCGGCAGATGCAGAACTTGACCTCTTCGATTCTGTCCACCATGCTCATCTTGGCCAGGTTGGCTGCCCTGAGAGCATGCATGGCTTCAATTTCCTTCTGCTCCCGCTCCTTGAATACAGCCACCTGCCCAGCAAGGACAAAAACACGTCACGACCTTCACAGCTAAGAGAGATTTCGTTTCATTAGCAACACAGGAAAAGGAAAAAAGCCAGCCACCCCAAACAGATCAAGACATCTAAGCTAGCCCAGAATTTAGAAACTGTGATCTAATTAAAACTTATATCTAAGATACCTCCTCCTCAGTTGCTCATTGCTCCCTAGAGTCCTTCTGATAGAGATGCTACGTAAACTTTAGATAACCTTCTCAATATCTGTGAAGTTTCTGAAGTTCATAATATAAGGCCACCAGAAGAACAGGTTTTGACTCCAAAGAAGTCAGAATCTGTTCCACTCATCTGTTTAGTAAGACACTGGAGCTGAGCATTGTTTCAGAAGCATCTGAATGACCATACCTCCTCTGAAGCAACTTGCGCTTCCTTAATGTTTCCATTCAGCTAACTATAACCAAGCATACTACAGTAAAATACATTGTATATAAGCCATATTAATGACCCTGCACACATTTGTTTTGTTCCCAGAGAAAGGGCAGCCAGATGACAGCAAATTCCTCTGATAAGCAGCATGAATATCCCCCAAAGAAGAGGAACCAAATAAAACATTCCCTACAGCTCAGTGCCCATGACCAAGCATTTGCAGGCTGACCACAAAATTGACCTAATCAAATACGTGTTGGTTCTGGTTAAGGCAGAGCTGCACCTCATTGTTTCAATAAATGTTAATATTAGATGAGCAGCCACAGATATTAACCCAAGAGTGTTTAAGTCTTACACATACCCAATGGTATTACACACCAGCAGTTACACTCTGAACTGTGTTTCCCTTTGCTTTCACTGCAATTAAAGTTGAACTACATTCTTGCATCAAACACCATATTACGAGGTATCTTTTTCAGTGAAATTCATTTATCAGTTCCTCCCTAGAATTTCTGCAGATCAGAGATGACTTAATCCCACAAGCAGGAGACACCACCTTTCCCTGCTCCTTACCACAGCTGCTGCATCCCTGGCCTCCTCCAGCCCGTCCTCCAGTTCACTCAGGGATTCCAGGTCCAGATCTTTCTCCTTTTCCTTCTCCATGAGTTCCTTGGCCCTCTTGCGCCTGTTCTTGCTGCTCCCATAAACACCGATATCAGTGCGCGGGCTCAGCACCTGCAAGCACCAAGGAAACCCATCCTGTCAGAGCCAAGCACGCCTATCCAGGAATGGCAACAGTGTCAGCAGGGAACAAGAACTGCCCAGCAATCTAACCCTTCGATACCTGCCAGCAAATGCAAACAGGTAAGGACAGAAGTACCTCACAGTTATACAGCTGGAATGTAATCAGCAACCAGTAACACAGCAGGTCAAACTGAGAGCCACTGAGTTTGCTGATTAAATCACAGAATTTATTTAGATTACACTATCATACATATAGTTAACCAAAATACTACATGCAGTTAGGCATCCACAGTTCGACATTCACTTCAAGGGCCTTTATCAACCAAGTCTTAAAAATTATTCCATATTTACATCAGCAATTTGGTGCCTGAGAAACCCCTAAAAGGATGCTATAAGGCTTTTAATACCAATATGAGAGGCTGAAAAAGCACTTCTAAGGACAAGAATAAAGCTTTAAGTCATCATGACTAGCTGGAATGCATACTTAAATATAAAATCCAGCCAATTAAATTCAATATAGGAAAGCCCAAATTGCTACATTTAGGAAAACGCAAGACCAGAACCTATTAAATAACTAGTTAGGCAGAAGAATATAGAGAAAAAGCTGTATCTCACAGCAAAGTGAGCAAAAATTAGTGTGAAGAGGTTGCAATAGGGAAAATCCCACTGGAAAACATTAAACATCAGTACCCCCTTTGAGACACAAGATGTAATTAGTGCCCTTCACACAGCACCAGGGAGTCAGAAAGTGGGGATTCTGCCTGGATTTGGACATCTCACTAAAAGTGAAGACAAACTGCAGAGAATTAACAACAACGTAAGAGAATGAAAAATACAGCCCCTAAGAAAGCAGCTGAACTGGAACTGTTTTCCTTAGAAAAGGGAAACCTGTCAAGTAGATATGATAGATCTTCAAACACATGATTGATTTTTATTACAACAAGGACAGTCACTACATCCACTGAAGTGAAATAAGCATTAGATGACTAATTTTTCTTAAACTGTTTATAAAATAGCTAATCTATTTTCTTAGCATTTAAACAGTGAGGGAAATGAAAACATCTATCAATTTGAGACAGGTGTGTGTCCATTTCAGGCCTACATTTCTTCATTGATAAAAAAATGCTTCACTTTCCCTCTTCCTTCAAAAGCAAGAGATGAGGTTGTCTTTACATAAAACAGGACTAACCAAACAGACTTTCTGCCTTTTTCATTCTTTTCACCTGAGAACAACTGATACTACATTCTATTCTGAAAAGGAACGGTAACCCAGTGTACCTGAACCAGCTCTTCCCTCCAGACAACTGAGGGCCATCAGGACCAATTTCTGCTGGAGAAGTGTGTTCTCCTGACAGGGCAGTCTGTGCTGCTCACCTGTAGCAGGCTGTAGCTGGAATTCTTCTTGAGGAAGGTCCTTCCCGTGCGCTCCCTCCAGGCACGAGCTGCAGCCACCTGGGACTCCAGCTGGGGCAGGGCATCCAGGCGCACTGGGATGGGGCGGCCCTTGGCAGACAGGCTCTCCAGCTGCTCCAGGTATGCGTAGTTGCTCCCATTCTGGGGTGAAATAAATTTTTCTAAGCCAACAGTTCCATCCTTATATCAGCTGCCAGCCTAATTTCAAGCCACACACTATTTTGTCACTGCCTAAAATAGAGTTCCATAGGAAAGGAAAGGAGGGCAGTGTTTCTCTCATACAGCTTTTATTTTAACAGTCGTTTTGACATGGCCAGCTGGCTTAGGGAGTAACACAACATTCCACTTCCAGTTATCTAAATGCTGTCTGTTTAACAGCAAGAGTTGTATAGGGACTGATGTGAAATCAATTGGGATTCTCACGTCAACTCCCAACAAGTACCTGGCATAAGATAAGCAGCTCTAGTTTGGCAATCAGCACCCAGAAATACCACAGAACTCTGGATCAAGTTAGGTGGGTAGACCAGTTGACGGGGAGATTACTGAACTAAAATTCTGGCCACCAGTGCCATTAAATCTTACAACATTTTAGGGAGAAAACAAAAAACCAAAAAAAAATTTCCACAGCCAGATCCAAAACTGAAAACCTGAGAGCATCCTCTGCTGCAGCTAAATATTTTCAGGGACAGCATGGTGAGCAGTTCCAAAACCAAATACCATATCGTAATGAATTTGCTAGCTTTTACATCCACTCTGAAGTGCATAAAAGGAAGGGAAATTGGATAGCCAGCAGGGAAACAAATGCACAAAAAGAAAATCAAGTACACAAGCTCCGGTAAGCTCATTTAAGAGCCATAGCAAGGCTTCTCTTTGGGCCACCTTTGTGAGGAGAGGAGCTAGGAATAAAGCACACATCTAAATAGAAGAGTGCAAGCAGAAGATTCCAGCTCCTGCTGTGACCCCTACCTGAATGGCCTCCACTTTGGCTGTCCAGTCTCTAGCCCGCTGCAGGGCTTCTTTCAGCGCCAGCACATTGGGCAGGTAAGCAGGGATGTTCTTCGCTTCGTTCACGATGCCCTCCAGAGCCATCATACTTTGGCGTGGTCTAGAGTGAGAAAAACCCAATTCCAGCCTTGTCTCAAAATGCCAGTCACCAGAAGCCGTAAATTTGACAGGCTGGTAATGCAACTTCATCACCACACTGCATGGCTCTATGCTTGGAGGGTGCTACAAGTAACAGGAGGTGAGAAAGCTGACGGGGTTGGAACAATCAAGCTCAAAAGGGCACAGCATCACAACCCCATAACACCAAGAAAGCTGTCTTGAGTTGGTAGCGTAAGTCAGGGTTCTTTGTTGAGGGGGATGAACAGCAAAGACAGCAGCAACACCCACAGCTGCAGCCTCCTGCCAGTGTGCAACATGATAAGGAAGCAACACCTCTGCAGTTCATCAATCTCAAATCCAACTCTTGAGCAATCTAACTGCGGGGAGGTAAAAAAAAAAAAAATCCAAAACAACAAACCCCAACTAAATAAAAAAGGCAACTACAGCTTCAAGGACCCAACTTTTCACCACTTCTCAAAAGAGGATGAGTTGGAAAGGAACACTCACCTGGCCTGCAGGCAGACCTTGGCCTTCTCCTCCCACCTCTCTGAGACTGTGAGCAGCTCCTGCAGCTCAGCCATGGCTTTTTCTACAGCATGATGTGGTGCCAAGCCCACACCAGAGTCAATCAGCTTCTTCATCACATCCAGGGTGACTCTCTGGGGATCCAAGAGGGTGGACCTCACCTCATCCAGCCACCGTGCCTGCTGCAGTTCTTGCTTCAACCTTGGCAGTTCAGGAAGTTCAACATAAAGGCCAGAGCCCATGTCTATCAGCTCCTGCAGCTTGGAAGAGTCTGGGACCTCATCAATCATAGCTTCTTGAGCACGCTCATGAAATTCTTCCACATCATCCAGCAGATTCTGAAGTAACATACAGTACAAATCAATTAGGAAAAAACACCCACAGAATCCAAAAGAAAATCCAACTGAGGGATCAGTCAGCTGTGAATTTGTATGTGATCATCACATCCTCATTGCAAGCCTGTACACACAATGCCAGCTAGCTGTCACAAGCCATCAAGTCTGACAGAAATCAAGTAACAGACCATCTCAACTTATTTGATGGTCTAATGTTTGATACCCTAGGCATATTAGTTACATCAAACTCTGCACCTAAAATAGTACAACCGCAAATGACAACAGCTCCCAACGAAACAGAATATTTAGTGCTGCCCAGTCAACATTATTTTAAAATAGTGGGGAGAAAAGGGACTTCTGCAAACAGGTCATCATTTCAATAGTGTCATTACAGTAATGACAGCAACACACAGCAGAAAAAAAACATGCTGAGGAGAAATAACAGACGTGTATGAGAACACAAATACCACAGGTGACGAAAATAACAATGGTGAAGTTTGAAAGTAATATTCCCTAAAGCAGGACCACCACTTACAATCATCAGGGCTTTACTGCACTAAAGCAAGAAATGAAAATGCAAAATCCTCTTATTAAAGAAGACAATTTCACAGAGATCCAGCTGCACTGCTGCAGTTGTCCTCATCCTCATGTTTTGGCACCGCAATGAAAAAAATCAAAGACAGCAACAGACAGGAAAGAATCTCTGCAGGAGACTCATTCAAGGACTTTCAACCAGCATAGTCAATTGATTCACCCCTAAATCTCTTACAAAAAGACATTTCTGACAGCAAGCCGATGGCACAAGGAGGAGCAAACCCTGCATTTCCTAACCCTTAGCTTACTGCCCTTTCTGTCTGATGCTGCTTTTCATGACTTTCTGGACACCAGAAGGCATTTATAAGAAAGAACAAGATCTACATTATAAAGATTTTGATTTAGGGAACATACTCTGAATGCTTCATAGTGACAACACTATATTATTACAGTTTAATAATTACAATGCCTTTTGTGTTAAAAAATACTCATCATCCAACATGACAATTATTTTTGCTATTCATTATGATGGATAATTGCTTCAAATGGCATGCTAAAAGCCAGTGAGTGCTTAGGCATAAATGATCATTATCTGACTTCATTCAGAAACTAAAAGCCTACAGTTTGTAATCAGTGAAATGATAATATTTATTTACTGAGTAGTGATTATGCTGAGGCTTCAAGAACATGCACATGCATAGGCAGAGTACTTGAACTAGAACCAGATCCCCATTGCTGAGGGGTGGGGGAAAATGGACTAGTTGGGAGAAGGTATTAGACAAAAATACAAGCTTTAACTGTTAGGAGTTAATTGTATGCCTGCAGCTCTCTCATCTATGAATTATGTTTTAATTAGAAGCAGGTTTTAAATACATTAAAAACAAAAAAAGCCCTTCTGAGAACAATCTTACATGTCTACCTAATAGATGATAAAACTTCACTAACGAATATTAGTGAGTATTTTTAGGTTGTACATGGAAAGAAGTGAAGTAAAACCATCCCATCATATGAGGATGAGAAAGCACTTTCAACTTGATTATATGCTGGCAAACTGGTTAAAGAACACCTTTGAAGGACAAAGATCAGCATCAACGAGCCTGGCAAACCTGCACACTACAGCCCTGTGGTTTTCTGAAGGAAACTGTTCTCAGCAAAAAAAAAAAAAAGCCTTTATTATGTAAACAATAAGAAATTCCAATATAAAGTCTCTCTTATCAACACTGAACTAGTGTAGAAAAATTTATATAAAATTTGTGAATGAAGGGCATAAACACTAACACACACTTGTGGAAAAGAAGCCCTCTAAAAAAACCTAATTTACTTTTAAACTGTATGTTTGGCTATGTAGCAGCAGCTGCACCTATGCAATGTTCAGGATTTTAGGCCCTCTAGTACGATACAACACCCGTAAAACTGTACAAGCAGAGCATGCAGGTTAATAAGTGATTAACATACATCTCAGGAAGCATTTCTTCAGGCAAAAAAATCTTTAGTAAAGATGTTTCTTAAGGAGTTTTCTACAAGCTGGTTAGTAGGTGAAATACTGTTTAGTATTTCATCACCAGTGACAGAGAAATAAATTAAGACTGCTGCTGAAAACACTCACTGTGATGCAGAGTGCCAGAATGATAAATGGTAATAGCAGCCAGGGGAATCAGGATGATCTGGATTACTTATTAGTGCAGATTCATTCACAGACAGGTGCAAAGATATATATGAAGGGCAAGAAATGCAGGCTATGCATACAGATTAAGAATGCTCTAGCCTGGAAAGCGAGGCTGAGATGTATTTATGGAATAACTGACAATGTGGCACTGCTTTCCTGCTGCCCTGGAAAAGCACACCCCTGTAACCCTCAGAGGTTTCTACAGAAACATATAAGGGGTAGGATTTAGCCAGAAACTTCACCTCTAAAGAGAGTACTGATGGAGTAAGAGTTACTGGTTCAGAGATTTAGAACTGGGCTGCCTGGACAGTGACAGGGGAAGGGGATCTTTTATCTTCATTTAGCTGCACCACCACATCTGACAATGCCTGTTCTTGCACCAGGCACCTTGAAAAAGAGCACGTATGTTTTACATCAGAAGCTTTTCATCCTCTGCACCAGGCAAAATTACCTGTTAAAAAAAACATACTACCACAAAACCAGGACAAAGTAAAAGGTACAACATTATCAGAGGAACAGATGCACTCTCACCTTCACTTGTCGGGCCTGGCTGATAACACATGGCAAGCTGAACAGCTGCTGCACAAATGCTTTCAGCTCCTCCATAGTCAGCTTGGTCCGTGTCCTTCCACTGTCTGGGCTCACTCTGCTGTACAAACAGGCATAATTAAATATCAGGTGAGAGATAAGACAATGATCCTTGGATTTATTCAAGGTGACAGAATTATCTATCAAGATTACTGAGAAGTTACCAAAAACATTTCATCACCTAAGAACTCAAAAAGAAAAACGTAACTCAAACTGAACAAGAATTCCAAAATCCTGTAAACAAAATTTAATACAATTCCCCTAAGCCCCTTCAGGATCATTCACCCTGCCCTTCAGAGGTACAATTGTCTAAGTGAGTTTCAAACTGAGTTTGTTACAAACAGAAGAATACAGCCCCATAAAGCTTGCTTTAGGCAGCTCAGGAAGTTGACTGCCATGCAGTCTGCCATGCAAGGGGTTCTACAAGAAATAAAAAACAAACAGGAGAGCCTTCTTTATCCTCCAAATACAGAAAAAATGCTTCTCTATTGTGTAACATAACAGCTTTCCAGTTAGAACAGATTGTTACACTTGGATCTGTGGTGCAACTAACATTGTAGTGTTTAAATTCCATCAATTATGATATATGCATTACGTTCTGTGTAGCAAAGCTAGGCATTATAATTAACAAGGTATTTACTTTCTACTCTCTCAAAATGTCTTAGGTAATACACAAAAACCATACATGCAAGAAATACAACCAGCGACAAAACCAAATCTTATCCTCAACAGAGGAACTGCAAGCTACATAAATTTACTGTACAACTGCTGCCACAAGAATTACAAAATACTGAGCTATTCACCTCATTGAGCTATTTTCTGTGGGACTTTTATTCACTGCACAAAACATACAGATAGAAGGAAGAACATGCTCCTGAAAGCTCATGAGAGCACAACAAGGAACACATCCAGCAGACTGCAGAGGCAGGGCCCTGCAGGAGACCGAGTAAGGCTGAGGCAGCCACAGGCAAGGCAGGCAACACAGAGAACCAGGGGAGTTACACTGCCCCAAGTCACTGAGGCAAGCCACTGTTTTTCAGCCACATCACTGCCTCCCATGGTCCTTCCCAAAATGTAACAGATTGGCTCAAACTATGGACTGGTTTTGCTCTCCATACTGCTGGGCTCCCCCAGATCCTTTTGTCACAAACACTCAAAGTCAAAACCCACTTTCATTACATTTTTACCTTCAGCTGTCTTTCCCTACAACTCACCCACACATTCAGTGAAATAATTCATCAGCAAACACAGCTTCTCCAAAGGATTTCACATTTCAGCACATAACTCAGTTGAAAGCAGAATGTTTATCACACTCCAACTAAGCCCACCTTTTGGCCCTTTGTGCCACTGTATCTCCCTCCCTACCTCTCAGTGGGTCACGGCACTAAGGAAAGGAAACACTGAAAGAAGCTTGCACACAGCAAGACCTCAGGGTTTTTAACTCTTCCAAGTCCAAAGTAACAAAGAGGCAGATGGCAAGTACTGAAAAGCTGCCTGTCCTACCTGTGTTTTTGCTTTTTGCTCAGAAGCAGCTGTGCTACTGAAGCACAGGTCTCTGCTTCTTTCACAGCATCTCGGAGCCTGCGGAACAGATCGTTCTCTGGGTATTTCCTGTCTTCAGCATCCTCCAACATCACTCTCAGCTCAATCACATCTGTAATAAGAACACATAAATAATTTGTGTGTAAAAAAAACAGGTATTTCAGATTGCTTCAATGGCCTTCAATCAAGGTTCCAACAGGGTAGTTCAATTTGAAGTGCAAAATGCTAATCCACATTACACTCCTGCATTATTTCTTTTTTCCAACACATAAAACGCAGTATTTCTCTCATTAAATGACAGCACAGAACACATGTAGGAGTTTCAGGACATCCTATTTAGAATGACAGAAGTCTGACCTTTCTTGTGGTTGAGGTTGGCAGACAGAGCCTCTGTAACTCTACTGACCCAAGTGTCGTAAGACTGCGCTCTAACTTTCACTCCATACAACAAAGAAGGAAGGTCTTCTAGTGGATAGCGGTACCTGAAGGGATGGAAAAAAAGAGAGCAGAAGTATTAATGCCCACGTCAAAGTCAGGATGTTGGTAACACTGAGTTTTTCCAGCTACAGCAAGGCCAGAAAAACAGTACATGTACAATACCTATTTGCCTAGGAACCAAGAAACGAAGAGGATTAAAATATTCCTTAAATAAAGGAAGTAAAAAGTGTGACCAATTATATTTGGCCACTGGCTACTGCGAACTATTAGATATGGAAGAAAAGTAGAGAGAAAAATCCTGTTTACCTTAGACACTTCTTCTGCATGGGACAGGGACATAAATCAGAGGGATGGTATAAGCACACCAGGCGCTCGGGATTACAGGAACATGTAAGAGCTGACAAGAAGCACGTGGTTCTGCAAGCTGTGCACTGACGTTCATCATCTGGAACCAGCTCAAACACCTCTTCTTCAGACATCAACACTCCCTGACAAAAGGAATTAGACACTTGCTCAAAAATTCTAATGCAAGCAGGGGGAGAGGGAAGCAAAAGTTCTTTTGCAAGCAAAGAGCTGCCTCTTATTACCATCTGTACAACAGACTCCCTCAGCCGTGTCTCCTCCTCTATCAGCAGAGTCATCTCCTTGCAGACCATGGCAGCCAGCCCGACATCCAGGCACTCTGGATCTGCAGCCATCTTGAAGATCAGCTCTTCGTGGGAGAAAACACAGTGACGTCCCAGCCTTCGGTAGTGACTCACACACTGACGTCCAATGGGCAGCTGCAGAAAACCACATCACCATCATCCAGGGAAAACAGTCATCTCCCAGCTCCCATTTCCCTTCCTTTGACAAAAACTGCGAAAACACTGAGGCTAAGAGTTGTATTTGATGGGACAGAGAAAATTGTAACAACCTTAAACCATGTCACAGATGAGGACAAAGAGGGTGTCAAATGCTGGGGAGGGGCATCTTCCCTAACCTTCTGCACCTAACTCAGACACAAAAGTTTAAGAGCTGTCCTAAGCTCTTTTTACTTCCAGTGGCAAGAAACTGGTGCCAAAGAGCAGTGGTGCCACCTGGTCTACACTAAGGTGAATACATTCCCCTCTGGATACTACTACGCTTGGACACAGACATTTAAGGTAAGACTCCTAGAGTTAACCAAAACTGGTATCACATATTTTGTGCCTTTCAAAGCAAAAGGATGCTGAATGAATTTGCCACACATATTTCTGGTTGCATTTCACATAAGCAAAGGAAACTTATGGCTGGTGCAAGTTAAGCAGTTTTTCACAGAGGCTACACACATATTACATCATAAGCACTGGAGGAAAAAAAGAGAGCCCTGACACACTGCCAGTCCTGCAGACAATTTTTCTGATAAATGAATAAAAGTCTCCGAAAAAGTGCTAAAATTTGTAGTGCTAAAAGTGCTAGAAGTGCTTTGCAGTTTAAAAAACGAAGCTAGAGATAAACTACAGATGAGATGATAACTTCCAACTGTAAACCCTGGACAGTAACAGAACACTCCTTTGACAATTTCCTGAACAATCCACATGAGCTATGCACTGATGTGGCACAGCTATTAGAACAGCACTAATATGAGTAAAAGGCACAACGAGCTGGCACAAAGCAGGAACAAAGGCTGTTACAAGCCTACCTCCAACATTCAAATGACAACAGTACTTCAAGAAAGGACATGGACCCATATCAAATTCCGAAAGTGGCATCACAGAAATACTAGCCAAAGGTACTGTGAGATGCCACTTTTTGGTTAGCTAATACTTAAAGAGGAAGAACATGTGCCCAAGGTTTCAGTTAGAAGCTGCCTAAAATTACGTGCTCACCAAAATTACTTTGTATAATGGAAACTTCCCTCAGTTTCTATAAACATAAAATACAGTATTTAACTGAAAAGACTGTTCAGGTAGTTAAGTTACTAGCACACCACTTGCAGAGGTTACACAGCAAATATATACAAAAGAACAGACCCAGTCAGCAGTGCAGAAGTTCACAGCTTCAGCAAAGTTATATCCCTGGTTAAATCCAGAGTGATAGGCACGAGGAAAGGTCACAACAAACTCGCCAGCACACTGATTGGTCCTGAAAACCTAAAAAAGGGAGGATAAAGGAAAGAAAAAATATGTGACATGCAATTGCTTAGGACAGAAAAGTACAAGATGTCTGAACACCACTTTTTGTACCCATAGATCACCACAGGCACAACAGCTATCCCAACAGTGGTAAGGATTGTTTCTGCCTGCTTAACATGAATACTCAATTTACAGCCTTTTTCAAAAAGACAACAGTTGAAAATTGTCTTTATGAATCCCAAAAGGGATGTTTCGCTATCATCATTTAATCCATTGTACCACAAAGTGCAAAACCTTCTGGAAAAATGTTTATGGTTTGCTTTGTTGGGGTATTTGCCAGGGAAGCAATTTATCCTAAGACATAAGCAAATGATAGTCACTGCTGCTTAGAGGTCTGCAGTCAATTATGTTTGGTCAGAAAAGCATTTTGTAATGCTGAGATTTCTACTGAATGTAAGACAAGTATTTTACTGTCAAAAGCTGCTAAAGGCATTTCAGATAAACTTGCTGTTACACATGGGAAGGGATTTTTTTATTAAAAAACTAAGTGTAATACACAGCATATGCTTGTTCTGGAAGGCATTTTATGCAGGAAGCTTGGCACACTCACTTCTATTACAAGATAATTTGTATTTCCTGGTTCATCTAGGGAAGAGTCTAGAAAACAGCTTTAAAAAACACCCTATAAGTAATGAATATGCAAATACCCACCATAAAAATTCTTCAGAGTTATGCCAAACCATTGTTATACAAATCTGGCAGAGAATGAAAAAAAGAGAGCACATAGAAGTACTTATGTAAAAAATGCTCGTGTGCTACTCACTGGTACACCATGTTCCATCAGCACATTGGGGTTCATAATAGTGACCAGCTGATGCAAGAGATCAGGCTGGGATTCAAACAGCTCAGGAGCCAATTCCTTCATCACATCTTCCAGCTGCTCTGCTGCATGAGAGGGCACACCATACCATGTCTTTGGCTCTCCCCTGCCAGAACACAAGCACAGGAATGAACACAAGTGAGAGGGAACTGATGGTGCCACCCAGCTGTAAAGCACACCTCACACCAGCAGCACTGTCCTCATGAGCCACTTCACACCTAGATCAAAAAAATGTCTTTAGTCAACAAGCATCTTCTTCAGGATGTACTATTCTAATCTGAAAAATCAGTTACACTCCAACACAATTCTCACCATACCTGGCAGCAGATCTGCCTTGACAAGCCTAACATGGAAGATAATTGTCACTTACCATGCTCCAAGAGGGTAAAATGGACAATTGTTTTCCTTGACGAAGAAGGAATTCAGTTTAATAAACAAGACCTTGGCTGTCACAGCTACAGTCTAAGAAAGATCACGGTACTCCCTGGCTTGGAGTAGTCATATTGCTAAAACCAACAGAACAGTATACCAGCCAGTGGGGTAAAACACATAAAATGTCTCTAATATTCATAACTAATTACTAAAAACCTGTGATCCACTGGACTATTAAGATGAAAAATGCCAAATAACATGGATTAGTTAAGTACGAGCGAACAAAAAGATTAACAGGACCAAAACTAAACAAATAATTACTCAAACACTATTCCAGTCCTTTCTTAACCAAGATGAACTGTCACGACCTAGCATCTCCAGTGCTGAGATGTATTTTTAAAATCCACGTTACTAAGTAGAAGGAGCAGTGTGCTAGCACAGCTGATGTGGTTCCACGTGTTGTGCTGTGGATTACGATGCCCTGTACGGCGTGTTTCGGACAGGATATGATGTGATGTACGCCGTGACGTGTGACACCTGCCGCCGGGGCCCCGCAGCACCGCTCCCGGCTGCCCCCTGCCGGCGGCCCGCGGCAGTGCCGCAGCCGCACACCGCAGCCGCCAGGAGCCCGAGGCACGGAGGCGGCTGGACACAAGAGCAGCGCCCGAACCGAGCCTGCCGCTCAGAGCTGGCCGGAGAAACGTGCTCCTTCAAAGATGCGCAGCCACGGTGTGAAGGCTCTCAGCTCGTCTCTCCCAGCAAACTTCCTGAAGTTTCCCATGGCTCCCCCCTCCACTCACTGCAACTGGGAAGACCGCAATGCCCACGGGTAATCTGTCACCAGTCTCCAGTTCAAACACAAGAGCTGAACACCACTACACTTCCAGGACCGTTCCCAAAAGCAGTATTACTTCAACATTTCTCTTTACAAGGAGTATTTCCATGTATACATGGATCTGCTGCTGAACAGTCAGACCTGATGTCTCCAGAAGCCATGAGACAGCAGACACCACTTCTAGCACACAGACATCCCAACTTTAAATCATAAAGCAGGGAACCAGTGAACTCTTAACTCAGTTCTAAACAAAAAAACTTTCTTAAAAAAAGACAGGATCCTGTAAAGCGCAATTTTATGGTCACACTGGAATGCTGGCCACACAAGAATATTTCATCAGTTAATGAAAAGCACTAATATGCTTGTCCTGGGTTTGCCTCAGTTAAATGCTTTGCCTTGAACTCAATAGAATGCTTAAAAAAGCATCTGCATTCACTTTCAATCAGCCACAGCTAAGAATAGTGCACATTTAGCTCTTCACTCACAAACGTCCTCAGCATGCAGAGGCACTCTGAAGTGGAACTACAAACTTCCTAAAGCAAACAGGGCAGTGTAAGGTAGATGCACAAAGGACAGCCCATACCAATGCAGGTAGTTGATGGAATAGCTCCAGTGGTCCTCAATATGCCAGCAAAAGGAGGAGAAGCACATCCCTACGTACAGCCAGGGCACCTTCATGCCAGAGATGTCTGCATTGATGTGAGCAAGGACTGACTGCTCCAGAATGGGCATGTTGTTCAGGTTCCAACCAGACAGAGCATAATCCTGCCAAAAGCAGAGAATTTGAACAAATCAGAAGAACTTACGTAAGGACACCAAGTCCAGAAAAGGAAAATACAAATGAAAACATAAGCCTGTCCATTTCTATAGTAGATAATAGAAAATTTCCTGCAACAATGAGACATCAAAACCAGAAATAATTTCTTAAATACCACAGTCATCAAATAATCACACTATAACACCAGTCCTAGTATTTCAACATAGCCCATCTTCTTTGGCTCAAGGCTATACACTTAGGTTTTGATTTCTTCCCCATCACAAGACTGTTGGTTTCATGCTTTTCTGGTGGAATAAAATACCAGCAACACCAGCAGAACTAAAGATAGAAGTCTTCAGTAACATAGGACAACATTAAATTGTAAACAATGCAATGAAGTCTCACGTTGTTATTTCAGCTTTTTTAGCGTCCATTTTACCACGCTGCACTTTGTGTTGTTCTACTGTACAGACTACTTTAGAAAGTTTTCTCAAGGGAAGAAATTCCTACACACTCATTTTTGAGAGCACAGCATCACCTGTTAAGCACTCTCACCTTTAGTTTCAAATACATGTAATTTGTTAAAAAAAGTTATAATCCAGACAGCCTTAAAAGCCCTGTGCTACTGTGCTTTAGCATTCATCTACTTTCCACCTTTACAAAAGCTGTAAGCACAGACTGATTGGAATTTTAGATATATCTCACAGCTGCTGAAAGGACTGGTCAGGCCCTCAGCCAAACATTGCTGCTGTTTCTTTTGTTCCAACACTACAAAGACATTGCAGTGAGTCAGAAGACTTAAGTGATCTGGTTAAGAAAGTGACTACCTTCATACAAATATATAAACAAGCAGTGCTGACTCACTAAGCAGCTACACAGTCACAGCACAGCCAACAAAGGTACACACAGGAAGGTGCAGGAACAGGTGGAAGACAACAGTGAACAGGATTACCTCTTCCAGGGAGCAGTATAAATTGATTTGGGGCTGTGCAACCAGGAAACCACACCTTTACTATGTCTGAATTTAAGCATACACGCAGCAAGAAAATTGCTTTGCTACAGTAAGGTCTGAGGGACAATAGGTAATATACTCTCCACATGATCTTTACAGGTTTTCTAATAACTGAATGCTGTATCTCCATTTTTTCGTTCTTACAGTATGCACAGAGAAACAAGCTAAATCAAATTAATTTGTTTCACCCACTAAGAACCTCCTAAGGACGACAGAATCATGTTTCTGTAGCTGACTCTATAATGAAAAGGTTTGGAACAAGAAAGAAAAAATATGATTCAAGAGTCTCCTCATACTGGGACACTGCAACAACTGGCATATCTTTGCCTGTTAAGATTAAGTGATAGAAAACAGGTGTAAATGAAATCATGAAACGGACCTTGGTTATCAGCAACTAGATCTGTACAAGAATGTCAAATATCAGAGTAATGCCCTGCTCAAAGGGAATGTTAAGTACGTGCAAAAACCTGAAACAATCTCTTCACAAAAAAAAACCCAAAAAAAATCCACACTGATTTCTGACCTAAATTCTTAATGTGAACTCTCATGCAGAGCAAAGAACGGGGTCAGTTTGCATATCCTGTTCCTCACCTCCTCTTCTGGCATCAGCTTTCGTCGGCCATCCTTCACTGGGAAGCCACTCCCAAAGTCCTTGGATGAGATATCGGCCCCGTATTCCACAATAACATCTTCTTCTATGCTGCTCACCAAGCGCCAGAATTCTTTTTCTACCAGCTCAGTGGGAACCATCTGAAAGCAGAAGAGATGTTATGGTATGTGCAGATAACAAAAATTATTATTCAAGCAGTAACTCCTTATTAACTCCCCATGAATTTTCATACAACAAGGTCACTTCCCCCTCTCCCCTCCATTTCTTCGAAGTCATAGTTGCGTCTATATTCCTCCATAGTGGCTGGAATGTTTCAGAAATAGGATACCACATCATGAGGGAAGGAATATGCAGAAGAGATGGAATCACCTCAAGTACAGCAAAACACGGGGAAGAGGAGACGGCCAACAGAAATCAAGCAGCAGAGAGAACAGACCAGCATGCAAATTCCAAACTATTTCGGGGGATAATGACCAAGATCTCTTAAACAACAGTAAGGAAATTCAAATACAAAATTGTGTTAAGGAGTTTGATCTTCATGTAAATCATCATTACTCTTACTTATATGTACTTATTTATGAAGCTTATTCTTTAAATAAGCTTTGTTCCATGTCCCAAAGCTGTATCATAAATTGGAGTCTTTAACAGGCAGAGGCTTTAGCAATTATGTCCATAAATTACCAAAGAACCATGAGAGGAGGAAGACCCTGGTGCTGCATGCAGTCCACAGGACAGAAATGCTAGTTTGAAAAATGCTGCCATGATGCAGAACAAAAAAAGAAAAAACACCCAAACCAAAAGCACTGTGATTATCGCACAGATTCAGTCTATTGATTTGTCTACAAGAAAATACTGTAAGAGGAAGGAAAACAAAGATTTATCCTCTGGACAAACTAGACAAAAGGCGTAGGAAGGGCAGGAGAAGGGCCCCTATGCAAACAAGAGCAAGATACTCAGTTCAGTTTATCAAAAAGGGCAAGAACTGTAACTAGAGTATACCCAATGCAGTAAACTCCAACAAGCAGTAAAGCCATCTGTGCATTGCTGGGAAAAGGTGAAATAAGGTTGAAATGATACCAGATACCAGCAAGCTAAATAATTTATTTATGTGTTTAAAACTTATGGTGCCTCTTTAAACAAGGCTGAGATGTCTTAGCAAAAATCCAGGATCAGCTGAAACCTCTTTTTCCCTTACAAGGAATCCCAACAAAAGCTGAAACTCACGTGGACCGGCATGTTGAAATAATCAGACTTGAAGTTATCAGCCATTTCACCAAAGCTCTGGAGAGTATATTCCCTGACAGCTTGTTCAAATCCAAAGGCCTCTCGGGGTTTGTTGCATTCCTAGGAGACAGAAAACAGAAATGTTGTTCCCTGCAGCAGACTCTGACACAGTTACATTTTTAGCAAGAAGGCCCAGTGTCCATCTGAGGCCTCATCCAGCACACTAAGCTGCCAGTTTTGAGACCTTTCCAGCACAGGCAGCGGTACCACAACGGAAACAGCCCAGAATTAACGGGAACTTAGTTAATCTAACACTGTAACCCCAGTGCTCCACACTTCTGCTTTCCTGCCCAAGCTACGTTCCATCAGCTACCACTGCCAGCCACAGGGCAAGACTGTGCACAAGGTGCTTAGGCAGCCACAGGACATCTCTGCAGACACACTGGATGCAAGCACCTGCAGAGTAACTGCACAGGAACAAACCCCCAAGGGTTTCAGTCTTATCAAGTCAGCAAATCATCAACAGATTTGACACTGAAAATATGTAACAGGGAAAGAGGAAAAAGGAAATTATAACAGGGCCACACAGCCAACAACAGACAAGGCCCATCTGACAGAAAATCTCCAAGTCTTTCACTGTTCTATCCCCATTCATCCTGAAAATGCCAAAAGTACTGGTAGATATTTCAGCTCCTCTCCCCACTCATTCCTAATTCGTCCTTCTCAGCTCCTTTGGAACTGACACCAGGTTTATATATACAGGACATACTAGAACACAAAGATGATGTAAAACTATCTGTTAGTCAGCTTTTCAGTCAAAGAAACAGGACTAGAAAGGAATTCATCAGTAGCTTCTCTCTTTTGCAAGAGGAACTATCCTTAGACTATTCCCAACACGTATCGAAGTGGTTCTTAAATGGAGCCTGTGACAGAATCTACAACATCTGTGAACACTGTCAAACAATGTTCACCTAAATACATATAAAGAGCCCCTACCCTACTCTTCCCTGCTTCTGTTCCAGTACCCTGCTGTAAAATTACATTAAGCATCTGTGCACAATTAACACCTAAAGTAAAAACTGAGGCAAGAAGTACTAGTGAATACTTCAAGCATCTTTCTGCTGTTACTTGCTTACTCTCCAGTACGTATTCGAGCCACGTGTTTTCTGCTTCCACCTCTTATCTTCAATGTATTTCCAAAAATTTTCAAGTGTTTTCTGTATTATTTGCTAGTAAAAACTTAGCACCTCATCTTTCTTGGGTTTGTCCCTACCTACTTTTTTAATTTGGTAAAAATCTATCCCTGTTTTTACTAGCAATAATAAAGTTCCTGGAGTTTCCACATTCTTAAACTGTTGCAGCCACTCTTTTTAATACTATCGTCTCTAAATTAACACTATATTACATTGCTGCATTTGCTAACACTTTTTTATTGCTCTTTCTTAAGAGAAAATAAAGAAGTAGGTTAATTCACTCTCTGAGCAGCAGCCCAAAGGGAAAGTTTCATCTCTTCCCTTGCCTGTAGCAACGAATTTCCAACTCTCTTTAAGCAGCATTTGCCTGAGTTAACCTGACAACCTCATCTCTCAGTGAAGGGTTAGAGCAGAGAGCTGATCCAGCTCCTGTGGCTGCACAACTCTGCAAACACCACCATAAAGGATCCAGCAGGAGCCAACACTGCAGCAGGGCACGGGGGAAATGGGCACAGAAATGTGTGTGCACACCTGCTCCTTTTGGAAACACAACCTGAGGAGTGAAAGCCAGCCCCGTAATTACAGAGCTACAAACAGTAAGCTTCTTCCTCTGAATCCTACAACCAACTTTATGAGCATGCACAATTTGTTTCCTTAACACAAATACAAAGCAAATCAAGTGATGGTTGCTGTCTGTTGATCAGTCATCCAAGTCATCAACTGGAACTTGGTAGCTCTTCTTTTTCAAGTAATGAAATTCAACTAGCTTTCACTTTCAGAGCCTGAGCAGTTCTTTTCTTAGACTAAACCAAATCTAAAATAGTTACAACAAAATTCTAAATTAGTTCTTTCACTTTCTGCTTCAGGCCATTCTGAACAGGCTATAACATCTTTCCAATAATCAAAGCTTCCTGTTATGCCTATATTTCATACTTTATTTACTTCATAGTTTACAAAAATGTGTCATCATTATGTGGAAACACCCATTATAACCCTAGTTGTCACACTTATTTTCCCACTATGAGATTATCAAGTTGAGTTTCAGCTCTAAATATACCAAGCTCAAATGTTCAGCTGTCACATGGCCATAAAATAAACAAAGGTTATGCCCAAACTCCAGAAGGAATGTTTCTCTCTCCTTATGGCTCATCCACCAAAATTCAAGGCCCATTTTGACAACATTCCAAAACAAACTATGCATTCTACATGGATGGACTGCTGAACTGCTCTTCTTCTGATTGTTCCAGGTACACAGGTGCACATACAAAGCTTCAGTAGTTCTTGAACTGTACCTCAGCAACACACTTTGGACACCTCCAGTCACCCTTGGGTACATCAGGAAGAGGAGGAATCAAGCAGAAAGTGTGATAGCTGTCATCACATCCATCACACAGCAGCAGTTTATCCTCATTATTTCCTCTACCACAAAATAAGCAAACATAGAGATCAACCTGTGGGGGGAAAAAAAGAAGAAAAAATGTTACAGGAAGTTTCTCATGCAGAGCCTGCCTTTCTTAAGCTAAGGAGCAAAGATGATATCCCGAAGTCCAGTGTAAGAGCATCAACTGTCTCCTCTGGATTTTGAGAATGATAGCTTATGTTTCATTCCTGAAGCAGCACTATGTGGGGGCAGGAAGACTTTGGCTGCTGCAAAATAACTATCCAGTTCAGTTGCACTATCTCTTGCTGTCTAACTCAACCAGCATCTCATTTATGTTACTCTAAGGCAAAAGAGTAAGTTTTTAGAACTCCCTCTCTTCAGCCCTCTTACTGTGGAAAACAATTTAAACTAAATCTCTACAAAGACTGCATGGCTAAGGAAAATTTCAAAAAGGTGTTTCAGAAATATACGCATCATTGCTTCCAACAGTACAGTGGTATCTTTGCAATGAAAAAGAGAGAACAAAATCCACAAACCTACAGATTTCAATCTAAAAATTCACAAGGGAGCAGAGGAAACTACACATAAAGGTATCAACTTCCATCTCATTTTTCCCAAAGCAAAAGATAAAAACTCCAAACGGTAAGAGAGAAGTATTAATCCCAATACAAGAGCAAACAGTTCTTGGAAGTTGTTCAAGACAGTCTCTCAACAAGAATGACACTGACTGGGAGACATTCTCTGGGGTCAGACAGAAAACCATATGAAGAATTTTCAAATTTTCTCTGCTGTTACTTTCTGTATTGTGCAAAGAACTTTAATTAATAGAAACATTTACTATAATACTGAAGAACTGTAACAACCTAAGTGAAAAAAAGTGGGTATTACTTTATCATCACTAAAAAATTACCTTACATATAAATTTTTAACGGCATGAACTTCATGAATGACACCTGCTCCAAATTCTGCTACTACTCCCACCAGCCCCTGCCAACTCAGGCTGTGCCTATTTCCTTCACACAGCTCAAAATAACACCAGAAGAGGTGGGGCTGCATTTGGTGGGGTCTGTTAATTTAATCAAGCTGTCACAAAAACATGTGCATTTCAGCTGATTAGGCTCAGGTGGATTAAGTAGTTGATGACAAACCCATCTCGAGTTACAGCTGCCTAGTTAAGTATGGAACCTCCCAGCCATGCAATAATATACTTCTTAAGGAGACTGCTCAGGTTTCTTAAGAAACTATTTTAAAAAATAATGAAGCTCTACTCAGAGACGTATCCTTTTCCTCTTTAAAAAAATCCACGCACTCACCCTCATGGAATATCTTGTCTGTCCAAAGCACCAAACCAGCTGCTTTTGTTGCAAGTACATAGAAGGGAGGGAGGGAGGCTAACTCAGCAGGCACTTCCATGTTCTCTTGCCAAAACTTAATGCATGAAAATAGCAATCCTAAATTTTCTATGGTCCTCACTAGCTACCTCTCACTGTAACACCTTCTTCTCTCTAAATTCCTATTAACATATGCAACCACTATGTTAGCATAAGTTATGATGTGCCAAATACAAAAACTACACTGAAATAGATATTCACAACAAGCAGACCTGTGATTATGCAATAACCACAAAAAACCTGCAACCCATGTAAAAAAACAGTGTAAGACTATGATGATACATAACTATATGCATCAAGGGGAGAGCAGGAGATAAAAAGGTATATTTTATCTCCCAGTTAGTAATTCACAAAATCAATTTTAGCATTTTTTAAAAAGATATATAAATGATGGAGATATATACACAAAACTGCACCACAGTATTTTTCAGCCCAATGGTATATGAGGCGAATGCATCACCAGTGCATTTAGGACTGCTTTCCCTATCCAAGTGTTAAAAAAAGTGTGGAACCAGACAGCACTAAGTCAGAGAATTTCAAAAGATTAGAGTTACAGCAACACAGTTTCAGAACAACAGTTCTGCTGTTAAAGCATTTTCATTTTCACTTATAAATACAAGTTAAAGAAAAAGAGTAAGCAAATAATAGCACTCCACAAAAAAAAGACTAAAATTAAAGCATAGTTAAAATTACCAAATTTACATGGCCAAGGAAAACCATAGAGGTAGTAGCACAACTGAAAAAATTCAAGTCAAACAAATCCTAACTTACCTGCAAAAGCACAAGTGATCTTTAGATAGATGGTTTTTAAATATCCACATTCTCCCTCTTTTTCCCCCCAATCTAAAAATGTGGTTACTAGAGTCCTTAGGTTGCCCTGGCCTTCCATGGTTGCCATTTAAGACATGCTTTTTAAGTGTTCTCAGGCTAAGAGAAAAAAAGGAAGAGCTGAATTCTAAGTGAAAAATCTAACTCTTTAGACAATATAAGCAAGGATCCTCATTCATGGCTGCACAAACACATTAAATTATGACACTTTAAAAATAGGAAGTCACATTCTGTGAAAGATATTAAGAACAACTGTACATTGCTTTTCCATGGACAAACATCAGAGAACTAAACTGATTCATTTTTATAAATAAACTGTTTTATTTTTTCTGTTTAAATTCAAACCAGAAAGACACAAGATGTGGAACTGCTAAATACAAACTCCTGAAGTAGTGGCGCACCTCAGAATCTCTTCTAAAGAAAAGAAGCAGTACTACAGTTGTTCTACTAAGGGCAGCGCAAACAAAAACTGAACTACTGAAGGCATTCAAACATGTGGCAAGTATGACCAGCAAAAAGCTTCACACTGCAACAGCCTTCCTGTCCAAAAGATGAAAACAAAAGCCTAGAGCACAGATTGTTTTCCAAAATGCTGTTCTTTCTTCCCGTAACAGTACCATCTGCTGCAGCGTGCACTCCTTCATCTGTTTGGAGGGGTGGGGGCTGTTTCACGGGAAGAAGAACAATCTTAGAAAATCCCCCAAGTCCTTTCCATCAGAAATGCCAGCCAAGGCACCGAACTTACGAAGTTGACGGCGAGAGTTCCTTTGCGCTGCCTCATCTGCATTCCAAACGCTTCTGATCTGGTTCCCTTGCGCCTCCGCGTCACCTCGTCTGGAAGTAAAATGAACTTAAATGCTATAAATATCACAGCAAGAGAGACTTAACTTGTAAAAGCACCACAGGTACCCAGCCTGCCACCCTGCCTTTCAGATCAGACACTGCTAAACAGTCCAAAGAAAGCAAAAATGTCACGTTACACCCGGTCAATCTAAAATCAACAGGGATTAGGAAAAACATCTTTAGCTTATTCTCACAGGTGATCCCACTGGCCTCATGACAAACAGTGAATTAGACACCTAAGTTGTGTACTTTGCTGGCAGGATCAGCTTCAGTACTTTTAAATCCTGCTTTCTCTTTCAGTCAGTTCATGGAACAGCTGCTTAATTGCTATTATTACTATATAATACATAAAGAACTGAAACTCTGCCAAGTTATATGAAGCACTCTGTAAATCTCTTGTGAATGAAACCATGGCATACTTAGCTTTCTTTTTCCAGTTTTGATTTGCCGCCACCTTAATACTGTCTCTAGAGACATTCAGGAAGATTTAACAGTCTCACTGAAAGCAAAGAACTCACAGAAAGCAAAGAGCCCAAGATTTAATTACCCTCTTTATCCTTTGTTCCCAATGCTAGTCCCATCATCTTGGGTCCAGCTCCAAAGATCTGCAGCTTCTTTAGTTCAGTGTTTCTACTCACTTCTCCTGCCTCTGCCTAAAAATAAAAACAAAAGCACATCAGCACAAAACACCAATATTTCCCATCCAGGTTGTTCTCAATTTGTTTCCAATCCACTCTCCCAGAATATGTACTCATCAAGAGAAGCAGGCCTGAAACTTTTCTGTTCCTAAAAGCAATGAACATATGCAAATGGAGTAAGAGACCGAATTTTTGTCCCAAACTTTCAAATTATTTCCCATTTATATTCCAGATCAAGTACAAGAAGTCACTTCTACACCAAATAAAAGAATTAGGTTTAACATTTTGAAAAACATAAGAAGAATGCCACAGCAACTTTTTCCAGAATCACTATGATTCAGTCAAGTGCCTGGATTTTAATGCAGTTTCAACAGGACTTCCTTATCTGCTTCCTTGAGTTAGAAACATCTACATCTGAGCTAGAAACTACTAATGAGTTCCAACCAACTTCCTTAAGCTTGGCTGCTCCTGGGCTGATTTGTGATGAAATGTTGTGAGTCCACCTCAGATCACAGCTACTCATGTTGCAAGCTCAAAATCAGAAGTAAAAGACCCATTTGGTGAAAGCTCCATGCCCCTGCCAGTGACGTTTCCTAAGTGTTCTGCTCAAATGAACTTATTCCAGTTTCCCATTACTGACTTACCTCATTTGCTCACATCGCAGCCACTAATCTAACAATGAAAAGAAGAAAAAGAAGAAAATATTCTGCTTTTACCTGCAACACAATCACCTTGGCATTTTTCTTTATGCTGCCTCCTTATACTTTGAAAAATCTCTCTGATATGGTACAGAAGCCTCTACATTCTCACTGCTCAAAAACTTCCTCCTGAAATTCACTGATCTTAAAAGATCTCAGCAAGTCTATCAATTTTGAAGGTGGGCATGTAATTTTACAGAAGTTATTTTTCAGTTAACTTCCTGATGATACTTCATCTGTTGTTTTTTTCAATATTATGGCCTGATATCTCATGCCTGTCCCTTGGGGTGACGTACCTTCAAAGTTTTTAATCAATTATTTAAAAAACCCAAAAAATTTTCTTCCAAAATAGTCTCTAATGTAAGTTTTAAAATATTTGCAATAAACATAAAAAACGTGATTTTTCTGCCTAAGTCAGTTGTTTTTCTTGCTTCCAGAAGACTTTTGAAGATACAGTTTCCTACGCATTATTACTGCAAGGAATTTTTAGTGATATTTACAGTCCCTGTTCCCACTGAACTGGGTATGCATTATGCTAACAGGCATCTTTCCAACCTAATTATTGCTAATATTCTAATTTTGAACATTTATATGTTGCTATTAAATTATTTTCACTTTATATGTGACCAACTTTCTAAGTCCACTGTGCAACTGTGCAAATTTTTCCTCACCAATTCCTCACTTTTTGGCTAACAAGCCATAAGGAAACACACCCAGAGACTTCCTAGTCCCTAATTTTCCTTTTGAAATTCATTCACAACTCAACCATTCTCTCAACTAACAGAACCTGACAGAATCATATTTTAGCCCAGACATAATTTCAACAATCTCCTCAATTTCTCCCACTATTGTGACCAAATACAGTTTTCTCAATGAGATATCAAAATTAGTTTTATTATTACATTTACTAAAAGTATATCATTAACATGCAGCGACTAAATTTTACATTTCAGTTTAAAAATACATTACCTAAATATATTTTCTTAACTCCATTGCTCAGATTTACTTGGATACCACTAAACCATAGTGGATGAAATCCACTCATGCTCAGCTGGAAAAGAGCTACAGAATTTGGAAAAAGAACAGTTTGCATATTGGAAGATGAATGTTTTTTAAAAATCAGGTTCCTATGTAACCTCATGAACACTGACAGGATATGGACACTTAAAGGTGTAAACACCAGAAGTATTCATTCAGAAACCCCATTGAGCATTTTTTCTGCTGTGTCCTTTAAGACTAAAAAAAGTCAAACTCCAAACTGTGAGTGCATGGAAGCAGCAGCAATGGTGCATTCCCTGCCATTTTCTCACTGCTAACAACACTAAACTCCAGCTCACTTTTGCGTTATATTTTCTCTACCTAAGTGAAATGAACTTGATTAAACTGTGATTCTGTTCTTATCTCCTCTTTGTCCTGAAGGATACAGACTGTCCTTTACCCTCTCACCTGAAAGTACAACCCAAGGGCTTTTCCTGTACATGGGCCAACCCTAATAACATGATCCAGTTACTCTTGTCTCACCCCTCATCACCTCTGAAACACTTGCATCCTCACTCCTCCACCCCCAATGCACAAGACAACAATGGTTACAACCAATAACCAAAATATTTACATGTTTGGGGCACTTGTCAGCATCTCCCAGAGTTCTTTTGTTTCACTATTTTGTTCCACAGTTATTCCCATGGAAAGAAATCCTTCAAGTGAAAAAAACTGAAGCTTATTTTCTTGTGTTATTCTGCAATCACAAAGAAACCTAAAAGAGATATACTACTCAGAATTTTTTAAAGAAAATTCTTTGGACATTAAGTTAATATCCTTTGAGAAGACAGCACTTTTTGTTCCAGTACTGCAATTCTTTACCAGAAATCACCATGACGTAACCTCGTTAGACAAATCCCTTGTCAGCTAAAATACACCCTAACAGACCATCTATGGAGATACACTCCCCTTTTCTGAGAAAGTATTCTCAGAAATAAATTTAAGCGTTCCTTAAGGATAATTCTCTTTTCCTAATCTGAATTCATTCACCTTTTATTGTAATTTTCTTTACAAGCCTTTAGGAACTCAGCTGCCTTTCTCCAGCTTTTATTTGTGAAAGCTTTCTTCAGAGAAGAGAGAATAAAGCATTAAGTTTATTTTCTAAACAGAATGTCTCACCATCTAATTATTCCCTTCCTAATCAGAGACAATGTTTTCTACTGACATTTGATTTTAGTATGCAAATATTCTCAAGCCACTCTTCAGAGCCTCCTTCTCAAGTCTCCTTCACAGATGAGAACACCCATTCTCCATCTTCTTCCATTTTTCACATTCTCCAAAAATCCTGAAATTTGCTTTTTCAAAGTCTCTCACCCCCTTCTACTGCTGAGGATGTTCCTTTATTTCAGTAATTTATGATTACTATATTTCTACTTTCTTATTCATTGGCCATTCTAAGTTAAGTTATCTGCAAGAAGATTCAGAGGATCCTTGGAAACTACTTCTAGCACTTGGAAAATACCTACGGAGCTGCAGAGGCCTGTGGAATTCTCCACGCTCACTAACCAGGCACTGGACTACTGGTACACCACACACAAATCATTCAGATGTTTCTGCTAGAGCAGAATGACATTTATTTAGCAGGTTATTTTTACATTACTTGCATACTAGCTGCTCTGTAAAGGTTGTTCAGACAACCTCTGGTCCAATTCCAGGTATACATTTCAGACAATAAACAGAGTTCTGGCTACAATAAAAAGGTACACTGAAATCTGAAACAATGTCTCCATGTTCTCAGATATTTATTTACACTGCTACCATTGCTGGCTACTGAGGAAAAATATGTCTCTAAATGCTGCTCCAGGGATGACTTAAGGTAGTTATACACAGCTTCCAACACAGCCAAAACCTACCTCTCCTGTCTGTGCAAGCAGGATGAGTTTTTCCTGTATTCAAGAACTCACTTCAACCATTTTAAAAACTGTAATGCTTAAAAGATAACTTGTCTACAAGCCTAATAAAAGGCATTTAAATATATATATAGTGGATGATCTAAATAAAATTATCTCTTATTTCTGAATTGCAGGCCCTTCAAACAAAGTAAAACAGCTTTGCAGTGCCAGGATCACCAAAGAATCATCTTTCCAACATGGAGAAATGACAAATACCATTATCCTACTGAAATCAGCAGGAAAAAAGCTCCCACAGGACCTTAATCAAACAGTGACACTTTTACCCCATGTGCGAGGAAAAGGACATACTGGCATTTGGCCATAAGGTTCATTCAAATCCAAAGAAGAATTCCACACAGCAAATGACTGCTGAAGTCCATGCAGCACTGTCAGATTTTCTGGCTAGCTCAATACCCTGTTTGAGAGATCTGGGTAGATCAACAAGCCTGGGACTGTGTGTGTGATGCACTGCTATATGGCTATGATAAATCACTTCAAGTCAGCTGTAGCAAGCTGAGAAAACACACTAAAAAAGACAATTCAGCCTTCATCACAGAAGAAGGTTAAAATTTATAAAGGATACTCAAATACCTTGGTGACAAGAAAGGTGCATTGTGGGGAAAAAAAAAAAAGGCAGTTAAAGAGCATTTGAAAAAACTCTGTGGTGCTGGAGATAAGTCCAGAATGGAATGAAGCAAGTAGGAAGCTGGTTGCATATAGATCCAGCTTTCGCCCACACTCTGCTGATGAGCCAGCAGGGAGCCACCAGACTTCATGAGAAAGGCCTCAGGATGCTGCCTGCAAGGGGCCTGATCTAAATAGTGCAACAGAGCCATCAGGGCAATACCCCACAATTATTTCTAGTAAGACAGCATTTTAAATGCTGGTGATTCAGTCTTAATTCAGATTTTCTCAGGGGTACCTCCCAGGATTTAATATCACCTACTCAAATACCAGAAATTGCTATAACACCAGTAATTCAGATGGAATTTTTCAGCAGAAAAATTGTAGAACTCCTATAGAGGTCCAGCCTGATCACTGATCATCTCCTCACACATCTGTTTCAGTTCTTCAGAAGAACTGCCTGCCAAGCTTGAGATAGTTACTCCCACATGCAGTTCCACAATTAACCATTACCTACATGTATTTGCATCTATGTCATTAAGAGGCATGTTTTAAAAAGCTTTTAGAACTTTGCACAAGCAGAAGGTTTAACATCAACTCACCAACAGCCTTCTGTCTTGTTTTCACACATACATTCATTACCAAGGTACCTGGGCCGCTTGTCAGAAAACAAAGAGCAACTTTTACAAGTTTTGACCCAAACAGTGCATCTGCTGTATCAAACCAGGTCTCAGGGTGACAAACTTCTCTGGATTTTAGCTAAATGAAGACTGCTTCCCAGTGGTGCTTCTGAGCAGACTCCCACAGCCAAGGCTGTTGCACTGGTGGGAGAACTAAGTGTTCTCTTTCTGTAAGAGCTGACTAACAAGAATACCTGGGATTTGACACGCCTGGTTCTCTTCAGCATAACATTCATCCTTGAAGCCTGCTTTGGGGAGGCCTGGGCATCTGAGCTGAGGTCCTCAGCCTCCACTTTTTCCTTAAGATCCAAGTTAGGCTTTTGGATGCCCTAGAGGAGAAGAGCACAGGATGTTGTGTTGGTCAGGCAGTGCTAATCATTCCACAGCCTTTGAATCATTCTGTTTGCTAAGGAACAGGACGAGTGTAGTCACACAGCATTACACACACACCATTTGGAAAAGTGGCCAATTAATTAATTCACCCTTCAAATAAGAAAACCGAACCCCAGATACCAGGTTATCAAAAGAAAAATAAACATTTCCAATCAAGAACATCATCTTTTGCCTTGTTTTCCTTCCCAACATGACTTTAGTCCTACAAAGGAATACCAGAAAATACCTACACGAGGTCACGTTACGACTTCTAGCACTACTCTGCCACAGATAACTACGAGGGTGGTTCCAGCTTTGTTGGCACAGCTGGAGCTTCCAGCAGCACCGACCCCACGCCCCAGTTTCACACGGAGGAACAGAGCACCCTGTGTGCCTTTTGGGTCCCCCTGCAGAGCGGGAAAGACGAGCGTCTCACCATGAGGCTGACCCCGGACTGGAAGAGCTCGTAGGGATACAGGATCCGTTCATAGTGAGACTTGAGCAGTGACCCCGTGCCTTTTCCTGGCAGGTAGCCAAGCCGACTCGCCACTTTAGACCATTTCTTCTCTTTGGTCACAACTTCAAAGCCTCCTTTGTTGGCAACAATCTGAAATGCATAAATAAAAAGTTAAGGGGTTTGAGCTGCTCGCACCAGCTTGCGTAAAGCAAGAATCAATTAAACCAACCAAATGTTAGAAGGTTCCGTGAGAAGTGACAGAATCCTGAAATTAGCTTTCGTTTCCTTCAGAACTAGTCCTTTAATAACAAAGCACTTATTTATTCTTATTGTTTCATATATTTAATGTGATTTTTAATTTACAAGCAATTGGAAATTGCATGCTTTCCTGGATAGGAGGACTCCAACAGTAAGCATTACTGGTGTGCTGGAAAAAATACAAAATCTACCATAAGAACAAACTGAAAAGTTAACTCTCACCAGACTGTAAAATACAAGTTTGGCCAGCAATAAAGCTCATTCTAACAGATCCCAGACAGAAAGGGAGTGTTGGAGCTCAGAACGCTCACAAAACCCTGAAGGGAAGAAACTAGTATAAAAAGAGGGAAAAGTGAATTTACCTTCCAACCTAGTCCAGTTATTACATGTGACTTCAATTGGTTTGAGATCAGTAATGCACATACAGAACTATCACTGCTTACATCTAGATGTATATAGAATTAAAAACAAGACCATTTGCCCACAAGCTATGATGATGATAACAGCATATGAGTTGCTTCCTCCAACACACAGGCCACATTGCCACTGCCTCCATTCCTTTTACAGTTTCACTGCCAAGCATCTTAAAACACAAATGCATTATATTTCTTTTTATATTATTGTAAGATTAATATCCTTTTTACAGCAGTGTAGTTTTGCACTGCATTTCTTTAAACACAAGGACTAAATTTCAAGCTTAATATTTCACATTGGAGGAAACCTCAAGGCAAGAACATTTTGCTACTGGAGTGAAATTTATGGTTTGCTTGTGAGGCTGAGGTAAACTGAGAAGTCTAAATGACAAGTAAATTGGTTAATTCTGGTTTCTCCTATAATCACACAGAGTTATACTTAATAATATTATTGATCATTATTTTTCCTCATACTTACAGAAAAGTTCTAGAAAAACCTTTTAAAATGAAATCATTCCTAAATTTCAACTTATCTTTAGAATTTCCAGGAAAACTTGTTTTCTAAAATTATCTAAGCCTGAACAATGGCTAAAGAAGCCAGTAACGAACCAAATCAACTCTGAGCTGCAGATCTACAGCCAACTGAAATGTTCCAGCTCATTACAGCCACCCAGATATTTCCCAGTACCCGTCTGATCTGCATATCCCAGTAAGCCACCATAACAAAAAAGAAAAAAAACACTGCAAGACATTTTATCAGCTTTTCTCTGCATTTTATCAGCCCATCCAGACTTTCCAAAATAGTTGACTTTCTTTAACACTAAAATATACTCAGGTCTTTAAGTTTTTACTTACCTAAGAGAAATAAATCTTGACGGGGAATGGAAACTGATGCTCTAACCTAGAAGCACTAGAACTACCAGAACTTCGGTCTTTTCCCTGCAAGAAGAAATCTACCTATTTATATTTATTACCAGCTAAGTTTATAATGGTACATATATGTTGCCAGTACAAAACCAAATTCCAGCAGAGATTTGTGCGTAAACTTTGTGTGAAGTTTGGTGCGTTCAAATGTAACCATAGAAATATTCATTTCTAGCCAACTTTATGCAAAATCTGTTTTGGAAATTAAAGTAGAGTATTCCTGAAGATGACATTATAAATTTTCAAAGATACGTGTTTGTAAAAACCTCTGCTGGAAGAGAGGAAGGAGAAACTGCAACAATTCATTACAGAACCGTTGATCAGAGCTGAACTGCACACAGGCATACTGCTGCCTTCCCAAAGAACCCCTCAAACTCCTGCAGCTCCACCACACATGAAAATGGAGAACTAAAACTCCTGATGGCCAGCTGACATCAGGACATGCAAGCTATAGAAGGGTAATAAATATTTGCTGTATGGAATCCAACCAACGGTAACTAATTTAATTACATTGTGACATGTTTGCCATAAACATTCAAATTAGAAATGTTTTGTCACTGCATTTTCCCCACTCATTTAATCTCCAGATTAATGAGATTAGTGCTGTAACACAAGCCCTTCCTGTTGCTTAGCTTCTTGAGCTTGAATGAAAACTGAAATCCCTGTCTGCCTAAGACCTACAAATACTTACCTTGCTCAGACCATAGAGATCCAGTATTTTTCTCTCAACCACAGGGATTTTTAAATTGGATCCTTGGAGTTCCCAGAATTTTGCTAACTGATCCAAGAAGTCCAGCTTCACTCTTGTCATTGCCTGGAATCAGTAAAGGTAGACAATCAAGTATGGTCAAAACCAAATGTGACAAAACTTTACAGTCCTGAGAGAAAACAGTTTTTATAGTGTTTCCATTTTCAACATGCAACTTGGCAGGGGAGGTATTTCTTTGTCACAAAAATACCCCTAGAAATAGAAATGTTGTTTAAAAAAAAGATCTTTACAAAAAGAAAATTATATATGCTTTTTTCTCTGCATTTAAGACCCTATAAATTAAATTCCAAATAATTTCTTGGTCTGAAGGCAAAATGCACGCTTATAAAATAATCAGCAGTCCAGCAAGAAACACAAGAACAATTATTAAAATATACATTGGTGGGGAGGAGGGGAATTACAAACAGTTTTTATATATGCCTTAACCACACAAAGGGCCTCCTCCCTGGAGTATTTCTGGAGTACTCAAATCACTTTCCATAAGGAGACCCATTTACAAGCCAAATGACATTTTGGTATGTGAACAAAGCAAGGCTTTGAGAAATGTTGTAGTGAAAAGGAAAAACCAGGACAGAATGGAGGTCATATTATTTTCAAGACAGCTCACATAAGCTTTTAAATCATAAAATTAACCAGCTATAATAAGCCTATAAAAATCACTTTAAGGCTTAAAAGGCATCATCACGACAGTATGAGGTAACCAGAGGCACCAGAGCAGCAGTACATATTTTAAGAGGAAAATCATTGCCTGTGGAGCTCTGAAGGCTAGACACTGGCTGCTCTTACAGCACACTACTTGGAATTCATTTTAGACACTTCCAGTTGAATGTGAAAAACTCCTGTGGTTATTTTGGGTAATAAAATAAAAACCAGATTTTTCTCAAAGCCAGGGAGAGTTATTTTATACAAACTCTACCAAGTATAAACACTAATGTGGTCTAGAGGCTTCTAAAGTGTCCCCTCTCCAGAAACCTGGCAAGATGCAAATCTCAAGCAGGGAGACCTCTTGCTTTCAGTGCAAACACTAAATTATATCAACAGTGGAAAAGCTCACCTCCAGTTCATTCAGGCGCTGAATTCGTGGAGTGAAACGAAAACTTTGTACTTCACATGCAAATGGAGGCTGCCAGTCCTAAACAGAGACAGAAAGACATTTTATTGCTTCCAGAAACCTCTCTGAAAAATGCACAAAACCAAACACCCTAATAATGCCTGAGTAAACAAGCTTCCAATAGTAAATTAGTTTCTCAGAACAACTGCTGATACCATTTTCCAATTTTAAGACATTTTTATGCTTATACAACAACGTTCCTCCCACTGTATTTTAGTTTGAAGAAGGATCCTCACGGATTAAAAAATGTCAGAGAAAATAAGGTTCAAAGCATCTCAGTACCCATTACCTCATACTACGCTTAAACATGAGATACACTCTGTAGCTGATCAGTTATTTATTTACTTCAAAAAAACCCCCATGTATCATGCACACTGAAAAATCCTCAGTGTCAACAAAGGCTAAATCAGGCACATTATAACACATCTAACATTCTTCTGCTGGACTACAGCCATTTCAATAAAGACAAGACCACCAGCTAGGAGCCCAATTCTTTAACAGGAATGGAGCCTTAAATAATGACTTTCTCAGCACTCTCAGGGGTTGGTACAACCACAAGTTCCTCCCATCCCATCTCTCAAAACTGTGTTACAACATCAAAACCAATAATCCAGCTTTTTAGCACTTTTTACCAAAGCTTCAGTTACAGCAGATTGCCTACCTGGCAGTGACTGCACCAGAGGAAGGACACGCCATTACTGGTGGACAAGCCACACAAAACACTTATTATTTGCTCTGCTGCAGCGTATAAAGGCCTCGAGCACAACCTTAAATGTTTATAACTTCTAATAACAGAAAAGAGCAATAATTCAACCAGCTTAGCATGAAGAGTCTGATTTAGCAATTACTGCAGGCTGCAAATCAACCCAACGCGTGTGTCCTGTGAAACCCTGCAAGGCAAACAGCTCAGCAGCTCAGAGAAACACAAATGCATCCAACGGCCAGGAACGTTCCAGTTATCCTCAACGAACAGGATCTGGATCCATTCCTTGTGGCCTCTCAACCTGAGCCATGCAGCTTATTTTAGAAAGGGCAGCCCCTTGGAGCTCAAGTTTTCACCATGTCGTTAAACTAACTGAACACATCCTGGGAACCAAAACAGGTCAGGAGAGAAAGAACCACGAAAACCAATCAGCAACCCCCAGACCCACAGTTCTCAGTTCCACACTTTCTTTTCAGGTTTTTATCTCTCTCACTGTTTTCCAGTCTCTTATTGACAGCTGCCTTTAACATTTATTTCTACTTTAATAATTTAGTGACGTAAGTGCCTTTTGCCAAGCTGCCTGATGCTCTCCCTGTGATGACCTGCCTTGCCAGGTCACTGTGCAAGAGAGATTAAGCTGCTGCCTCCTGAAAAGCTGTGCACAAACCTGATGCCCGTACACGAAAAGGTTGCCCGTCCTCCTCTTAACAGCCTAAACCCTATGTTTATAAACAGTGATCCCTTACGAACGAATACCCTTCCTTCTCCCTCTTCCCCGCCCGGAGCAAACGCCCGATTTCACCTCCAAATCCTTCCCAGCTTTCACAAGTCGACTGCTGGCGTTTTGGAAGTAAAAATAGACTGAAGTCCCGAGCACGGCGACGCACTATTCTCTTCTCAGCTACTCCAAAGCAGCCTCTACAAAGCCCCGCTCGGAGTCAAAGACTCTACAGGTTCCTCGGGTCCCTGGCACGGACACCGCGGCCTATGGAAAGCGACACACGAAACCCCGAGCGGGTACAGGGCGCGGGGGAAGGGCCTGCCCAGCTCCTCACGTCCTCCGCTCTGCCGCCGAGGGCCCGGCCGCGCTCAGACCGCCCGGCGCACCCCGGGGACCCCCCGGGCGCAGCCCCCAAGGCGGGCGGTACCTTGGGGGGCCGGATCTTGCAGATGCCGGTTTTCTCGGCCAGGCCGCGGATGCGGCCGATGAAGCCGAGCGGGTCGCTGAACTCCTCCCAGCTGGGCTCGAACACGGGGCACTCGGGCGGCGGCACGAACTCGGCCGCGTAGCGCGACCC
>VYXD01015041.1:26079-98481 GCA_013397195.1 Hylia prasina | reverse complement strand
CCGCGGAGGAATGTGCGACGAAATTCAAGCCATTCACTTCCGGTTCCGCGGGGCCGCGTCACCCATTGTCTGTGCGTGACGTCAGAAGCGCCGCTAGAAGCCCCGCCCCCTGCAGGCCCCGCCCCTGCCCTCAGGAGCCGCCGGTCGGGAGCGAGCGGAGCGCCGCGCTGGGGCGGGAGCGCGCGGGCCCGAGAGCGGCACCCTGTGCCCCAGAGCGTCGTCCAAACGCTTCTGGAGCTCTGGCAGGCTGGTGCTGTGCCCGCTGCCCTGGGGAGCTGCTCCAGTGCCCAAACACCCCCTGGAGGAAAAGCCTTTCCCTGATGCCCGACCTGAACCTGCCCTGGCACAGCTTCAGGCCCTTCCCTGGGTCCTGGCACTGTCACCGAGAGATCTGTATCTTTACCTATCCATTGCAACGCAGTCTTCCAAAGTAAATTGCCTGTCTTTTTGTTTTTAACCAGAACGGTGCCTTCAGTGTTTACCAAAGGGCACATTTCACTTGCTGATTATTCACACCTCTGTGCTGGTGTTCTATTTCAGCCTCCGGAAAAGTTAATTTCCTCCTCTTGTTACCAGGAAGCTTTAAAACCTTTGCTGCACACAGATCAAAACATATATCTGCATCACTTCCCTGCTAGTTTAGAGGTGTCACCCACCTTTTACATGTGGGAAACACACCTCCAATTCAAATCACTAATTTTCACAGAAGTTACAGGTAAGACCAAACTGAGCTTTCAAAATGCTGAGCAAATTGAGGTTATTGTCTTGTTGCTAAGTATTCTTACATTTCATGGGGGTTTCTGGCATGGATGCTTAGTAATTTTACGAAAGACTATATAAGCATGTGGAATGCAAATGTTTCCTGACCTGTATGTAGAAATTACATATTTCTACCAGCTCCTTCCACTTTTTTTCCTTTTATTATTTGGTTGTGTCCCTCTTCTGATGAGCTCTACCAGATTCTTTTGAGTAAATACATGTGTCTTATATTCCCAAGAACAGAAACACCATGTGATACCCAATTTCTAAGATAAGCAATGATTTAGCCTGAAATATCAGAAGGAAAAAGCTCAAAAGCTTTGGTTTGAGATCCAGTCTTTTCCTGGTTTCCATGTAGTCCTCAAGGTTCTTTTGGTTTTACGTTAATATGTTTAGGCTAGTGGAGGTCTCTGCAAGTCCATGCTGGGAATGTTGCAGGTATTCTTAACAGCAAAAACCTAAATATCCCAGATAACCCGAGGGGGCATTTTTCCTCATCAATTAAGAGATCCTTTTTGAAAGAGAATTTTAAGCTTTTCTCTGTTACCTGCTCTGGTTTTGGGGTTGTTGGCCTTTAAAACATCTGTCCACGTGTACTCCATGCCAGTTTTTATTCTTCTTGGTTAAGTGGGGTATTTCTCATTCCCTGAGAGAAGACTTCAGCCCCTCATACAATGTATGCAGCTGCTTTATGTGCAGTGGGGAGAGCACCCAGGCTAACCCCAGGGAATCATAAATATCCTGAGCTGGAAGGGACCAACCACCAAAGGTCACCAGGGCCAACAGCAGCCTTTCTTCTGGACTTTGCCAAAAGATATTGCCTGCCCTGCTGTTTTCTCTATTTCATGAGAAAATTGATTTGAAGAATAATCACAGAATCCCAGAATGTTCTGAGTTGGAAGGGACCCCCTGGGATCACCAAATCCAGCAGCTGGCCCTGCACAGGACAGCCCAAGAGTCACTCCGTGTGCCCAGAGCCTTGTCCTGGAGCTCTGGCAGGCTGGTGCTGTGCCCGCTGCCCTGGGGAGCTGCTCCAGTGCCCAAACACCCCCTGGGGGAAAAGCCTTTCCCTGATGCCCGACCTGAACCTGCCCTGGCACAGCTTCAGGCCCTTCCCTGGGTCCTGTCGCTGGTCACCAAAAAGAGAAAAACGTCTATCCCTCCTTTTCCCCTCCCAAGGAAGCTGCAAATCGTGATGAGGAAGAACCTCATGCTTTTGTAAGTGAGCCTTTTTCTTTTTTTTCCTTGTCATACAGAAAGTCCATGTATTTAAACAAAGTATTAAGGTAAAAAAAACCCTGGCTTATTACTGAGCAAATTGTTTTTCCTCCAGCACATTCGATAAATTAGGGAATCGTTTGATGCATAAATGCAACACCACTTCTAGGTACTACTGGGAATACACGAGGAGGATGAGGAGGCTAAAAGGCATCGGGATGACCTGAAGAACACATTCAATTCAGCCAGAATTTGAGCCAGTAACTTCTTGTGGCTGCTTCCGAATGCCAGATCATTTCTAAAGGAAAAGGGGCGTTTTGCTGGTGTGAATAAAGGGGTTTGGCTGCCCTCACAAAAGCGGGGTCCATAAGCGCAGGCCGCGCGCTCCGCCCCGTGCCAAGGCCGCGCACGCGCCAGGGCCCTCCGCGCGCCCCGGGACCACAACTCCCAGAGGCGCCGGCGCGGAACCGCTGCCGCTCGTGTCGCGAGCGCTGATTGGCGCAAGAGTCGGCCTCGCATGAAAGCCCGTCTGTGATTGGAGGAGGCGGCGAGGGCGGGGCGTCGCGCCGTTTAAGTCGCGGCGGGCGCGCCGTGGCGGTTGCTCGGCCGTTGTGGCTGGGAGGAGGAGGCGGCGGCAGCGGCGGGACCCCCATCCCGGGCCCTCTATCCCGGGCCTTTCCCGCTGGGGCTCCCGCCGGGCACCCTCCTCCGCCCGCCTGCCGGGGTGCCCGAAGCCGCCGTCCCCTGCCCACGGAGAGCCCAACGCTCCGCAGAGGCGCCATGAGCGCGGCGGACCGCGCTGCGGAGACCCCGCGTAGCGCAAGGTAGTGAGTGTGGGGCTGCTCCTGCTGGGACACCGCGGCTCCCGGAGCCCTGTCCTTACTGCCTGGTTTGCCGTAGGGCACTGTTTGGTCTGCTCCAGCGCCTGGTGTGCGTCCTTGGTCTTCCATCTTCCCGTTTCTGCTGTCTTCGGTTCAGCAGTAAAGCGCTCACCGTATGCCTGGGTTACCTCTTTCCTTCTAGTGTTATTTCTCTAAGTGTGGTGTTTGAGGCGTTTCTGGCCCTGCAGCAAGCTCCGGCACGCAATACTTAGACGTCTTTTTGCCTATTTAATGCTTTCCTACAGTGCCCAGAGTTTTTTCGTGGATGTGCACTGGGGTTCTGACCCAAGCAGCTTTGCTGAGTGGCTCCATGAAGGTCACCATTGCCTCAGTGTCACCTACTAAATCACTTTTTCATCAAAATTCCTAATTCTCCAGGACCAGATTCTGAACTGTGTTTTCACTAAGCTCAAGAGGCTCCTTAACTTCTGGTATTCATAGTATCATGTACAAAAAAAAGTTTGTCATATCAATATAAATAATGAACACTTTCTGAGTGGCTTTTTTTTTTTTAACTCTGCAGCTCTGGTTGCATATTTGGTGCTTGTTTGAACTGATTAAATGTTTGAATGCACTCAATATTGTTTTGAGGAAAAATACAGTATATAATTATACTTATCCTTGATTTGATTACATAACATTGACTTGCTTTCCATGTAGCACTTCAACACAAGATTCAAGAACTTGGCAGTTTCTATTTCAGTGTTGAGGGTGGACAAGCTACATGAATAAGAACATCAAGTACACCAGAAAGGAAAGCACATAGATTCCTAGACCTACACCTTAGATTATAATGATTGGTGCATCAGCTAGCCTGAATTGTCATCTTTATTTGATGGTCTGTCTTTAGAAAGTGTTTTTCTCTCTGAGTGTCAGACAGTGACTGTCACAGATTATGTTTTCCTGTTTATTTCACAGTGGCTGCTGCTTCCAATTGAACAGCAATGGACTTTTTATCTCCTGAATTCTGTCCTTTTATTCTTTTTCTCTTTTCATAGTCATCTTCCTCAAATAATGTATGAGGCTTTGCTTCCATAACATCTTTTTTTATCTTTTCCATTGGTTGGGCTTTCTTCCACAGTACAATACAGCTGCAAGCTGCTCTTTATCAAAGTTCTTGGTTCTCCTAAATGCTGTGATTTCCTGTTAATACCCAGAGAACAGTCAGGTTAATCTCTGTAAAGATTTAAAATCTTTTTAGCTACTTTAGGAAGTGTTTTAGTTTTCCTGTCTGAAGCTGACGTCACGAGAGCCTGTTTCTCTCCAGGGTGCCAACCCCCCGTGCCTCTTGCAGATCTGCTGAGTCCTGGGCTCCCAGCCAGGAGGACTTCACTCCTCTTCTGTCAGCCAGTGAGCGCCTGGGCCGTCTGCACCCCTCCCATGAGCTCCTGGAGTATTACCGCAAGAAGATTGCTGACTTCGATGAGGAACATGAGGAGCTCATAAAGAGGCTGGAGAAATACAAGCAAACCTATGATGAGCAGGTTAGCAAATGGGGTTTTGAACAGTGATGGACTATGTGCACAAGCTTTGTCTTTTTTCAATTGAAAACTCAGCACAGAAATCTTGGGATTTACCAGTAACATGGTAGAGCTAGGAAGAAATAAGTAGATTTTGTGGGTTGATTTTAAAATCTAGCTGTCTGTTCTTTGTCAAATCAAACAGAAACTTGCCTGTAGGGTGTTTTTCTAAAGTTATTATGGCTTGGTTATATCTTCACAGTGGGAATTTTGCTTCTTTTTTTTTATATTAAGGCCTGAGTTTAGATGCTCATTTCTCATGTTGCCCAGATTCTTTCCCTTGCTTCTTGTAGTGAAGGAATGCTCTTTTGTCCAAATTTAATAGGCTTTGACTTATGGATGTAATTCATATTTACTGCAGTGGAATTCATAAGCTCTTAAGCAGAAATCTAAAGATTTGCCTTTTAAGAGGGAGAAATCTTACAGAATATCTGCAAGATATGCAGTGCTCTGATATGGGCTATAGCATATATCTGCCAAGCAGTCATCTTTGTAATTGTGGATGGTTCTTTGAGAGTAAAACAGTCACTTCTGAGGTGGTTGAGGTGTCTCCTCGAGCACTGGCCATGCTTGAAGCAGCCTGAAAGTCCTTGGGGAAATTATGTACTGTACACCTGTCACATGGGAAAAAGAGGGGCAAGTTGCAAAATAATGCTTTTTTCATACAGGAATGGTTGGTAGCTTCCTATACCAGTTGGAAAAGATGAAACATAGTCACTAGCTGGATTTCTTGCTGCTAAACCATACAGATATTTTTTCTTCAGTGACTAACCAAAGTAAATGCTGTTACAGAGGCTTTGCTCGGTTTTTGTTGATGTCAGATCCCCATACCTGCTGTGACCACCAGTGTGGGAGTGCAACCACTGGAGACACAATCCAGGGCCTTATTTCACTGTTGTGTAATGACAGTGATTGTCAGGGCTCTGAACTCCCAGCTGAAACATTTTAAAATAATTTTTCCAATGCTGCCCTCACCTGGTCAAATATTACAGGAGAGTAAAATGATTCTTGAGCTGGCTGTTCCATGCCAGTGCCAGACTCAGAGCACAAGCAGTCTGAAGTTTGTAAGTGTTGTGCAGTGCTGTGATTCATTTCAAGTGCCTCATTGTCTCCACTCAGCACCAGTTGCAGTGGGAAGTCCGCCACTTGGAAGAGGAGATTGCGGAGCTGCAGAAGGCTTTGAGTGACATGCAGGTGTTCCTGTTCCAGGAGAAGGAGCAGGTCCTTCGCCTCTACTCGGAGAATGACCGGCTGAAACTCAGGTGGGCCGAGGCGCTGCCAGCAGCAGTCGGTGCTCTCAGCCACACCTGGGGGCCTCAGAGCAGCAATAATTCCACACTGCCTATGAAACCCTGCCAGTGGAGGTGCAGTGCAATCTCTTGGGCTGCTAAATATGCTTCCACTTACTATTCTGGTAGTAGCAGGTGGGGCAGAGGTTGAACATGGGTCCAGACTTGAATTGTGTGTTACCAGTTTGAATGTGAAGTTTTGATTGAAGCTGTCTCTGGTGGGTTGACCTTGGCTGGATGCCAGGTGCCCACCAAGACTCTTTATCATTCACCTCCCCTGCTGCACAGGGGAGAGAAAATACAAGAAAATACTTGACAGATAAGGACAGAGAAGAGAGATCATTCACCAGCTACCATCACAGGCAAAACAGACTTGACTAGGGGAAATTATTAACAATTAAATGACCAGAGGGCTGGAGCTTCTGTTTTTACAAAGACAGGCTGAGAGAGTAGAGGTGACTCTTCTGTTCAGCCTCGAGGAGAGAAGGCTCCAGGGAGCCCTTGTAGCAGCCTTCTAGCACTTAGAGGGCCTACAAGAGAGCTGGAGAGAGACTTTTACAGGAGCATGTAGTGGCAGGCCAATGGGGATGGCTTTA
Source organism: Hylia prasina (assembly GCA_013397195.1). Lineage (NCBI taxonomy): Eukaryota > Metazoa > Chordata > Aves > Passeriformes > Sylviidae > Hylia > Hylia prasina. Next base: position 92,218 of record VYXD01015041.1, on the reverse strand, counting down.
ACTGAAAGAGGGCGGGTTTAGCTTTGTTGTTGGCAGGAAATTCTTCACCATGAGGATGGTGAGGCACTGACGCAGGTTGCTGAGAGAAGCTCTGGATGCCCCATCCCTGCAAATGTTAAAGGCCAGGTTGGAAGCGTCTCTGAGAAACCTGGTCTAGTGGAAGGTTCCCTGCCTGTGGCAAGGGGCTTGAACTAGATGATCTCTAAGGTCCCTTCCAACCCAAATCATTCAGTGAAATCAGAGTAGGATAATGAGAAATAAACCCAGGTCTTAAAATAATTTTCCCACACACCTCTCTTCGCCCAGTTCAACTTCACTCGTGCATTTTCTGCCTCCTCCTCCTGAGGAGCACAGGGAATGGGGGTTGTGGTCAATTAACTACATATTGTCTCTGGTTCTTCCTCCTCACTTTCTTTCTTTGTTCCAGCATGAATTTTTCCATTCAAGATTTAAGAACTTAAGTCAAAATGTGTTGGTGTGCTTTGACACTTCTCAGGAGTGTGAAAAAAAGTCTGATACAGCCCTTAGTGTAGTTTGCTTTGAAAACAATGGACACTTACAGTCTGAAAGAATTTTAGGTAGTTCATAACCCTTAATGCAAATTCTTTTCACCCTGTGCTATTATATCAGCCTACATAGTATTGTCATCCTTGAAGAGAAATGCTCTCCAATCCCAGCAAAATTGGTGGTGTTCTGGTATTGGCAACATCAGGAGTGTCTTTGGGAGCTTGTTTTTAAAGCAATATTCTCAGGAACTGCAACAGGTTGGAAAACTTGCAAGCATCAAGAGGTAAAATAGAAGGACAGCGTGTGGCAATGTCATGATGTATTAAAAAAAATCTGCTGACCACTTCTTTTGTATTCCAGGGAATTGGAGGACAGAAAAAAAATCCAACAACTCCTGACTATACTGGGAACAAACAGAGGAGATGTTACATATTTTCATAAGGAGCCTCCACATAAGGTAAGTTCCATTTTTCCATAGATCTCCTCTTTGGATTGTAACATGAGTATCTGTATCCCAGAGTCTGACCACAGGCCAGACCTGTCCCACAAGTCAAAGGTTGCTAAATGAACCCAAAGCAAGAGGGGTCTGTAGCAACATTGGGTTTTAGTATAAATGCTGGAAGGTAAGTAAGAACAAGTACACTGAAAGTAGGTCCTCTTAGCATCAGCCTCCTTCTACCTTCAAAACATTCCTCCAGGCTGGCCTCTGAAATGTCAAATAGGAGTCTGGAGTCATCTGGCAAGTGGTTGTCTAGAACCATTTGTCAATGGTTGGCAAGAACACCACAAAAAGGAAAAAAAACAAGTGCAGAAAATGACCAGGCACAGTGTTTGAAGCTCAGCTATCTCAGAATGCCTGGCTCTTAGAGCTTCAGTAAAGAAGAATGTGTCAAGGTTGCTGCAGCAGTTTCCTGGGCTGAAGACTGCTGAAGAACCCTCCGCTCTAGATAACATTGTGTTGCATATTTCAGAAATTATGTTGAATTGTTTAAATGGCAGTGCATGTAATGTACAGTGTAGTTGAACCTACTCAAAAAAGTCATGAGTGTTTTGGATATGCAGAGACTATGATGGGAATATAGGACTTATTTTGGAATAAGATGCTAAAAACTGCTGAAATAGGCTGCATTGTTCATGGTTGCTCTTCAAAAATATTGCAGAAGCTTTAAAATTCCTGGTTTAGGGTAACTCTAAAATTAGGCCTGTTATGTAATATCAACCTAAAGATAAGCATTGGGGTTATAACCTGCTCTTTCATGGCCTCCTTTTCTTTAGGTGGGTTTCAGCTCAATAGTTGAGTTTCAGTATTTTTATCACTTAGCTTTTATCTCAGGCTTGTTCAGTATCTTGAATGAATGTGCTGATAAATGAAGCTTCATGTTTCTCTCTCTTGCTGAGACAAGGAGTATAAAAGAAGGAAATAACATCATCTTCGCCTTCTTCTTCTCTGTCTCCAAAATACTCTTTTTCCTGCTGAGCATGTTGATTTTCATCCTAATGAAGCCATCAAAGGCAGAATTACTTTCCACTTGTTCTAGTGAAAAATAGAGAGGCAGTAATGGCAAAACTCAGCCATGATAAAGGAAAATTTTCAAAATGGGCATTACACTTGTGAACGTCTTCCTTGTCTTGTTGTAGAAGTAAGGTAATGCCGTTCTTTTGGATATCTTGTTTTAACTTTTTAAGACTTGTTGTTGACCACTGCAGCTTTGGGGAAGTAGATGCTCAGTGCAGATGTCTTGTTTCTGTAGGTTACTGTTCAGCAAAGGCCAGCAGAGACCCAGGAACAAGATGATGCTTCTAGCACAGGTACTGCACCAGGCTGAGTACCAGCAGCTCAGCTCTTGCTTTTTTTGTGTGTCTGTCTCCTGAATGACAAAATAATTCCTGTCTGTGAATGCTTTGGTGAATCTCCATTAAGTTCCCTAAATGTGTCCAAACATATCCATGCAGTACTCTTGGCTTCCCTTGAACATGCTTTAAAATAGCCTTGGCTGGCTCTGGTGTCCCTGATGTGCTCAGCTAAGGAGGAGGCTGTGTGACCCTCGGGTGGTGTTGTGGAACTGCAGGTAGCAGCTGGACAGGCACCACAGCCACTCCAGGCTGTCAGGTTCTGCTTGGCCTTAGTGCACACAGCAGTGTGGGTCCATATGCCTACGTACTGATTTTCTCTTTTGGAATAATTGTCTCATCCAATTGACTGAAGTTAGCCTACAAGCTCAAAACTCATTCAGGCCTTGATGTTTGTGCAGCTGTGGCATATACCTATTTGTAATTTATTTTAAGAAAACATGTCAAGTTTTCTTTCTATATATGCCAACAAAATTAGGAGGGTGCCTAAATACTGCAATATGATAGAAGGGGATAAAGGTATGTCATCACCCAAAGTTCTAGAACTCTTTCCTTGCAGGTAACCCTCTTAGAAGTCCTTGTAACTGTAGCAGTGGCAAACTGCTTGCTGTTCCTGTAGGCCCACCAGAACACAAATGTGTCATGCTTGGAAAGGTGCAAGTACATTGGAAAACCCTTTCCTACTTCTGTTAAATTTCTTCAGTAGGGACGGAGAAGAGCACTTCAAAACCAACAGCAAAAGGAGAGAAACCAGAAAGTTCCGAGCGATATCATAAAGATGATGAAACACTTCTACTACAGGTAAAAACATCTGCTAACTGATGGGCATAATTGCTGACTTGCAGATAATTATTATTAAAATAATTAATATTAATTATTAATATTAGATATATTAATATTAATATATCTAATATTAATGTTAGATATTCATCTGCTTAGATAAGATGTAGATCTGCCAGTTGTATAAATCCCTGCATCTTACTATGGATTCACATTTAGTCAGTTTACCTAGCTGTTTCTTTGCTGTGAATGTAAATTTAAGAACAGATTCTGGAAGCTTGATGTAAGCAGATGTTCCAGTAATGTCAACAGAAATATGTTGTCCTTAGTATAGAATGTGTAATTGATGTTATCTCCCATAATTGAATAGCAGACAGGAATTTACATTAGCCCCGCTGAAGATGTGCAGGGTTGGGTGTTTTGTGGAAGTTTGACAGAAGCAATGTTTTGAGACAGTATTAGGCAGCCCCCATAAGGTGCACTGATACAATGAAAGGTTCCCTTTTCTAGACATTGGTAAAAATTTAGGCATGACAGAATGAAAGATAAAATGTGCAGAATTATGAACTGGGGAAGATGCCAGAAGCTGTATGTATGAGGAAGTATGAGGAAGGATGAATCAAGAAAAGCAAATAATGGACAAACTTGTACAGCAGATATTCATGGTGGTTGTTGTTTTTACTATTATTAATATTTACTCAAGCAAAGGTACAGAAGTGTCTCTGCATATTCCACAGGATTTGTTAGATGTATGCAAATCTTAACAATCTAATGTTGCTCCTTATGGTATGCCTCTTGCCTATAGCATGCTTTTTAAAAACATTTTAGTTGTTTGAAATATTAGCATTGAAACAAAACCAAAAGATTGAGAAATTAGAACTGCCAAAGGTATTATCAAGTACAGTTTTTGATCTAAATCTTGCAATTTAAGAGACTTGCAAGGACAGGAGCAGAGCTGGTGTGAGGTCTTGTTCTGTAATGTCTTGTTTGCTCATGCAGGTGAAGGCCCTGCAAGCTCAGCTGGAAGAGCAGACCCGGTTAACCAAGGACCAGATTGAGGCACTGCTCGAGGACAGGCGGATTCAGATGGAGGAAGCTGAGGTCCGGCATCGGAGGGACCAGGACAAGATAAAAGCTATAACAGAAAAGTGAGTGTGAGAGCATGACCACGGTGTAGTCATGAGATGGGAAGACAGGGAGCAATAGAAATGTGACTTTCAGTGTGTTGCTTCCTGCAGCAGGCAAAAAAGCAAATTATGCAGCCATCTGGTAGTGTGTGTGGAAGATGAGTGCAATAATCTGCTTATTAAAATCCTCTCTTGCATTGGAAGAAGAGCACTTCTTTCATTAGATGAGAAGAGTTAAACTCACATTTAGACCACTTGTTTTTTCCTGTGCTTCTTCCAAGTTGCAGTGATGAATGATGAAATTAAGGTAGGCACTAGAAGGTAACTCCACTGGAATCCCTTTTTTCAGGCTCCATAAGACCCAAAATCTCTTATATGAGAGTACCAGGGACTTTCTCCAGCTCAAGTTTGATGCCAGAGCCAATGAAAAAGCATGGATGGCCGAGAAGGACAGTCTGTTGAGGAAACTTAGCAAAGATCTGGATCATCTTGTTTTCAGCACAGAGTCAGGAAAAATAAAGCACAGAGAGCTGAAGAAGATGCTTCAAACAAATGATGGAGCTTCAAAACACCACAGCAGAGAAATAAAGGTAATTTTTTTTTGTCTTTGGTAGAGGCTCTTTAACAGTTTTTGACTAGAAAATCGCAAGCACCTTGGATTTAGCACAATAGACAGTCACTAGGAGCAGTTCCAAAGCTGAACTGGATTGCCTTAAGTTATATTGTTGTTGGCACTAATCTCAATAAAAAACCTCTCCTGCTTCAAGATCAGCATAACTTTCAAATTTCAGATAATTTCAGATATAGTAGCATGTCACTGTCAGTTTCTTTCATGCCCAGAAAAAATCCCTAATTCCATAAGCCATGTGATACGTGGGCCCAACAGTCTTTAACCTGCTGATTGCACATGACTCTCTGTTCCTGTAAGTGCCCTGAACTCATGGTCTTAGAATGCTGTGTCTGGACCTTCCTTGGTGCTGTCAGGGGAGAATGAGTCCTCAGTCTTCCAGCTCTTCTCCAGCAGACTGGATTTTTCTTCCTCCTCCACCACGCTTCCAGTGATACACTGGGAGGTCAGAATAAGGAATTGGAAAGTAAACAGGCAATAGGGAATTGTTTCCATCTACCCCTGAATGCAGATGCCTCTGAAATGCAGTTACTGGGCAAGCAGCTGTGAAAGGGGAGTTACAGAACTAGTTGAATGTTATTTTTAATGATGAGCAGTCATACAAAACTGCTAACTTAATTCAAAGGTTTTGGTAATGGGACTGATGTTAGAATATTGTCTTCACATACTTAGGAGCTCTACTTCCAGTTGTTAATTTTTATTGTCCTGTCATATTGGTGATGTTGGGACACTTGCTGGTCCAGGGCAGGGGAGGTTTTGTAAGCACAGTCTTGAGTTAATTGTTTCTGCTTCTCCTATGCCCTAGTTACTGCAAGACAAGCTAATGCAGGAAAAACACCTGTCACACATGTACAGAGAGCAGTGTGTCTCCCTGGAAGGGGAGATGGCTAGAATCTGTGAGGAGAGAGATGCTGGCAAAGAACTCTTTAAGGTAATTAGTCTGTAATCATGCTGGCTGTGTGATGATCTTGCAGCACTTACTCTGTATAGCCTATTGAGTTTTCATCTCCATAGGAACGCTCCGAAAAGATGGGGAAGCGCCTGAAACTGATGACTCAGCGATGTGAAGCCTTGGAAAAACGTCGTAGTATGGAAGTAGAGGGCTTCAAGAATGACATTAAAAGGCTTCAGCAGAAAGTGAAAGATGTAGAGAAGCACATTTATAAGGTAACAGCTAAGCTTTTCTGAGGCAGACTCTTTTGGGCTTAATCTATAAAGGTGTATTCTTGGTATTTAATGTATTATTTCCCCTAGGGTTAACAAAATTCCTTTTTGAAATGCTCCTTTAACTATCAGTGTCTGACAAAACTTGCCTCCCCTGTATTTTACAAAGCAAAAAAACCCTGTCTTTGTTTATCAATTAGGCATCAAGCTTACCAGCAACTGTCCTGGCTATATATTAGCTGTGTATGTTCGTTTTCATTCTCAAAAGTTCTTATGTGACCCCTGTAGCTTACTTAGCTGTCTCAAAATTGCAAGGCAGTAGTTTGATTCAGAAATTTATCCTGCAAAGAAAATGATTTTGTTTGTGAGAGCCATAGTGTTTGGTTCTGTTCCAGTAAAAGGTAGATCATTGTCTTAAGTATTATGAATATTCTGTTTGTTACTTTAGCATGTAATTTGTGACTGTGCAAAAATCACTGCAGAAGCAATGGCTGGAAGTTGAAGCTGTTTTCTTTGTAGTAGCTTCCAGATTTGTACATGAACATCAGAACAGCTTAGAGGAAAAGGCACAGCCTTGATGTTGCTTGGAGTTTAGGAGGAAACATCTATCTATAATATGCTTGAGAGGATGATCTTGGCATAGCTTAGACTCTGCTGCAGGAGTCTGGCAGTGCTACTGATTCATTCTTTTTCCTGTACTTTCGATGCACAGTTCAGTTTATGCAGACTAACACATTAATATTGGTTAAAGACTTCAATTTTTATATATATTTTTAATGTCCTGTGGGTCTTTCAACTTTATTCTCTAAGGACTAACATCAGTATATGAAAGGGGGGGAAGTGTGTATGATGCCTTTACTACCAACTTGCATGTTTTAAATCTGTGGGTGTGCTCTTCATTGTATTCTCAATTTCTTAACACTGTTAACCACAAGAGGGCAGGGGAACAAAATACTTGCAAGAAGTCTCCAGAGTGATCATTCAATCCTCGTCACTTGAGCTCAAAATGACTAGAGATGACTAAATATCCTGATTTCCATGTTGAAGTCTTTGACCAAGAACTACATGATGACACAATAAGAAACTGTGATGGGTCAAGAGAATAGAGAGATTTTAGAGCAGCTTCCACTGCTGTGCCCTTGAAAGTGGCTGGGCTGGCATGCTATCCAGTTGCAGGGTGAGAGGAAATGTCAGCCCTGGCCAGCTTGCCCTCAAGAATTCTGATTATCCAGCAGCCTTTGTTTGGCTCAGTACAGGCCTGGTGGCACTGCCTGAGTCAAGGCATTGCACTTGATCTGCTCTTGAATCCTGTGCAGTTCAGAGGGCAGCAGGTCAGCCACAGCAGTTAGAAAACCTCTAGTTTTAATAGCAAAAGATAACATTTTATCTTGTCTCCTGAGGTACTTAGAGCTAGATATGAGTTACTTGATAAATACTTTAACTTGCCCCTTTTTGTGTGTCTCTAAATAATACAGGAACTAGAAAGGAGTCAACAGGCTGTGAGTCAACATGGTCATATTCTATTAAGATTTCTTCCTTGCCAGTACTATAATACAACAACAGAATGTTATGAAAGCTTTGTTCTTTATTTTTCATTTTGGAGCACTTGTCTGTTGGTGATGTGCATTATCCTAGTGCTATTAACTTATACATCCTCTTTGCTGGCTACAAAGGGTCTCCTTTAGCGTTCGCTCTCTCATATACTTACCATAATACTCTCTAAATTGTATTTTGTACAGCTTTGTTTTTCTTAATCTGTTTTTCTTTTTGTTTTTAGGTGGCTTTGAATTTGGGACCAGACCAGGATTTTGCACTTCTACGTGAGGTGCGCCAAGGAAACAAACTAACACGTAGAATTCAAGGAGAACTAAAAGACTTAAAAGCAAAAATCTACAGCTTAGAGGATGAACTACGGCACTGCTGAAGCTGAATTATTAGCTGGCATCCTAATTTTAGTAATAGGACACTGCTAGACTCGAATGGTCATATGCAAGAACAGCTCCTGCTTGTTTGTTTCCTGGCATCCATTGACAAAAGGTTGAGCAAATCTGCAGTTAATGTCTTAAGTGTACACGAGCCATTCCTAATGTACCACATTACATTGCTGTTTGAGCTGAGAGATGGCACCTGATAAAACTGGCTTTAAAAGTACATGATGACTGATACATCAGGAGTGTGTGTATGACTATTTTCATATCTGTGGTAGGGATCAGTGTGTGCTGTCCTTTGCCTTTATTTGGAGCATATTATAAATCACATACATGGTTATAATGAAATTATTAATCATCGAAGGATCTCATTGGAGATCTGAATTTTGGCTGACATTTTCCTATGTGAAAAGCAGCTTTTAAAACAATTGATTACTGTTTTGATGCACCTCAGGATGTAACTGGAAGTTCTCACATAGAAAGTCAGTACTAAAATGTCTTACATTTGACTCCTGGTCAGGATAACTATTTTAAAATGGTTCCTGTTGGCTTGGTTTTAACCTAATTTGAGCAAACCTAACTGATTTAATATGGTGGGAAAATATAACCAGTTATAGAACTCTTCTGCAAGGACAAGCAACATTTACAGGAGTTCTGAATGCTTAGTGGGGAGGGAGGTACTACACAACTGAAATTCATCTTTCTGCTTCCTCACAGTTTTTTAACACACAGAGGAAGCCCATAATAAAGGGCATCTAGTATCTTCCTTAACCACCCTATTAGCTGCCTTTGTAGCTCTAAAGGAGGTCATGCTTATGTGCAGAGAAATCATGGTCAGCTTTTGCTACAGCAGTTGTTGCTACTGCACTGTAACAACCTGGGGTGGAAGAGCAGGTGCTCCCTTGCTATGTGGGAGCTGTAACTGTAGCTGTGTAATAATTCTCCAGCCATATGGTGCTTGTCTTCCTACCAGACATCACAGCTCTAGATGAAATCATGACAAGGGTTACAACATGGCTTCAGCCCAGTTTATAATTGCAGGTCTTCATCCTTTTACTCTAGCATCAGCAAATCTTGTCCACCTTGCAGCCTGAGAGCAGATCTGTAGTGGAAAAGGGATTTCAGTGCCTCTGTTTCCTACTTTACCTTTTGTTTACCTTATTTTGAAGTGTATACTGTATAGGCTACTAGCACTGCCTTTCCCTTTGAGAAGAACTGTGTGTGAAAGCAGGCAATTTCTTTTGGGTGTGGAAGTGGCCATGCAGGTCACTGTTTAGTGTTTCATAGGTAGATATGGAAAAGATGGATGTTTATGTGCTGTGAAGGTTTGGAAAAGGAAGACTTGTTTTTATGGCATCAGCTAAAGCAATGCAGGAGGGGAAGTGCTCTTAAGACTTTCAGTTGTCTTAAACATTATGTGACAAGCTTGCTGTCCCTTTTGGTCCCGTACTGTGGCTTTTATTCTGTATGTGTTCGTGAGGGCAATTAGCTCTTAAGACTGTGAGTGGCTGACTGTCCCTGGGTGCTCAGCTACACTGCAGCTTGCACGGGGCTGTGTTGGGCTGTGTTGGAGGATGTTGCACTGATCAGCTGAGCTGCAAATGCTGAGCTGTTCAGGACCTGGCTCATGAACAGCTCGGCTGCTGATGCGATGTGGACAGGTAAGGAAGGATATTTAATGCTAGCCATCATTTGGTCTCACTCTCTCCTAGCTGGCTGGTGCTTTCTCAGAGAAATCAAGCTCATTCAAGTGAGTTCATATGTGAAATAACATACTACTGGTTTGAAGATAAGTCATCAATCCTAGCACAGGGCCTAAAAGGCTGCTTCTGAAAATTGCTACATGATGAAGCCTTAGCCATTCATTCAGCAGGATCCATCTACTTAAATTCAGCTGATGGGAACCCAGGAAAAAGGTCTCTTGAACCTGTAGAATCCTGTTTATTTTCAACTCTTCCAAGCTAAAGAATTGCCTGTGAAATGACATTGTCCTCACGTGAAAGCCGTTAAGTGTATCTGGGTAAAGACTTCGAGCTTTGACATTCAGATTTGTAAGACTGGGAGGAAGTATTAGGGGAAGAAGGATGTAAATGTTTAATTTCCTGTCTCCCTTACTAATATTCTTTAGACTTCAGAAAGACTGAACAGAATGAAATGACAACATTCCTAATATATCTGCTAGTGTATCAAAGAGTGCAGTTTGAATATGATTCTTAATATGTCACTAGGCTATGAACACTTCCTATGTGAAGGGGGTAGGAGGGAAATTACGGTGTTGTTACTCTGTAAATCCATTTTATTTGGAAGCTTGAATATTTTTCCAAGTGCAGGAAGTACAAAGTATTGTACATGCTTTTTCTGTGTGACATCACGTGATCGTGTGAAATGTTGCCAAAAGAAATGGGGACCTTCATGCCAAGAACTGCTTTAAAGAGCCAAATGCTTCCTACCACTGACAACTACCCTTTAAAACGTCAACAAAGCATTAATGGCATTTTCCAAAAGCTTTTCTGGGAGAAGTTCCACTACCTTAATTACTCTTTTTTTTTCCTCCAATTTTTGGGTAGAAATCAAAAAATAGCATTTACTCCAAAGATTGATTAGCTTTTTTGCTAATTGATGTTGGTAATGTGTGACTTGCATCATTTCAATGCCAGGTTATGCCAGAATCTGAAAGACTTGTAAAATGTCTGCTTCTAAGATTAGAGAGACTAATACTACAGGATTAAAGGTTAGAACTGGACAAATGTTCTTATTGTGAGCCAAGATACTAAAATATCTCTTGCATAACTAGGAGAAAAATGAGGAGCAGGGGAAACCTTATTGTTGTGTAGCTTCATTTAAGTAAGGAAGGAGTGCCTACTTTTCAGAAGGAATGTTGAAATATTGGTTAAGGCACAGAACCACAGATGATTCAGAGGAAGAGAAAAGGTTGTGCAAGAGCTCATTTTGTCTTGCATTACGAAGACTGATTAATATGTGTCTCTTGAAGACAAAAAAATCCTACCAAATGCTTCTCTATCCTAGCAGGGCAATGCTGAGCAGCAACAAGTAGCTTGAACCTGAAGTTAATTAAAAAGGGCATACATTTTTAACAGGGAGATTGTGCTTTTTCCCCTTATTATAACAAACTCGGTGTGGAGGTAACAAATTTTCCATCTCTATCTTCAGATCAAAAAATTATTTCACCTCTGGAGAAGGTAGCTTGTTTTAATAAGTTTGACCTATTAGAGCTTAATGAGTTATAATGACATGAGCTGACAGGAAATCACTTAGTGGTTCCTTGTGGCTTCAAAACTCTTATGTATTTATGTGCAGTATTTGTTGGAGTTTTTTAGTTTTCAATGCAGCTGCTTTAATTACAGGGATATGCTCCGTCAGTTAACCCTGCACAGCAAGGTTGTACAAGGCAAAACCAAACCAAAATTTTAAAAAAATCCCTTGTGATCTTCCTCTAGCACAAGCTGCAGTAATTCCCAAGTGAATTGATGCTGTGATTACACTCAGGCAGTTCTCACAGGTGTTAGAGTAAGTCTAAACAGTAATACAGTATATGTTTGTATGCAGTGTCTATATTTAAATTGATTATGTAAATAGTTTTATCACTTCAGAAACACATACATTTTACCACTGTGGATGGACTCTCTGGGCAGCCTGATATTCTGGAATTGAAATGTTTCTATGTAGGCCAGGAATTCCTTGATAATCAGATAGTATTTTTGAGTCTAGCTGGGAGCAACATGCCAGTGTACTTTGTTCTGGGAGATCTGTTCATGCAAAGTGGTGTTGTTCAGACTTTTAATTAAGGCTCCCAAACACATTTAATTTAATGTACTAGAATGTGTTTGTGCCTGCTCAGTCAAAATCCTAATAAAGGTGTCCTATTTGTCCCCATTCAAAGTGGTATAATAGGTCATTAGTATATTACAGACATTTTAAGTGTTTTCTTTCTAATTTTTCTGCAGTATTTTGCTTTTCTATTTTCTGGTTGCTTTAAATTGTAATAAAATATCCCTCTTACTCCCTAAAGAGTTTTCCTTAAATGTGCAAGTCAGGCTGTAGAAGTATACACATTTTTTAGCCTGCAGACTGGGATTATGCACCAAAACATTCTAGGACACAGTGCAGAAAGTGTGAGTGGTGGGAGCTGCAGCGGTGCCTTTTGACTGCTGTCTTCATAAGGTTTTAGACAAAAAGAGCAAAGTTTGGATTCTTAGGTTGCAGCAAAAGTTAAGGATTTTATGTCCAAAACAGGCCATCAGAGGTAACCAATATTTAGCCCACTGGCAGGAAACATTTCTGCTGTGACTGAAGTATTTGAGAAGAGTGTGGTGGACTTCTGGTACTTCCCATTTAGCACCAAGTGAACTGTTGGAGAAAGGGCACCTTTGAATATGGGGTAGAGTGGCTGCCCTGCAGGTAAGCTCCAGAAATACAGCTTGAAAAACAGCCCTCAATAGGGCTGACTGTTCACTTACACTGACTAAATTGCGTATTTTAAGAATTGTGATGCTGTTGGACTGGGGACAGATGTGTAAATACAGATTATTTGGGTTTATTCAGAAAACCTAGAAGGGCTTTTAACACAGAAGTGCTTCAATGTTGATAATTGTTAACTGCAGAGGCATGAAGGGGTTCAGTCTTGAAACGGGTTTGATTTTAATAAAAAGCTCAGGATCCCTGTCTGAGATGTGCCGAATGCTCCTGTATTGATTCAGAGATCAAATTACTTTTACTGTAAACATCTCAGAATGGTGGCACTTCTAAACCATCCAGTACAACAGTTTTTCCTCTTCAGTCCTAGCTTAGGAGGACAGATGTCTACAGGGAATGCTGCTCATCTTTGTGTCCTGGAATGTCTCTGATGACAACTGTGATGTGTCTTTGGGACTTCTTGAAAAGTAAGGATGATGAGCACAGTCACTTAAAAGATAAACCAAGTATTATTGTGTTTAAGACAGGGGAAGGAAGAAATTATGCAAGACTCGATGGAAAACATGGATTTCCCAAATTATCAAATACATATTCATCTTTCATTATGGTAAATATCTAAAGCCTGCAAAGTCTCGTGAAAGTTTTCAGCTTAAAGTATAGAAAAACCTTTCTCAGGAAGTGTAAATGTGTGCTCTAGATGTCAAGAGATTGTTCTGATGTGTAAAAAGCAATGTAGGTCAATTCCTGGGGCAGGACCTGCAATCAGGAGGTGTTCCTAGAGACACTGGATGGAGTTCATGTGAAAACGTGTCCTCCTGCCAGGTGAAAAGGAAGGGCAGCCATTTCTATTGTGACTTTATCTGGACAGTGAGGATTTGAGAGCTATGGAAAGAGTTCTGCAGTGAAAAGACAGAACCATGAATGAGGTTTTCCACCCAGACAGCCAAGCTGTCGGAGAGCAACGGGACTGTGATCCTGTCAGTCAAAGTCATGGCTGTGTGTGCAGCAAAAGGAAGTCACAAACCCAGCACAGGCCATGCCATACAAATGCTGGCAGTGTAATTGTATTGGTAAAATATGACCATGTTAGCACATCAGCACCACTTAACTGGGCAAGGTTGTTAATTGCTCACAGGTTGTTAATTGTGGGGCCACACTGATCCCCTTACAGTGATGTTCACCTGCAGCATTGACAGGGATTTTTCTGGGATTGCTCCACCAGTAATGCCTTTTAGAGCCCAATCAAATCCTGAGGAGCCAAAAAGAGAAATAATGGGGAACAGTGTCTTCAGTAACAGCCTATTCCTCTTAGAAACACTTCTGCCTTTGAGCCATTTCTATGAAGAATGTTGAGATGAAGTCATTGTTTGTACTTCAGAGCATAGCTGAGGTCAGGAAGAGGACTATGGAGCCACCAGGGTGGTGAAGTCTAAGGACAGTTGGGTATCTTTGGTGTGGAACTTATAATTAGTGCTGAAAATTACACAAGAAGACAGAAGGAAAGGAGCAAGTGACAGATAATTGAACCTTTGGGGAGTCTGCAGAGAAACAATGTTGGCATGGAGTTAAAAGTGATTTACAGAACAGAAACAGTTGTTAGATAACTAGAAGCAAAAACATAACAAGAAGAGACAGAGATGCTCAGAGATGGATCCAGAAAGGGATGAGCCGGGAGGAATGGGAGATGCATGTTAAGTGCTGCATTCTATCAAAGGCTGCTCTTACCATGAGGAAGAAGAGCCAAAATAGAAAACAAACAGCAGCTCAAACAAAGCCAAAACATACTCTAGCCAGCTCCTCTGGCAAAGGGTCTGTTTCTTTGAAGTGGGTATTCAGGGTAGGCTGGAGCCAGCAGCAGTGTCCAGTATTCAAGGGTGGCCCACCAGGCAGGCAGCAGTCACCTCCTGCACAGCCCCAGCTCCTGTCCCTGCAGGGGACAGCTCAGCTGCTCCTGTCCCTGCAGGGGACAGCTCAGCTGCTCCTGTCCCTGCAGGGGACAGCTCAGCTGCTCCTGTCCCTGCAGGGCTGGCCCAGCACCTGCTGCACACAGGGAGGGTGAGGGAGGTGGAGGTCTGGGCACGCACTCGTGTGGCTGGGGATGCCTGAGAATTTGAGACTGTAGGACTGCTAGTAGACTTGACATAAAAACAATTGTGTGAGGTGGTTTTAGACATCACTGCCAGAATCTCATTCCTGGACATCTGTTCTTTTTGCAAGGAATAAGTGGCCCAAAATGAGTTATTTTAAATACGGTGCAGAGCTATTCAAGTTTGACTTCACTTATTACACATTCAGATTAATTTTGTTCCTTAATACTGTTCTGTTGTAACTACGTTTTAACAGATAGTATCATGCCATAGTCATTTCCTTCAACTTTTCCTCCAGAGACAAGAACTTCTCTGTATCACAGCACAGTTTTATCCAGAAAAAGTTTGTTTCTTTAGAAGTTGACAATGCTGTTAGCTTCACTTTTCCCTTCCCTCCATTTTAGTACAATGTTCACTAGAGAAAAATGTGATTATTTTAATATGCAACAAAGTGCAGTTATTTTTCAAGCATAAGGTTGTTCACTTAAGAAATGCAGACAACTTTCTGCTAAGAATACATCATTCAATTCTCAATCTTTAAATTATAAACTTTGATTAATTTAGATCTGTATTTATTACACACTTTTCTTAGTATTTTCTGCTTTTTTGGAACAAATATAAAACCTTGGTTTATTTCTCTCATGCTGGATAAACCTCAAACCAACACACCACCAAAAAACAGTGTTGTGCCCTCATGAGAGTCCCGCCTTGTAATGATTACACTGCACCATTTCCCACGTTTAGTTGTGTGGGTTCTGGTGGTGTCTGGCTCTTAGCAGCTCTTTGTTTGCACTGGAGGGATTCTCCCCCATTATTCAAGCTCGGATGATGGATAGGCATCTGTCAAATGGGGTAGGAAGGAGGAACGCAAGCGTTGCATCCTCCAAAGCTGCACACTGGACCTTGTCCCAGGGAGGCTGAGGAAGTCCAAGGACACAGCCCCTCACCAGGCTCCGCCACCATGGGCTTGTTTGAGGAATGTCTTTGCAGCTCTGCAATGGGCTACAAACCCTCGGGATGTGCTTTCCCTGAGCAAGAGAAACCTCCCCAGCACAGAGCTGAAGGGAGATGGCTCTGAAACCCTTGTGAGACATTCATCTAAAGGAAACCTCTCATCCCTTGGCCCATCCCAGTGGTGTGACAGGTAACAGCAGTGTCCCTCAGTGCTGCCTGGATGCTGGGAACGTGCTGATCAGCACTTGATGCCCGGGACTACGGATGCTGCTCCAGCTCCCCAGCCCATGCCGGCAATCTGCCAGTGTCAGCCTGTCCCTGCTGGGACTCACATCCTGCTCCGTGTCCCTCAATGTCATTGAAAAGGCTTTTGGAACATTTTTAAAGCTGGAGAGCAGCAAGTGTCCTTTTGCACAGCCTCACACTTAAGAAGGCTGTTTCTAAACAGGGGTCTCAAAAAAAAAAAAAAAAAGTACCATCATTTCATTAATTTTAAAAACCAACTTCAGCCTGAGCGTTTCTGTTCATGGTCCCACTCAGCTCAGGAGCTGCATCTGTGCAGAAGCAAAGCTGTGAAGGAGAACAGTTGCCACCACTGACCCAACACCCACATCACACATTTTTGGAAAGGGGTAACTCTGGACTAGCTCCCCGGCTAGATCCACGATGTACATCCCACGTGTTCTCTCCCATTTTCCTTCACCGAGGAGGAATCCAGTTTGCAGCCTCCAAGACAGCTTGGTGATGTGAATGAAACCACAGCACGGGAAGGACTCTGAGTAGTCACCTCAAGAGTGTGCGTGAGACATAGAACGAAGCAGCAATTTCACCCGGGGACGGTCGTGGTCTCCCTGTGAGCCTCTGCCCTGCTCCCGCTGAGGGTCTGACGCTGTAACATCTGCTCAGCTGCCTCAGCAAGCAGGTCCGGAGGCTTCACCAGCCCTCTTCCTCCTCACCGAGCAATGCACCTCCAAGTACATACACCTGTTGCACCAGGTGAAAGACACGTTAAAATGGATTCAGCTGCGCGTAGTAACAGCCAATTTGAAACGTTCCCTCTCGCTCTACCTCCCCCTCGGCAGAGGAGTTACNGGGCCGCCTACCTGGAGCTGGTGGCGATGGCCGGCGGAGGGGCTGCCCCGGAGCGCAGTGAGTGAGGCGCGGGCCGGAGGGGAGGGAGCGCGGGTCCCGTCCTCTGCAGCGCGGTGGGAGCGGGGCTCTGGCGCGGGGGGTTCCCTTTCCTTTCCTGCCGGCTCTCGCCGCCTCTCAGTCGGGAGACCTACCCAAATCTGGCCGTGCTGGAACTATAGAGCCCGCAGCCACGGCTTTGAGATGTCTGTCGTTGTTGGTGCCCCGCCGCGAACCCGGGAGGCGGCGAAGATGCTTTGAATGCGGCTTTGATGCGAGAGAAGTGTATGCAGAGCGGCAGGGAATGCATACCCTGGAGAGGCGCTCCGCCCGCCCGCTGCCGGGCTCGCTTTGTGCAGACTTTCGGGACTACAGCGGGGCTCGGGAAAAGTGCAGTGAGCTGCGCTTTTTTTCCTGAAGTAGAGGAAAAGTCTGTCAGCGTCGTATGGCTTTTTGCGCTTCTCTTTTGTGAGTTACAGAAAAGCTTCAATAGCTCACGGTTTTGTAAAAGGCTGTGATGTTGCTGCTGGTTTTTAAACAATATCAGTACTTGGTGCTAATCTAATTTGAAAGTACGTTTTCAACCACGTGTTAGTGTTAAACTATTTATAATATTTTCCAGTATATTTGTCCTTTCATTACGTGTTACAAACATCCTAATTTTTACTCCCACGAGTCAGGCTTGGTTTCAGTCTTAAAGCTTTGGACTGTGGCTGTGCAAGGAGCATGTCTACTCCCACAAAGTCCATTGCAGGACTTTAGCTTGTACGTTTGTTCTGTATTATATGTGATATTAAGGCTAAAAACACATATTTATTGTTCCAGCAGTGTAGCAGATCTGATTTCTTTGGCTAGGATAAATGCTCTAGTAATAATCCTCTTTTTACGCCTGGTGGAATGAGAAGATGAATTGTCCTATGAGTCTACTTTGCATTACATCTTTCATGCAATCTCACCGTGCCTTTTCCTGTACATCACTTTGGCAAAACCCCACCAAAAATGCTTAGAGAAGATTTGTACAGGTGGGTAGAGGGCTTGTGTAGAAGCAAGGGAGAAAACAACTGAGAAGTGTTTAAAATAGTGGTTATGTGGAGAGAGGGGCCAAGTCAGGTGTTTGGAGTTGTACAGGTGATGGTCCTTTCACTGCCAGCAATGCAAAGGGAGAAGGAGGGGTGGGAGGAATGGGCTGAGAGAGTGGGGACATCAGAGATGTGCAGGAGAAAACAACTTTCATAGTGAATTGGATTCTTCCTCTTTGCTTTAAAACAGGGTTATTTTTATATCTCTGTTATAAAAGTCACTCTGTTTTAAGATTGAAACTGGAAACAGCGAGATGACTACTGTTACTACCAACTAAAACAGAACATGCACAAAATAATTGCATTATATTAAAGTTCAGTTATATAAAATTCCAGGTTCTCCCAAATCCACCAGAGACATTGCTGCTCATTGCAAACAGAAGGTATTTAAATGCTGCTGGAAAGGGTGGGAGGGTAAAATCCTCTGGCAGGCAGTTCCCCACGGCTCAGCATCACAGAGGGCTGTGGTCACACTGGGCACTTGGTGTCATGTTTTCTTGGCCTTGTAGCCGGAATCCTGGAACCTGCTAACAGGAGGAAGGTTAATCTGTGACCTTCCCCACCCTTCCTCTTGCCCTACTACCTCTAAAAGCCTGGTTTGTTTTAAGAGAAATCAGAAATATGAGCAGAAGATAAATAGTATTTGTTTTCTTTTGGCTGCTAAAACTAAGTAATATTTTCTTCTCGGGACAGGGACGCTGTGTTTGTGACTCCATGTGGTGACTCTTTCCAGGATCCTGGGAAGCTGGTGTGGGGGGAGTGACTCTGCAAGCAATTAATAGTTTTCTTCTTGTTCCTGCCTTGTTTTCTGTTGCATGTCCCAGGTGAGAGCCCTGTTCTAAGTCTCTCCTGGGACTGACCAAGAGCTGCCACCTCACGTTAGCTGATGCAACACCCTCCGCAGTTATTAATGATAAAATACAAAAGCTCTTCATTGGGCAGTTTTTCTGGGCACAAGGCTAAAGGGCTCCTCCACTGGGGCCAGAAAGATGAAAAGCTGCTGGGCTTGAAAGATCTACAGGAGATCACTGTTTCCATATCCTGTGTCTGTAATGGAGTTTCTGCTTGCCTCCCTAAAAGGCATCGTAGTCAAGCCTGTGTATGGAAAGCCAAGCATGTTCTTCTCTTTCCAAAGTGATTCCTCCTCTTGCAAAGCTGTAAGGACTCAAGCTGAAAACATTACTTGTCCTCTCAGCCATGCATGAGATGGAGCCAAGCCCCTCTGATGCCCACACACCATCCCTGCTCTCAAGTCAGTGTCTTAGAGCAAGTCTCCAGGCATGGTGGAACCTCCTGAGCTTTATGCTCCTCTCCTCCTCCCACCCCCCAGATCAGTGTGTGGTGGACAGAGCAGATGCCCAGGGGTGGGTGTTTGAGTAACTGATGCTTAAAAATTGGGGCCCTGACTGTCCTCTCTTGAGGTATTTGCAGCTCTGCAACAAAGTCAAGCATATAAAATAGTTTGGATAAAAGATGAATAGGAGAATATCCTGTAATCATCAGTATCCACTGGCATTCATGATGCTTCCTCACCATGTGCTGGGAGAGTCTCTGGCTTGAGCTAAACTTTGCTGTAATGTTAAAGTCAAAGGTTGAGGGATCAGCCTGAGGTGCAGAACTCGTGCCTGGTGTACGCCATGCCTTGGGATTTCTGTGTGCCAAATTTGATCTGGAAAGTTGAAATTTCAGGGAGGTTGGGATGGGCTGGACAGGCACAGAGGATAGTATGGGCTCTTGTGAGTGATAGCTTTCCTTTGAAGGTTATGCTGAAATGAGCAGTTGGTCAAGGAAAAAAAGTTGGTTTTTTCCTTGTATTGTGAGTGTATTAAGGTGACATTCCTACATACTCTTCCCAGGGAGCCTTGTTGGCAGGACTGTTTGCTCACAGGTAGGGGGACGTTTCTGTTGGTGTAGGGGTTCCCTTTTCGTTCCTTTTTTTTTTTAAATTGAGCATGTTTGTCTGGTTTGCTGCCCAATAGGTGTTTGTAGGAATCTTAAACATGTTTACAGCTGAGTGAAAAGAAACAAGCAGGCTGCTGTGAGCTGAAGATGGGCACACTCTCCTCACCCAAAACGTGGCGTGTTGTCGTCCAAAACAAGTTGTAACAGGCAGGACACTGCCGCCCTGCCAGGAAAGCCAGGGAGCTGGAGACAGTCTGTTTACTGCTGCTGCTGACAGGCACTAACCTCTCTGGAGTGGGCTCTCCACCGGGAATGTTTTCCTCATCTTTACCAGCTGCTACACAGCACACTTTACTCCTGCTGGAGATGGGGAAACTTTATTATTTCAAGGGTGAATGAGGTGTTGGGGAGGGAGAAAACACAGAGCAAGTCCTGCATCCTGCCTTTACTGCGTAATACAGTTACCTTGGCAGCAGGGATGGAAGGGACAAGGGCAGGGAGAGGTCTTGCCTCAGGGAAAACCCTCTTCCCAAAATACTGCCACTTCCCAAAGCTGCTGCAGTGCTGTTTGGTTGGAAAAGGTGGTGGGTCTGACAACTCCTCCTGCTGCCTCTGTTTTTCTCTCCTGTGCCCAGCAGTGCCTCATCTTGCCCACCTGTGCAGAAGGGTGTGCCTGAGGGAGTGAGGCTGGTGTCAGTGTGTTTGCAGGCAGGATGGGCCACAAGCCCCCTTTGCTCTGAAATCTTGTGTCAACATAGTAAAACCAGCCCCATCCCTGAAGAAACTTGGAGGTGAGGTCATTCTCAGCCACTGCTATGCAGAATCTGGTTTTTCTGCTGCAGAGACCATGATATTTCAGGAGCCTGTAAACCATTTGCACTGATGGTTTTTTATTGCAGTGTGTGTGTCACACTGAGCCAGGCACAAGGAGGGTGTTCAGGGTTAGATTAGAATCCTGGGAGATGCAGCTTGTAGGAACACAGAGTTGGGGGCCTCTTTTTTAATCTGCCCTTCCCAACTGCTTCAACCTACTCCTGTTCCTCCACATTTTATTCTTGTGAGGAAAAGACTCGGGGAGTGTGGTATCTTCCTGTCTTGGATTGTGTTAGTGTGTGTCTCACTTACGTTTTCAGACTGCTGCTTTTCTAACTCAGGAGTGCCCAGCCCCGCTCTCTGAAGTAAAATAGGAGGGTTCAGAAGAAACTGTGGAAATGTGCAAGAAAGAAGTCCTTATGGCAAAACTTCCAACTCCCCAGTATGTACAGCTTCAGTATCCCTTGGCTTTCCCACAACATTGGCTTCTCAGTATGCCTGCACCATGTGAGCTCTAACCTTCAGGCATCCAGGCCACTCAAAAGCAGGGCAAGTTGCCCCAGTATTGATGTGAATGGCAGGTGCCTGTGTTTGTGTGAGAAGAGTATCTGCCAGAAAGGTGAAGGTGGACATCTCATGTAATGTATCAACTTCCTCCTCTGGCCTGGGTGCAGCAGGAGGAGCACTCCTACACCTGCAGGTTCATTCATGCTCAGGGGCTGCCTCTTGCAATCCCTCACACGCAAGCTGACCTGCCTGGGCACGCACGGTGTCCTCCTGCTGAGCTAATTGCCCCCGAGGTTCCTCCGTGCACCTGGAGAGAAATGGGCCCATGTGGTGTCCGAGGTGTGTATTTCCTCTCTGTGCAAGCTGTTGAGCCAGGTATCCCCCTCAAAGCCCATCCTGACTGAGGGGGATGTCTGCCATACCACAAAACTTGCATGTGGTGTTTCTGTGCTTGGAAGGACACTCGTGCCCTTTTCTCAGGGGATCTGTGCAGGCAGCAGCATTCCCAAAGCACTGCCAGGGCTCAGGGCAGCCTCCCTGCAGGGTGAGCAGAGGTGCTGGGGCATCCTGCCGTGCTCTGTGTAAGGAGAGCATCCTCAGGCCCGTGTTCACTGCACAGACTGCTCTCACAGGCTCCAGGGGACAGGCCAGGGTTACAGGGGCCAGCGTGGATCCCCCTGCAGCTTGCTTTGTGGGGTTCACTGATGCAGCAGTGGGGAAGCACAGACCTCACACCGGCTGTGCCAGGCTTGTCCTGGGCCAGTGCATCCCTGCACTGCTGCTGGGGCACATGCTGCAGGTGGGTTCTGAACCTGGTGCTTTTTCACCACTTGACTTGAAGTCAGGTGGGTGTTTGTTTCCTTGGAACTTGGCCTGCAGTTTGTCTGGCCTCAGCAGATCCCCAAATAATTTGCCAAGATTACATGTTACCTTTATGAATAAGCTCTTGTGTCATCTCTTCATTTACTCATGTCAATTATGACAGATTTATGTAGTGGTGTGCCAAAACAGCATGTATTCCTGCACACACCTTCCTGTGGTGAGCTGGGCTGGGTTAGGATCCCTTGGATCTCAGAGGGGTGCCCTCCTGTGCTTGCCCCTCACGCCATGGGGTGGGCAGAGCAGTGGTTCTGTCTTCTGGAGACGTGTTTCTGTGTGCTGCAGTAACAGAGAGGCTCTGCCTTCTCTCACCTGCAGCTTCAGGCAGATGTGAGGGAAGAGGGACATCATCTTTCATCTGGTGGTTTGAAATTACTGACATCTGCAGGATGGAAAAAGGCAGGATGCTCTCCTGAGGACAGAGACTGCCTTGTAGGTTCTCCAGCTGGGAGTGGAGTAATGATGGGGTGCTAACAGTGCCAGCCTCAGAATTTATATATTTTGTTGAGTTTCCCTTTTCCTATTTGTTCTTGCTCTGCACTGATGTTGCCTCTTACAGTCACTTCCCAATTCTGTTGCTTTTTTTAGGCTTGCAGTAATAGCTGAGAAGGACTTTCCAGAAAAGGAAATAAGCGGGCTTATTTACATATGGTGTGAGATTTCAGAAAGACCCATGTGCCTTGGGTGGAAACAGTTGTGATTCTGGGCCTTGGATACTCACCCTTTTCATGATGTTAGAAATTCATAGCCTCTGTATGTCATGAGCCAAGCCAAAGTACACTGGGATCTTGACCAGAGCTGCTCTGTATTTCTGTTTTTCTGAGAGGACCTTCCCATGCCAAAGTGCAAAGGCCTTGATGTTCCTGATCTGGAGAGAGTTCCTGATGCTTTGAGATCTTAGATGGTCTGGGATTATGCTGCCATTAAGTCCTCCTAAGACATCGCAGAAAAATAATTTGTGTTGCCGTAATAAATAATTTAAATCAACTACACAGATTAATAATATTCAGCTAGTCAGTATTTAAGATGTTGAATCATTTCAGACAATCCAAAGCTTGTTGGGTGGACTTGAGTCCCCTTGAAGCATCAGTGCCCCTCAAAAGATCACTGATTCTGATTTTATAATTTCCAAGGCTTAGTTTTTTCAACATTCTCTGACTGTTTCCCATTTGAGTTGTCATGGGGTTTTTTGAGGGAAAAGGGGTCAATGTGGGTTTTTTGCCCAACTTCTAAAAGAAGGGGATTAAGCTGTCACAGATTATTTTACAGTGTAGGTCTGATACCCTTAAACTGCAAAGTTGTCACATCTGGGGCTGTTTTTCCTTTTCTGTGTCACTGTTTTCCATCAGATACAAATGGTAAGTCCCAGGCCTTTGCATCCTCTGTGGGACTTTCCTTTCTTACTCCAGTAACCTCGATGTTAATTTCTGGCAGGTCAAATGTTCTTGGGTTGTTTGGTTTTTTTACCAGTTGGGAATTGACAGTCAGTGCTAGTCAGTAATGTAAAAACCCTGAATACAGATCAGAGGCTTGACTATAACAGGCACGCACCATCTTTTTGACTTTCCCTCATGCCTTCTGAACTGTGAGCATTAGGAACCAGTAGCCTTACATGGCAGCCTGTGTTTCACTGAGATATGTAAATTCAGACTCACTAAACAGAAGTTCACTGTCACCTACTGTTGTATTCCATTTGCCAGTAAAAATATTTGATCTGTGTCATCACCTGTGATGGCCACAGAATTGCCTAGTAGAGCTCTCTTGGAGTGGGGATAATCTTCATTTATGATATTTTTTCCTGCCATCCTAAATAGATCTTTCTGCCTTCCTTGAAGAGGCTACTTATTTACTTCCATGTCATTAGTGTGGGCTCGGCCAATATATTTGGAGTTGGCAACTCCGACAGCTTCCTCAGTGCTGCCGCTGCTTTGAGCCGAGTTCAGATATCTGCAGCCCTTCTGGTAAATACTTCACTTCCTAAATTAGTTTTATTTATATTTCGTAATGCAATTTTCTGTAAAATTGCAGTAGTCATGTCTGGGTGCCATTAACCCCATCTGAGCTGCAGAGCAAATGGGCTGAGAATATCCTGCCCAGACCACCCTGTGCTGACAGCGTGCATTACCTGCTGCGGCAGCTCACTCTGCAGAAGCTGCCACAGCCCATGTTTTGTTGTAAGCTGGCCAGTTGGGAGTGTTTTGTTTGTTTTCCATCAAAAATGCATATCAGACAATCTGCCAAAACCAAGTTTTCCCATCAACCTGACTGAACTATAATTTCCAGACGCGTACCTTGGTAATAATTGTCTGCCTTACATAAGGAGTAAATAGCAATTGCAAAATGAGACTTCTCTTGTGCCTTGAAAACATCAGTGCATGCCTGTGTCAGAGTAAATTCTGTGACCAGCAGTTCTGCTCCATAGTCTGTCCTCTCATACCAATGGGAGGGACTAGTTAGTTGCGTCTACTTGGAAATTCAAAATAACATCCAAGCCAAGGGGTTAAGAACAAAGGCATTATTAAGTTCTTTCCTAGCTCATGTGTTGCTTTTTTTTCTTGTTAGGGGAACAACAACAAGAAGAAGGCAGTGAGAAGGTTTGTTTTTAAATCTGGAGTAGAGCAAGGGTGAACCTGAAGAGGAAGGAAAGGCAGCCAGCTGCAGGCCTGTGAGCTCCCTGTGTGGGACTCCTGGTGTGCCAGCGCCGTGGGCAGAGGGGCTGAGCCTCTCTCCTGCCCTCCCTCGGGTGCCCCAGGCCATGCTGGAGCATCTGCAGGGAGCTGCACCGGGGGTCACAAAGGACCACACGGCCCCTCCTGCACCCCGGAATGTTGTGGGCACCGTCCCCTCAGGGAGTCCCAGGCAGGGCTGAGGAGGGGGCTGCAGCCTAAAGCACCCCAGGGGAGCTGGAGGGCAGCCCGGGAGGCAGCAGAACCCCAGGAAAGGGCCCTTGGCCCCCAGCCTCTTCTTTCTCTCACAGCGGATCATCCTTCATGCCACAGGTACCCCAAGTTCCCGAGCAGCCATCCTTGGCCCTGTGCATTGCCTCACGCTGTGAGCCACATCCCTGCCTGCTGGTCTGGGCCCTGCGGCCCTCAGGGACTGTGCCTGCTGAGCCCGAGACCCTCAGGGACTGTGCCTGCTGAGCCCCAGCTGCCAGGGCTGTGAGACCCTCAGGGACTGTGCCTGCTGAGCCCCAGACCCTCAGGGACTGTGCCTGCTGAGCCCCAGACCCTCAGGGACTGTGCCTGCTGAGCCCCAGACCCTCAGGGACTGGGCCTGCTGAGCCCCAGACCCTCAGGGACTGTGCCTGCTGAGCCCCAGACCCTCAGGGACTGTGCCTGCTGAGCCCCAGACCCTCAGGGACTGTGCCTGCTGAGCCCCAGCTGCCAGGGCTGTGAGACCCTCAGGGACTGTGCCTGCTGAGCCCCAGACCCTCAGGGACTGTGCCTGCTGAGCCCCAGCTGCCAGAGCTCTGAGATCCTCAGAGTCCAAGGATGTTTAGAACAGAGGGGTCCCACAGCAGCAAGGCAAGTGGTTGCTCAGTTTTTGTGGGAAGACAGATGGTAGCAGTCAGCCACGTGGTAGTGATGTAAATATTTGCATGGATCTAAATTCATATGGGTTCTAGAAAGATTTTCAGTGCTAAACACAGCCTAAACGGTGATTTGTGGAAAAAGGTTTTGCCAAGTTGATGCTTGGTTTGTCTCCACGTGCTGGCTGGACCACCAGCTGAAGGCACCTCAGGCCCCAGAAGTGGTTTGGTATCGACCATCACTCTCCTCTCCCCTCTCAGGCAGGGGCAAACCTCTCTTTAGAGAGGTGTTTAATTCTTCAGGACCTAAGCAGTCGGCTTTGTGGAGTGAGGAGTGTGGCAGAGCTTGTTTGATCACCTATTTTTGCTCATGTGCCTTGGCTGCCCCGTCTCTGTCACCAATTCCCAGGGCCGTTCCTGATCCCACTCTTTTATAGCTGCTTCCTCAGTCAGGAAGGACTTTGTGAGTTGCATGAGTTGAAGGACAGTTGTACTGCTCCGTGTTGTGCTATGTTGGGAACTTATTTATACTTGAAAAGATGTATTCTAATTCTGTCTCTGCTGTTTTGGTTACTTCTTCTTCAGGGAATTGCACACACTTTGTGAGACCAGGGCTTGACAGATTTTAACCTTGGTAATGGGTGTTTTCCTTTTGCCTAGAATTACTGGCTGTAGCTGATGATCTGTATTTACTTGTTCATGTTGCTCACCTGCTCCAGGCGTGGAGCTAAGATTGTCAGCATTGAGCCTGAATTTAATTTGCTTTTTCTGCCAGTGCCTTTCATCCACTGGCACTTTCTCTGCTGCTGGCACGGTGCTGCTCACCTGCACCTAGTCTGCAGCTCATAAATGCTTCCACCTTTCCTGTTCCTTTCCCTCTCTGAGCCCTCATCCGTGCTGCTGCTCTGCAGGAGTGCTGGTGTTGCTGGTGTGCACCTGTGATTGTGCCGCCCTTCCTGCGGGTCCCACAGGGTCCCTGGTGTGTGCTGCTGGGGTAGGGAAGGTGCTCTCCTCTCCCTCTGAACTCCTGCTGCACCCTGCCTCGGTCTGGCCAGTATTATTTCAGTTTGCCTGAACTGTCTGATCGCTGTCTGCATTCCATCAGCCCCAGCCAGTGCGGCCGAGTTCCTTTGCTTTGCAAATTGTAATTGCTTTGCCAATTAACTCTGGGTCTTCTGGTACTCTTTCTTGAGTGCGTTTTCCCAAAATTCCATGCTTCCCAAAAGGCATGACTATTTGGTGTGGGTTTTTTTCCTGTTTTTGTTTTTATTTTTATTCTTTGTAAATTTTGTTTTCACCTTTTTCTTACAACTCTTTGTTTGAATTCGATACACAGGCAGATCAAGGAGGGAAAGAAGTATTTTAGCAAGCTCATCTGCAGCTCATGCAGAAGTAGAGGAAGAAAGAAAAGTGGAAGGTAAAAGCAGCAGAAGAGGAAGCATTTGCAAGTACAGATGACAGAAATGATTTAACAAAAGTAAAGAGTGGCCAAAAATGGGACGGAGTGAGATGAGTATCAGAGCGGAGTGAGCCTGAAATATTGTAATGTGGAAGGAACTGAAAGCTAGACTAGAAGCAAATATTTGGGATTTCAGTGGAGCAGAGAGGCTGGAACAGACATTAAAAAGAGAGATGTAGAGAGAGGAGGGCAGAGGTTTTTAGGTTTAAAAGAGGTGGAGGAAAATACAGGGATAAAAGTTACAGAAGCTTATAGGGATCATAAGCAGCTCTACCAGGGTGGTTAAGAATGTATTTGGTGTCATAAGGGTGTTTGGTGCCTTGAAAATGAGTAGCTTGATGGCTTTTTGCTGTGGTTAGTGTCTGCTGAGACACCTGGTTCCCCTGGGTAGGGCACTGTGCTCAGTGTGCAGATGCTGCTCTTGACTGGCACAGTGTGGTCACCTCTTTTTCCTGGGCTTCAAACAAATGCACTTTGCCAGTTTTTTCTGCAGAAAAAGGATTTGCTAATGTAGTCAGGAATTTTTTATGTATCCGTCCTTCTTTACAAAGGATGTAAAGTCCCTTTTCTCTAAAAGGTACAGTGACAATTGGATAGAAAGTGCTTGGTTTGCACATAGTCCTATGGTTCATGGTCAGGTAGCATTTAATCCAGAAACTCTCTGAATTTGCTGAGGTTCATGCTACCTCTGCTCCTTCCACAGTCCTCAGGGCTCCCTTTCTGTGCCTTTTGGAGGTTTTCCTCTTACACAGAGGGAGAGGTGTTGTTTGCTGGAACCAGTGCAAGTTTGCATCCTGACACAGGGGGAAATTCTCCCTGCTCATCTCCCACCCCAGGCACTGACTGCCACAGCAGCGTTGCAGACTCGGCAGGGAAGGCATCCCATGCCTGGGAAACAATTCTGGGTAGGCAGTGTGCTGGAGGAGGGACCGTTATGGGAAAGAGCCAGAGCAGGCTCTGCCCTGAGCAGCGTTTGCAAAGTGATGCGTGTTCAGCACGGCACGCTGGCATCCACGGTGCACCAGCCCAGGAGTGTCCCCTGAGTGTAAAACTCAGGGGTTCCTGCTGCGGGTCTGCAGCCTCAGTTATTCCCCTGGGCAGGATGAGAGCCCCGAGAGCGCTGCCTGCCTCCGGGAGCAGATCCCCAGGAGCTGCAGTTTCTCCTTGCTCCATCTCTCAGCGGTGGGGAGGGATTTGCTTCAGCCCTCCAGCGTGGCACCCCCTGCCCACCACTCCTTTCTCTTGAGCTCACTGGGCTCACCTCGGTGCTGCCGGCCCTCCACAGCGGCTGAGCTGTGCTGCCTGCCTGGAGAGCCCCAGGCTAAAATTAGCAGGGAGCTTTTCTCTTGCCAAGTGCTGTGTGTGACCCAGCTGGGCTGGCAGGGAGAGAGGAAAAGGCTCTTGAATCTGCACCCTGCTGCCTCTGGGAGGGTCCTGCCAGGGCAGGGGGTGCTTGGGAGGGTGCTGAAGCAGTTGGGAGAACAGGGTATTGCCAGGGCAGTCCTGGGACATGGTAAGAAATCATGATGGTCAGAGCTCTGTTTCCTTCTTGTTGTCCCTTTGAATATAACATAAACTGCCAGGGGGGCCAGCTCCTGCTCCTGGACACTGTCCGAGCTTCAGGCGTGTCCTCGCTTGTGGAAAGGTTTTCTGGGCAGATGAGGGGTTTGGCTGCCCTAAGAAAATTAGTGTGTGTTCACCACTGCCACCCTGCCAGAGCAAGCTGCTAGAGATATCACTGTCCCCAGCAGCTGCCCACCCTAAATGAGAGCTTGTCTGCTGTCTATTACAGAGTGGCCTGCAGTAGGGGCCTGGTGGTTACAGCACACATTTGGATGGACAGGGACCTAGGCCAGCCTTGTCTCTGCTGCTGAACAGCCAAGGCTTCAGAACAAGCTGCTTCGACCTCCCGTGCCTCAGTTAGGCTGTGTGTCAAAGGTGTCCGTGACAATTGTTATTTATTCTTTTGGAATGGTTAATGTCCATGAATGGAAAAGCATTCACTGGGCTCCAAATGCCTTCACTGCAAGGGGAGAGCCTGTTGTTTCATTATTCTGCTGGACCCAGCCTGCCCTGCTGGAACAGCCCTTCTACTTTGGCTTCCCCAGGTGTGCTGCCACCCTGCTTTTTGTGAACCAACTCTGCTATTGTGTGTAAAGCAGGGACAGGAACTTCTCTGGGCCCCCAGAACACAGATCTCACCTCTGACCTTTCCCATTCATTGCACTTGCCTGAGCTGCCCAGCCCAGGGCAAAAAAAAAGGGTGGAAGAATGCAGCTGAGGTGAGGACCATTCCTGTTCCAAGGCCCTTGGATAGAGCTGTCTGCAGCCCGTGCAAGGGCCGCACCATGGCAAAGTGTGACCATTGCAGGGAGAGTTACTGGGGGTTTGCACCTCCCTGGTCCTACAGCTCTGGAGGAGGCAGTCTGAGGGACACCATGGGTGTGGTGGAGCAAAGGGGGCACCCCTTGACAGCCTGATAGAGGTCAGAGTAAATGTTAGCATGGTTTGCATTGGGATTTGGGTTTTATCTGCAATGGTTGGCAGGCATACTTCTAGGGAAAGCCCACCCAGCTGCAGGAAGAAGAAGAGAAAAGAGGAAGGCACGTTCACAGTCCGTCTGAGGACTGTTCCTGCCAAAAGCGACGTAAAATTC
Organism: Hylia prasina; assembly: GCA_013397195.1. Taxonomy (NCBI): domain Eukaryota; kingdom Metazoa; phylum Chordata; class Aves; order Passeriformes; family Sylviidae; genus Hylia; species Hylia prasina. Next base: position 62,803 of record VYXD01015041.1, on the reverse strand, counting down.
CTCTTTTCCTGCAGATAGCAGAGAAATGGGAGCAGCTAGGATAGCTGCACTAGCTACATCTTCTGTTGGCTTCCCAGCCGACTTGGGAAGTGCCTGTCTGTGTCTGGAGGCATGTACAGACCACGTGTGCCTGCCCTCTGCCAGCCCTCCGTGGCTTTAGATGGGCAGGGAAGAGAGAGAGCTGCAGGAACTGCAGGGGATGTGGGACTGGCAGGCTCCTCCCTTGCTCCTGCCTCAGCTCTAGGAACAGGTGCCTCCCTCCTCTGTGGTTTCATGCTGGTGAAGTAAAGGAAACAAAACTGTCAAGTGGGTCTCTGGCTTCCCTTTCCTTTTCCATGCCAGAGGTGGAGTGAGGACTGTCTATGTGAAGGACATAAGGATATTTTTAGCATGGGTGAGTGAAGAAAGGCAAAATATAAAATATATGGGCAAACATGCCCCCTACAACTGCAAGAGGACCTGCTAGGGGCTACTGTTTTTGCTGGAAAGATTTATTTGCCTGAAACCCAGCAAGGTGAAGAAAGCCCCACTTGCTTTCACCACAGGCTGGGGGGGAAGGTGGCTCTGTCTTGCTCTTCCGTCTCACACAAATCTGGCAAGTCCTAGTAGAGGATTTTTTCCTGGTGCTGGCACCCCATGCTTCTGGCAGCTGCTGGCTGTGTGCTGGCAGTGGGAGTGCAGGAGGGCTGGGGATGGAGCCATCCTGTGGGGCAGTGGCACTGCTGGGCTGGGGCTTGAGGTATTTGTGTCACTTCAGCTCACAAGCCTGAGAGGATGGACTTCCCTTTTCCTAGATGAGTCCTGTTCTGTGATGGAAAAGTGGCATTTTCCTGCACTTGCTGGTAACAATGAGAGGGACCTCCTTGGCCTTAGTGATCATCATTTAGTGCGAAGTGGCTAAAGTGCTCCTTCCATGTTCCCTTCCCTTGCTGCTCTGATGCTGACTACTGGCAAAGTACAAATTTCTCACCAGACAGCCCCTTGAAATGGTCTGCCTTTGCTGCCTGGGGCTGTCCAGGAGGAGCCTGTGTTCCAGCTGGGCTCCCCTCTCTGTGCCAGCCAGGCTGTGAGCAGCCCTGCCCAGGGCCCTGCAGAGTGGAAGATGCTCCATGACATAAGTTCTTTAGGCAGTGCGGCTGCCCCTCTGCCCCTCTCCCTGGAAGGGACTGGTGCTTCCCTGAAGCTGGAACAGTGTGCATTGCCAGCACTTGGGCTGGCCAGTCAAGGAGGGCTGGAGTGTGGCTTGGAGGGTGCCCCTATGTCCCTGTGCTGAATTCAGCTCTACACCCAGTTTGTTTAAAATCCACCAGTGCAATATTTTGCTCCTCGCCTCTGGAGAGCATTTACAAGGTCTGCAGAGATCTCTGCTCAAAGTTAAGCTGCTAAAATTCACAGAGATGCCTTTCTTGGGCTCAGCAGGTCTCAAGACTGTTTACAGTTCTTGTGTCAGACCCTGAGACTGGAGTGCTTCAAGTGGGTGACCTGCTGCTCTAGCCTGAGGGTGGTTCATTGGCAGGCTGAGCAGGACCCCTGTAGTTAGATTTGGGTGTGTTTCTCTAGCTGCTGAGTGAAATGAAAAGGCTTTAGTCACCGGAAAGCTTTTTTGGGAGAGTGGAGCCTCATACATTGCTTGGCTAAGGGTAGAAGCCCCCAGAAGGAGGACAGCTCAGGTGTTTGATACTGGGCTGGTTCTCAAATCAGGCAGTGCTTGCGGCGGGAGTCTACCAGAGCAAGCGTATGTAAGTTGAAAATAAAAAATAACCAAGAAAAAAGAGAATGAGAGGAAGTGCCGATAGTGGGGAGTAAAGTGTTTGAGCCACCACTGTGCTTGTAGCAAACACTCAGGACAACCCTCGTCCAGCCCTGGCCACCTTGGCAGGACAAGGCAGAGGCATGAGGCTTTAGTGATATTTCTCATCAATGTGGTAGATCCATTTGTGCAGTTGGAGGCACACAAGTTATCATTTTTCTTTAATGCTTGCAGATTTTACCAGCGATGTCTGTTGCGGGTGCTTGGGATTTGTGATTTCACTGTATGGCTTAAATGAAACTATACAATTCCTTGTGTAGATTTCTTTGCATTTCTTTGTAAATAATCTGGATTTTAAAAATTACTGTTATTTAAAGCAGATGTGATGGTACTGTCTGGATCCGTAGCTTTGTAAAGAAATAACCATAATTTTACTCTCTGCAGGTGTGTGTATCTCAAGTTCTAAAGGCATGTTCTACTTGTAGAGGGTCTCTGTGTGCTCTAAGCACTACAAAATGAGCCCAGAGTCCAGAAACTGAGAAACAGCAGTTGAATCTCCCAAGGAAACAATGGCCTAACCTAATTTTGCATTGTGTGCCAAGTAGCCTCATGATAGCACCTTTTTAGTGTCCTGTGCTCCAAAGGCACCTGTGTTCCTTCTGTTTGCTTGGCACATCTAATCAAACCTGCTTGTTCCAGGTTAAGAACTGTTGTTTCCCATCAGAAAACCTGCAGCACCTGTACTTCACTTTGAGTTCTTTCAGCTGGTCAGGGAATTTGATGCTGAGCTCCCCTGCTGGGGCACTTCACTAGCCAGGGTGGTCTGTGTGGAGCTGATCTGTAATGAACGTGCAGTTGCAGCTCTTCCCTCTCCACTCTGAACCAGAGGAGGCCACAGTGTGAAGTGGAGATGAGGTGAGGGTTTTGGCAGCTAAGCAATGTGCTGCTGCTCGTACACAACGTGATGACAGTGCTCGGTGAATTGTTTTATAGACCAGGGACACATCTTCAATGCCAGCTTTGCTATTCTGCATAAAAGCCTTGCAGGCTGCAGTGGTTTCCTTTGTGTGGAGCCAAGGTGTGGGAGGCTTCATTACACTCTGCCCTGATGTTTTAAGATTAGAGTTAATGTTAAGATACAGCCTGGGATTCATGGGATCAGCCTTGGATGCAGTCTTACAACATCATGAGTGATACAGGCTGTCTGCTGCATTTGCTGTCCACCAGAGGAGCAAGTGCTTTCAGGCACTTTCTCTCCAGGGTTGGTCCCTTGGTGCCACGGGTTTTCTCTTGTTGCCCTCCCTGGTGATAGCCAGGGATCCTGTCTGTGTGGGGTGCTCATGCAGTGAAGGTGAGAGACTTCAGGAAACAGTATGTGCCTGTTTGGTGCTGCTGTCTCCCAGGTAGAACTGTCCCAAGGAAGCACTGTACGTTTGTAGGCACATCACAGGCGTGTGCTGCAGTTCCTGCACCAGCTCCCTGCCCAGGGGAAGTCGGCAGCACCTGGATAACCCCTCCTGTGCGTCAGTGATTGCAGCACTTGTTCACTCCTTTATGTTGTTGCACCGGTTTCCCCCTCCTCCCTCCTTCCACACCCAAAGCCCCGTGTCGCTCTGCTCTGCCTGCAAAACATCTCCTGCCAAAAGGCATCCCTTCATCTCTGAGGCTGTCCACCCACCTCATGTCCCAGCCTCACATCCCTCCCTGTGCTCTCTGGGCGTGTGGATGTGCTCCCCACACGTTCACTCCTCTTCACACATACCTGTCCACCCCAGCATGCAAGTACCTGCTTGTTGCTGACCTCACCTACTTAGTGCTGTTTCACTGTGTTCCCCTGAATGTTTTCATCACTCTGAAAGCCTTGCTATCTCCTGCCAGACTCCTGGGACTGCACAGCTTGCAGCATGTTACAGACCTTTTGCCTTCTCCTTTAAGGTGGAGAACAACGTTGATGTATGTGAGAGGTCAGATCCTGGAATAAATAAGCCATGATGTGGCCATTGCAAGTTTCCTTTCTAAGGTTGCAAGCATGCATTTGCATTTCAACTTCTTCCATTATCCCACACCATCTCCTCATCTGGAGGGGTGGCACTGCATGGAACAGAAGGGTTAGAATGTACAGAGCTCACAGTTGGCAGTGGCACAGCTGGGAGCCTCTGGGGAAGACTCAAGGTGCAAACAAATAATGCAGATGTCATTGTGGGAGGCTACTATAGACCTCCCAGCCAGGACAATGACACAGACAAATTATTCTTTGGGAAGTTAAGGGAACACTTTCAATTCAACTGCCTGTGTCCTTTTGGGGAACTTCAACTTGCCAGAAGTTAACTGGGGGCATCACACAGGTGGTACAACCTGGGCACAACCAGAAGATCCAGAAAAACTGGATGACAGCTTCATGGAACAGGTCCTAAGGGAGCTGACTCAGAGAGATGCTCTCCTTGATCTGCTGCTTGTCTGCAGAGAGGGTCTTGTTGCTGAAGTGGAGGTTGGTGTCCATCCTGGCCACAGGGACCATGAAGTGGTCAAGTTTAAGATCTCGGTTGACAGGAGGAAAAGTGCCAGCAAAACCTCAGCTCCGGACATGAGGAGGGCAGAGGAGGGTCCAGATGACTTCCACACAGGACTGGAAGGGATAGGAAGTAAGTTTGCAGGCCCCACNTGGCCACAGGGACCATGAAGTGGTCAAGTTTAAGATCTCGGTTGACAGGAGGAAAAGTGCCAGCAAAACCTCAGCTCTGGACATGAGGAGGAAAATGAGGAAATGAGGAAAATGAGGAAAGTGAGAGGGTTTCTCCAGGGATTTGCTTTAAGCAAGCCAGTCTCACCTCAAAGAATTCCTGCAGGAGGGGAGCAGAGGATGCCGCAACAGGGTCTGAACTATAGGAAGCACCTGCTTGACATGGTGGAACTTGATGGCTTAGGGGCACCTGGGTTTGAAACAGAGCCCTGGAAGTCTGGGTTTGCCTGGAGCTGCTCCCATGGCCATTTACTGGTCAGCCCTTGCTGGAGTGTAAAAGAAGGTCAGAACTTCACTCCAGGGTCCAAACACTGTTCTCAAAACTCTGCTGCTCAGGAGGGTGACTCCAGATTACCACAGCATTTCTGAGCCCGAAGACAGGCCATAGGGAGCTAATGAGAGCCAGGCTGTATGACATTTGAGATGGTCAAACCAATACATCCTTCTCTGCATAACTGGATCCCTTTGAGTTACTGGAGTTGTTTGGAAAGGCCACAATGAAACCAGACACCTTGCACCTGAAACTGAAAAATACAAGGAAAGCTCTTTCAACCGTGGTCACGCAGGCACTGCTCAGGAGGAGAAGTGACCAGGAGTCACTCACTGGTCTGAATGGCAAGGAATTGGCTGTGCAACCAAGCTGCCTGCCTTGCTTGCTGCAGCTCATCAAAACATAAACAGAGGGAGGCTGCGGGCTGGATCTCAGCCCACGGCAGCCAGCGGTAGGGCTCCCACTGGGCTGCAGCCAATGTGCGCTGGAGCAGCTTTGTTTTAAAAATGGAAGAGAACATAAACAGGCAGGACTGAGCTCTGACATTCCCTTGAACCCAGATACATCTCTGTCTGGAGCAGAACAGCTAGCTCTGTGTGCTTCGGTGCTCAGGGATATTGTGAGGTCTCAGAAGGACCAAGGGGAAAGAACAGCAGAGGTGGCTGAGGCAGAAGAGCTTTTCTTGTGACAGGATTTACGTGTGTAAGATACCCATGTCCTTATTGTTTTCCCCTGTGAAGAGAGACAATGCCGGTCCTATAGCAGAATTCAAAGTGGCTTTAGAGATGAAATCAGTCTCTTGATTTCCCTCAGCACCTTACCATTTCATGGGAGTTACAGCATGAACCTGCAAAGCCGTGTTTGTAGAATAAATCTGTTGTGTATGTGCTGTAATCTCAGCATAGTTAATCCAGTGCTGCAGGAGCCAATGATGCAAGTGGTGTGGCTGGTATTTTTTTTTGAGGGTTGGATAATTTTATGACTGATAATAACACTTGCAACTATGCATGGTAAGAGAAAAGTAATCACAGTTTGTGCTGCAGGGCATAAGCTGACTGTTTCTGTAGGTCATCAGGACTTTTTTTTTTTTCCCTCTCTGTAAAGTAATACAGCTACAGGCACTTTTGAAGGTTGTTTTCTTCTGCCTTTTAAACATTAGATGTTGGCTGCTGGTCAAAGGTGGATTATCTGATGGGATGAACCAATGGCCTGATCTGCTAATTACTAAACTCCTACATAAGGCTTTTATTTCCTGCACAGTGAGGTACTGTGCATACACTGGGACTTCAGAGAGACCCTTTTTTGTAAGATGGAGTTAAAGCACCAGCTCTGGTCGCTAATTGAAACCAGCAGCATTCAGTAAGTTTGGACCATATCTGCCTGCTGAGTAGCCCTAGGCAGGCCTCTGTGGCTTCTGATCCATGCCCAGGAACTGCATCTCTGGCAGAAGGTCTTAGAGTTGAGTGAAGAAATTGCAATAGATGATCTACTATATTTATTTCACTTTGTTTGTTTGCTTGTGCAACTTCCAGGAGCAGATCAAAATCTCCTGGCATGTATTTGATACTGTTTAGTAGTTGTATGGGCACTGCTTTTTCTTTTTTATTTTCCTCCTGATCTGGCTAAGGCTAGCCTTTATACAATCCAGGCCTGTTGTGAATGCTTGTAAGTAGTGAATTAAAAACTGGCCCTCTCTGAGTAAACCAAAATATGGTTTGAAAATATGTTGGGGTTGATTCTTCCAGGGTGGTTCAATCAGTCAGAAAACTGGAAGAGGGCTAGTTTAATTACTGGGAAGAAGAGTGGTAAAAAGAATCCTTTTAATGTTGCTGATTGTGGCAGCTTGGTTTTGCTCTGTTCCCTCCACTCCTATAGCTGTGCAGCTCTGTACAAACTGTGTACAGCTGTGCACACAAAGGAGCAGCTGGGCAGTTTTGACCATCAGGCAAAATCCCTGGTGGGTGATGGTTTTGTTTTTAAAGAGCAAAAAATAACCTGGCTTGGTTTTCCAGCTTGTGGTTTGCAGCACCATTGGTTAGAAAAAGATCCTTTTGCTATAAAAGCAGAGTGGACTGGAGCAAGCTGCTAAAAGGAGAGAAAATACAGGGTACAGAGATGCTGTCCTATATCACCTCTTTGATTGTAATTGCGTTTTGGCATCTCATGGGTCCTGCTTAAAGTCTGCACATCGAGTTGCTGAACAAATGTGCTCCCTGAGGCTCCTGCTTTGCTTGTGGTATTGAAGCAGTCAGGATTTCACTTGGGGTTTATTCTTCTGTCTCAGGTTCACAGGTGCCACAGCCTCCTCAGATCCTGCTCCCATCAGTCTATTCGAGGTCAGTGCCACATGTTGTTAGACTGCAGGGGGGAAAAGGACTTGCTTTGCTGTGAGAAATGTGACCCTGCACTTAAGGACTTGAGCGCTGAGAGTTCCCGCAGGCCTTTGTAGCAGGTCAGGAATCAGCAGGGCCATTTGGTGTCCATCACACCCAGTCCCTGCTGGAGCTCTGGGAGCTTGCTGTGATGGTTTAATTGGTGCTTTTCTCATGTCTGACATGGGGAAGTCCTGGGTGCAAAGAATAGCTTATAATTTTTCTTCATATGACAGTTACTCGTTTTTCTCTTCATCCTTGCTTCTTTTCTTAGACTTACCCTGGGGTGAGGGGTGAGTCACAAAATCTGATGGGCTTTTGTGAGAAGAGCCATGGGCAGCAGGCAGGGAAGGGCCAGGGAGTGGCAGCTGATTCCCTGGGAGCACTCCATGGCCCCAGATAAATGCGGTGCTGTGGAGCCAGCCGGGGTTCTGCACTCGAGGGGGTGGCAGGAGGCTGGGGCAGCTGAGGAGAACGTCTGGGCTCAGACAGACCTTTCCTGGGGTCAGCCCTGCAGCTTGCCAAGGCTGCCGCACAGCTGATGCCTGCTCCTTGCCCTGGGAGCAGGAGGATTGCTTACAGCCAGAGGAGAGGAGATGACAGGGACAGGAGGGACCAGCTATCATTTATTAATGCTGTTGTGTTCCTTCCAGTGCTGTAAGACTGGGGCAGGACTTGCAGGCAGCTGATGGAAGAGGAGACAGAGCTCACCAGGAGACATGAGAGGGCTTTAAGGAGTCTCAGGGGGGCTGCTGGGAGATGGGGAGGTCTCTGTGCTCCCCCAAAATAGGCAGAGGCTCTAAGAGTCTGAGAGGGCAAGGGAGTGCCCCTGAGGGAGAAAAGAAAATAAATAAAAAGCATGGAGAGGCCAGCTGAGAAGGGATGGAAGAAACTGGATAGTTTTGTTACTGCAGAGTTGGTAGACAAAAATACGGGTTTTTTTCTCTTCTGTGATATTTCCTGTTTGCTAAAAATTTTAAGTTAGTGTTATGCCCAAGGTGTATTTGCTCTCTTTTGAGCTATTGCTGTGTGAGAGCTTGCCTGTCCAGAGAGCACAGTAAATTGCTAGCATATGTGAGCTCAGGTTTTGTGAAAAACACCTGTAAGACTTCCTGGGGTTAGATATGGGGTTAGGTTTTAGAAATATCTGAAAAATGTCTATGGGGTCTGGTGGAAAATTATGCATGCTCTGTTTTTTTGTAACTTTACAGTCTGTATCAGGGATGAAGTTGCTAATTAAACTCTTCTTCTATCTGAGATAACCCAAAATAGTTGGAAATGTTCATAAAGGACATCCCTCCACAAGGGTTGCTCACAGCAACTGAATGCTTTAGGGACCAGGTTTCACCAATGTTCTGGGACATGCTGTGTGTCTCTGGTTTTGTGACAGTCATGCTTTTGATCATATGCAAAGATGAATAAAAAATGTTGCTCTGACGTTTCCAAATTATGCAGTTACAGGCATTTGAAGTTAAACCCAGTGAGGCTTACTTTGCCAGCTTCTGAGGTACAGAGATCAGATTTTTTTTTAACTAGAAAGCAAGTTTTTTTTTCTTATTTCTAATGAGGATTGGAATGCCCAGAGGCCTGGTTTTTCCAATGGAAGCAGTAGCATTTTTGAAACAAATCTGTGTGAGCCTGAGTGCACAGACCCTGTGAATCAGACACCCCATCCTGGTATTTTTTGGTGGTTTAGAAAGTGAAATAATTGAGCCTCACAGTACTCACATCTATTTTATGTTACTCTCACCATCAAATGTTGACTGAAAAACAGCCAAGGAGAGCATGCTGGCATGCAGGACATGCCAGAATTTACTCATTCAGTGTTTACTCTTCACCAGCTTTGTCCTGGTCCCACACTTCTTCGCTGCTGCTGTTGAGGTCACTGAATTTTCAAACACCAGCACAGCTGCCTTTCAGACAGGGTGACAGTCCCATCTTGGCAGTGCTGTCTGAATCAGTGCTGAACAAGCACCTCATATTTCAGTCAGTGTTGTGAGAGGGTGTGACAAACTCACTCCAGCAGCCCAGACCCTTACAAGCGGTAAAACCCCAGTGCAAGTGGCACTTGTGCAAGTGTCACCCTTGCTAAAAGAGCCAGGGTGTGGGAGAGCACCCTGAAGTGGTGCTGTCTGCATTTTGTGCACTGCACCATCCTCTGGGCTTCACTCTTGCCAAGAGCCAGGGCAGCGCAGAAATGAACCTGCTGGAGGTGAGCAAGTTTGGTTTGCTGCCAGTTTACCTGTTAGCATATTCACCAGAGCAGGACTTTTTTGGATGGGTAAGCTCCTGGACAATAGGCTGCTGAAATTCCCATTGCATTGTTTTGGCATCAGCTCTCCAAGCAGAAGAGCGTGTCTAACAGTGGCACTTCTGTGTGTTATGGAATATAATAGACAAAGCCCCAACATCCTGCAGCAAACAGGATTTACTTTCTGCCCTGTCTCTTATAAATCCTATGCAATTCTGATGTGGTGGCCTGGATATTATTATGTGGTTGTCTTCTTTGAATGAAAAAAAATCTTATCTCATTAATATAGTAGGGATATGAATAATAAAGTTAGGTTGCAAAACCTTATTCCTTCTGGCATTCAGTCGCTTCTCTTTTGTCCCTCCATTCTCATTTTCCAGGCTCACAAAGATTTTTGATCACAGACTTGAAACTTGTCGTAAAGAAGATGCATCTCTAATGGAGAGATGGAGAGCACAGTGAGAGAGGAAACCTTGCAGTATTCTTGCAAACTCTGAAGTAGTTAATTGTATTGCCATTTTAGGCTAGGCTCTAAATAGGCACGTGTGTGGCTTGGCTCAAATCCCGGCACTTTCCCTGGGGACTTCTACTTCCAAGGTATTTAAAGACAGGTTTTTCAAAAGTAGTGAAGTTGTAAACTTTGGGGTTGAGAGTTACCAGTTTATTTTGATGGCTGTCTGTTTTAAAACTACTTCACAAATTATTTTTGTCTTGTGTGGTGGACAGGCTGGAGTTACCTTGGAACAAGGCAAGTTCTAGCCCAGGACTTGATGAGAGAAGACTTTGCTGTATTCAGGGAATCCCATGGGAGATGGTCTTAGGGAGCTTTGCAGGAAAGGACTTTGGGATGCAAGCTGCTTTAGGTGACAGTGATGCTGCTGTGAGCAGGGGTTCACACCAGATGATCTCCAGAGCTGCTGTCCAACCTCAGCAATTCTGTGCCATGGTGTTAGCATGCATTAAAAATAGAGTAAAAGAGTGTTGGAGAAGGAACTACCCTGGGCTGGTTTTGGAGCCCAGGAAGTCATAGACACATAGGGTCCTCATCTCCATCCCAGGAGACCCTGCACTGGGAACTTTTCCTATAAAACAGTGTGTAGCACATAAACTGCACTGTGATGTTTCAGAGCACAGAGCCGAGCTCTGATGCTCTCCTAGCAGTGTAGAGCCTGGAGCTTTGTGAGTGGTTGGGGTCAGAGGAACATAAAGGACAGACAATAAGCAGCTTTTGACAAAACACAGGTGAGAGGACAGCTGCTTTCTCTGGTCTTCAGTTTTGGCAGAACATGCTAGAACTTTGGGTATTTTGCTAAATGTGGTTGTGTAAGGTGGTACACTCTCACCATTATGGAAAAGGACTGAAATTGAAGTCAGTGGAGCTTGGTAGGAATCACACCAGGAGCCTGTGGAAAAGGTCAGTAAAACTTAGTAAAGAGGTTGAGAAGAGTATTTGGATGAAATCTCAGGTCAGCGTGTAAATAACTGATGTCAGATGGCATTTTCAGTGGCTATTTATTCTGGGGGCAGTACAGGAATTACTGTGTGAGTTTCCTGTACTGAATGACACAGGAGGCAGATTGGACGTTGTTAGGGTTTCGTTTGTCCCAGAGTTCACTGGCTGGATGAGTGCTGGGCACTAGGAAGCCCTCTCCCTTGGCTTATGGAAATTTCCAGTGCGTTGGAAAGAAAATTATCATTTTGCAATCAGTCCTTGCAAGCCACCTTAAGCAGTTGGAAGGACAATTTTATTGCTCTGGTAGAAAGCTACAGCACAGTTAAATATTCCACTGAAACAGGATATCTCTGTGAGGCATGCTGGCCCAGCTCCAAGGCAGCTAACCCGGCTGTCTCCTGCTGGGTGAAGGATCACCTCCTGGAAGGTCTCAGGAATGCATGCTGGTGGCAGGGACTGCCTGCGCAGAGCAGGGGCCCTGCAGCAGCCTGTGCCTGGCCCCTGCAGCCCAGGCTCCCGAAAGTTCAGCTGCATCTCAGCCCAGGAGTGGCTCAGAGTTTGTTCTGTCTGGGGCAGAAGATTAGCAGAACTCAAACCAGAAATTTCCCAGTGAATAATTTTTCAGTTCGCTGCAAGTTCTGAAAGAGCAGCAGAAATGGTTGCCCTGATTTTATGAAATTTAGGGCAGTGTGATAAAACACTAGACCATCACACTGGTTTTGTTAATGCAGAAGGTAGCACAGAAATGAGTTAAATTAATAATACAGCTTAAATGTCATTCACAAAGTACAGTGATGGCGTAATTTTGCCATCATATTTACACCGTTAAGGCATTTTAATTTGTGTTTCCAACTCCCAGCTATAATAAAAAATATGAATATATTTAAGCTGCATAACAATGAAAAAAGACCCCAACAATCTACGGCAATTCAAACTCCCTGTACAGGGGGAGAGTTATAGGAGATATAGTAGATCAGGGATTTTTTCCCTAAGAACATGGATCTCTTTCAACTTAGTCTTCAGAAAGGATCTACAGGATCAGCTAAAGTATCTTGGAATAATCTAAAAATGAGATGTGCAATTTAACAATCGCTGACACTTCAGGTAAGAAAGATCTTCATCAGCTTCTGAACCCCTCTCAGTGAAGGATGTGCCTATGGATCAGCTAAGAGCAGAACCATTGCTTTGTTTCTTCTCTTTCTGCACCAAGTGTGTGCATTATTATTGCATGTACCTTGCTGAAGCAAACTGGGTCTTCTCTATCAGCCATTAAAAAGTCCTCTAAACTACTTGAATCATAAACCTGCCAGGATCTCAGCTGTGCTGTGCCTTACACAGGGGCCTTATTTGTACTTCCTGTAATTGTGTGTCTGCACATCTGCAAATGTGCTCATGGTGAGCAATGACAGGAGCCTTTAGGGGAAAGTTCAGGGATGGCGTTCAGGGATGGCGTTCAGGGATGGCGTTCAGGGATGCTGTTCAGGGATGGCGTTCAGGGATGCTGTTCAGGGATGCTGTTCAGGGATGCTGTTCAGGGATGGTGTTCAGGGATGGTGTTCAGGGATGGTGTTCAGGGATGCTGTTCAGGGATGCTGTTCAGGGATGCTGTTCAGGGATGGTGTTCAGGGATGGTGTTCAGGGATGGTGTTGATGGATGGTGTTCAGGGATGGTGTTCAGGGATGCTGTTCAGGGATGCTGTTCAGGGATGCTGTTCAGGGATGCTGTTCAGGGATGCTGTTCAGGGATGCTGTTCAGGGATGGTGTTCAGGGATGGTGTTGATGGATGCTGTTCAGGGATGCTGTTCAGGGATGCTGTTCAGGGATGGTGTTCAGGGATGCTGTTGATGGATGCTGTTGATGGATGCTGTTGATGGATGGTGTTCAGGGATGGTGTTCAGGGATGCTGTTCAGGGGAAAGATCAGGGATGCTGTTGATGGATGCTGTTCAGGGATGCTGTTCCAGGCAGCAGCAAGGGGACAGAGCTGGGCAGGGCAGGATGTGGATTTTGGGGCTGCTGGTGCCCCAGGGCCTCTGGGCTCGGTCCCGGTCCCGCTCTGGGTGAGGGCTGGGCCAGGGGTGTCTCCTGGCTCTGCCACCCGGAGCATCCTCCTCCATCATCATCCCTCTCCCAGCTCTGGTGGATTTTAAGGATCCTGTGATGCTCAAAGCAAGTGAACTTATAAGGCAAGATTTACAGAGCAAAGTAAAATTGTTCTTCTTGCCTCTTCCTGTATGGTGTCTCCTAAGTCTTCTTGAGAAAGTTTTTAATTTCAATTTTAAAGACACCACATTAAAAAAAATAATCCCAAGTGAGGGTGGAGTCTGTCCCAGTTTAGTGGACTGAAAATATTCATCAAACTCAGTAAATCTTCTCTCAAACAGGGATTTAGGCATGAGTATTTCAGCAGGCTAGGTAGCAGTAAATACAAGCTCCTTCTGTCTCTGTGGAGATGTAGGTTGAATATCAGGGAAAGGTTTTTCACCCAGAGGTTGTTCAGGCACTGGAACAGCTCCCCCAGGGTAGTGGTCAGAGCTCCAAGCCTGACAGAGCTCAAGGAGCATTTGGACAAGGCTCTCTGGGAATCTTGGGATTGTCCTGTGCAGGGCCAGGAGTTGGACACAATTATTCTTGTGGGTCTCTTCCAACTCAGAATATTCTGTGATTCTATGGGACAAAAAGTGGTTTCTGTGTACTCCTGGTTCCCACTTTCTTAATTATTGTTGTCAAGTTGCACAAGCTGTTTGAGATCCAAAGCAGGACACTGACGTGGGAGTTAGTTCAGACAGAGGAGAAAAAATATTTCAGAAGTTCATATTTTGGAATTATGTCACTGGGTAAGAGCTCTATAAAAGAGAGTTTACACAATCCTGATTTTTCCTCATAGCAACCCATGTTGTGTAAATAAAGCTGTCCCAGCAGCAAGTGTGTGTGCTTTCAGCCCATCCCATTGCACAGCATGCATTTGCTGGGAGGCAGGGTGCTGAAGGGAGGACTGGCAGCTTGTTTTGTCCACCTGAGCTTTGAGCTCATGGGAGAGCTCGAGCGTGCTCTTGCCCCCTTAGTACTCTGAGGCTTGATATTTTAAATCATAGGTATATAGGATTTTCTATTGTTTATCAAAACGTTAGCCTGTCTTTGCATGTTTGTCTGCCCTGGCTAGCAGTTGGTATTTGATGATGATTCAGAGGAAATGAGTGTTACAAATCTCAGCTTTGCTGAGTGGAAATGCTGGTGTCAGGTTGCATGCACAGTTCTTCTGCAAAGACAGATGGGGGCTGGCATTTAGGTTTAGAGGTCAGACAAAGCTTTGAGCGTAGATTTGGTGGTGTCAGCACCTGATGAGAAATTTCAGATATTCTTGAAGATTTGGTGGTGTCAGCACCTGATGAGAAATTTCAGATATTCTTGGAGAATATCCTGATATTCCAGTTGCCTTTTGCTGCCATTTTAATCGATGTTTGATCATGTTCTAAGCAGCCTTCCAGTACCTAAAGGCGGCCCCCAGGAAAGCTGGAAAAGAACTTTGGATGAGGGCATGTAATGATGGGATAAGAGGGAATAGCTTTAAACTGAAAGAGGGCAGGTTTAGATCAGATATTAGGAAGAAATTCTTCTCTGTGAGGGTGGTGAGGCTCTGGTACAGGGTGCCCAGAGAAGTTGTGGATGTCCCATCCCTGGCAGTGTCCCAGACCAGGTTGGATGAGACCTTTGAGCAGCCTGGTCTGGTGGGAGATGTCCCTGCCCACAGCAGAGGGGTTGGAACTTTAAGGTCCCGTTCAGCACAAATCATTCAATGACACCTAAGTCAGAACCAGAACTTGTAGTTTCAGATTTTGAATCAAAATTGTGGAAGTAAACTTGTACACAGGAGTTGCCTCCAGGTTCCTGAAATACTTGGGAGTAATTTTAGAGCTTCATCCAAACCCCAGTAACATTATTGGAAAGCTTCATCTGGGTCAAAATGCAATAATCAGATTGTTTGCAGTGTGCCATACCTGGAGAGCAGCACCAAAGCAGTGCACTGTCAGCTCCTCTCTGTTACTTGTTCTATTCCTGTCAGTTTGACATTTACTAGTATGCCTGCTTCTGGCTCCTCCTCAGCAGAGCTGTTGGAGAGCTTTTGTCTTGTCCCACAGTTGGAGGTGCCTCTGTCTTGAGGGCTTTGCTGGATGTCAGAGCAGGGTGTCCCATGCAGAGCCATGGGCCCGACAGTCATTCTGCTACCCCCAAGAACACAGGCAAGTTAAAGTAATTTTAACAAATCAGAAGATACGTCTGGGGCGGCCTGCAAGAGAGTTGGTTTAGCTTGCTTCCTTGCCCTGAGGTCAGGTCAACCCTACCTGCACCATTTCTGGCAGATATTTGTCCAGCCCCTTCTTTATTTTTCGCTGCCCGTAATCATGTCCATAGTCTGCCTCCAGTCACCACTGAAACTGAAAGTGTAGGGCAGTAATGTTGCAGTGCTTGCAGAGACCATGGAAGTAGCACATTTCAACAGGACTGAGTTACTGCTTTTGAGGTGAATTCAGGGGAAGAAAATGGTTATGGCAGCTTTGAGCAAAATGGCAAATAGAAATGGCAAATTGAGATGTAAGCAAAGTGTGTGGGGTTTTCTCACGGAGGCAGTGAATGGCATTTTTTACAGCACAGAGTTCCACAGAACTTGACTGCAGATCAAGCTGCAAGAAGATATTTTGGGAATGCTGCATCTACATGGAAGTGGCAAGGTATTGAGTGTCCAGGAATATCCTCACCTAGATAAAAAAATAATGCACTAGCTATGTTTGGTAAAGCAGTAACAAATGTTGACTTGAAGGTCTGTTGTTCAGCTTCACATACACAGCTGCTGTATTTAAAAAAAAAAAAAGTCTTGGAAAGCTCTTTGGGCAGTCTGTTGCTACAGCATTTGGATCAGTTAAGAAAAATGCACTTACCAAAGCTTTCTGAAAGCTTTGTGAATGACCCTGTTGAGCTCTCCTGGGCACAGTCCTGTTGCAGAAAGAAAAGCAGATGGCCAAGGCTGCTGAGCATAAAATTGCCATTTTCTTTCTTGAGTTCTGTAGGTACCTCCCTGTGCTCAGGGGAGAGAAGCTGCCTACATATGTTACTTCTTATTAATTGCATTTATTCGGCTGCCGTGGACATCAAAGCAGCAGATTGCTGGTGGTAGAATGCACTGAGAAACGTGCATGTCTCTGCAGACTCAGTCCTCACTGCTGTTGGTGATGATGCAGTACACATGAGCTAGAGCAGGCAGGGAGCCTGCCAGGTCTGTGTCCCAGTGCAGTGCCTGTGAGGTAAAAAACCACTGAGGTGCTGAAAATGGAGGCAAACTTCAGCTGTTTGTACCTCGCTACCTGAGTGGAGCAGGCCTTGGGTGCCTCTCCTGTCTCCAAGGGCACAGCTTCACCAGTGCCTTCAAACCACAGGGAGACTGCCAGGAATGCCACTTGCAGTAGTCAAAAACAGGCAGAACATCTGCTTTTCACACCAGTCACCTTGAGGGTTAGGTAGGAATTTTTTAAGCTGTTACTATTATTTGTATTAAAAGCAAAAGAAGGCAGAGAGCAGAGTGTGAGTCAGCCCTTGAGGATGTGGTCACTGGGAGGGAATTGGTAGAAACCCATGCAAATGCTCCAGGATTAAAGGCATTTTTGAAACAAAAATAATGCCTAATGTTACAGTTCACCATCAAAGTTGCAAATTACTTTTTACCTTAGAAGCAGGAGTAAAAACCAAACCTAGCCTCGTATACAAAACACCTGACTCTGTGTTTCTCTCACAACCTGCTGGTTTTTCCAAGTGCTCCAAGTACTGAAGTTTGAGCAAGGCAAACCTCACACCAGTAAATGTTATGCTGCAAATCCCATATTTTGAAGACAATGACTGGCAAAAGGCTGGCTTGTTAAGTGTGATTCCGTGATGAGAACTACTCAAACACCTTTGTTCTTGGTATGACTGGAATCAGCCCTCTTTGACTGGCTGTAGCTGTTTTGAGAACACTCTAGCTGTGCAGGAAGACTGGAAAACCAGAGAGACTGCTTTTGATGGCAGTATTGTACAGAGGCAGACACAGAGGCAGCCTGTGTGCAGCACAGTGTCTCGGGGACAAGCACACCATAATTGCGGCACAATTGCCACGTTCTGAAAATTAAGGAGTGGAACTTGCCAGCAGTTGAGGATTTTAACTGCACAGCTATCATGGCCATAATGTTGAAAATACATTTTATGATTTAAAAGCTTCTATATGTGTTTTATGTGGTTTAAGATGGCCCATGAAATACCTCAAGAGAGCAACAGACTAGCCAGCATTTCTCCCTGCTTTGCAGCAGAAGTTAGCAGTGCCAAAACCATGGGCTTTTATCTTAGGCTGCTGGAAGCAGCAGTAGGTGCTCTTCTGCTCAGTCTTCAATTGAGCCAAGGTTTCCTTCTTCCCCTGAAAAACAGAGCTCTTCCCCCTTCCCCAGTCTAATCCTTCAGGGGAGGGGAGAGGACAGGACGGGACACAGGGCTCTTGTGGACACAAGTCCCCTTGGGCAGGGGATTGTGACTGCACAGCCAAAGCTGTGGCTGGGCACCTCAGCTGCTGCCTGCTCACTCTTCCATGCTCACATGAACTCCTGAACCTCCTGTGCCTTCAGCATGGCAAGTGCAGACAAGCAGGAGTTTACAGCAGTTTTGCTCTAGTACATTCTAGGTTGAAACAGGCAGTTCTAGGGCTGACAGGCAGTTCTAGAGCTCAGGCCCATAATTTTGAAGGGTAGTGCAGCTACATCATGGTCTTTCTCATTCAAATCCAGCACTGCATCTCCATATGCATATCCTGACTGAGCTTTCAGGCAGTATTTGCTAGATAATTGTGTGGCATGGGTGGTTTTAATGATTTAACTAGGGCAATGGAAAATTTTAGTGACAGAAGCAAGATTTGAATTATATTTTCCGTGGAACCAGTCAGCGCCACAGCTGTTTTTTATCAGTTCCTCCCTTGCTGCATGAAATACATCTCCTATACCTAGAGGGGAACAGCAGCAAGGTGTTATTTGTGGGTGAGTCTGGCAGTGAGGCTGCTTTAGTGCCCTGGGTAGTTAATGTCTGCTGATTTTCCTCTTCTTCCCAAGTGCAGTGCTCTGCCTTTTCCTCCAACATACCTCAAGTACTTCTAATGCTCTGTGGCTTTTTGTCCGTTTGCAAAGCCATTCACATAGCCGTGAGTTGTACCTGGAGGAAGAATGGAGTAATTTATTTCTGCACACAAGGTTCCTAGCTTGAGCTTTGTCCCTGGAGGAGGTCAGCAGCATTATTTGCGAGTTGTGCACTAACCAGAAATAGAAAGGTTTGTAGGGCTCCCTCTGTAACACTGGGTTTCATGCTCCTTGAGTCCTTTTAACTGCAGGAGTGATGTTCCAATCTTGAGCTGAGGACAAGAAGTTCACTCTTTTCTTTCTATCCTTTTAATTGACCTAAATAAGTAACCAAAGAGACTCCCTTGGCCTGGCCCTACCCTTGAATGGGGTTTATGTGGTAGTTTCTCTGACCCCGTCTGTGATGCATGACTTGACCTAACTCACCCTTATGTCCAGAAACTGTTGGCTGTCTCTTTTCACTATATCCTTCACCTACATCTCTGTTGGTAGAAGGTCAGGTTACACCTCATCCTCACGGTTTTTGCACTCAGTGTTGTGGGGCTGTGTTGGTGTGCATGGCAGGCCAGGAGATGGGTGTTGCTTCCACGGCAGAGTGGCAGCTGCAGTAGGGTTTGCTGTGGTCGGGGTGTGTGAAATGCATGTCAGACTCTCTAAACACCTTCTCATGTTCAGTTTCAAGCAGCCTTCACCAGCGTCTTTTGGAATAGTATGTTTGCAAGGCTCCTAATGGTAATGTCTGGGGGTGTTGGGTATTGCACCTGCATACCTGTTCAGCCAGGAGCACTGGGAAAGACCTCAAGTGATGACAAAGTCCCATGGAATAACACTAAGTTGAAAATATTCAACCAGGATAAGAGGAGAAATAAGACCATCCAGGGGAGGATTAAAACATCAAGCCATGGGCTGGGGGTAATGAAGAACAGCACCCTGCTTCATTCCTGCCAGTTTCTTTCTTGCCCCATCCTTGCAACAAGAGGAGGAGGAGAAGGGTCTCAGATAAGAAGGAAAGTGCTTTTGTGCAAAACAGCCTGTGGACCTGCTCGTTCCTGAGGCTGCTGAGTGAAATCATTTAGCAGGGTTACAGAAAGGCTGGCTAGCATGTGGGTGTTAATGGCATTTGCAGCTATGTAAGCAGCAGTAACAACAGCAGAGTAATCAAATCTCCTCTTTCAGAAGGGAAGTTGATCACCTGAGTGTGTCTGGGATTTCCCCTTGCACCATTGCCAGGTATCTTCACAGGCTAATTGAAATGCTGAGTGCTGTCTGGGGCCAGGGGCATGGCAGTGGCTGGATGGATCTAATCTCTGAACACACAGAGCTGCTCTGGTCACACTCCTGCCCCGGGGGCCTGAGAACTCCCTGGGTACTGCGGGCTCTTATCTCTGCTCTGCTTGCTGCTTTTTTAATGTTATTTTTTCCTCTTGGACCAGGCTTCAAGTGCATGGCTCTGGCAGAGTCACAACTGTTGGGTGAGATCTCTTCATCTCCACTCGCAGCTTCCTTCACTGACTTTTAACCCAAGGGCAGTAAAAAGCATGGCTGAGAGGAGGCAGGCGTGGCTCTCTGGCCAGACCCTGGGCAAGAACCATCTCCGCCTCATTTTCTCCTGGTACAGCTTTTCTGTCTCTTGATGGCTGATTCACTGGAGCTGTGGCCAGCTGGCTCCAGACTGGCTGCCTCTTCTCGGGGCTCTGCTGTAGGATGCAGCATCTGTTCCAGCCTCCTCTTCAGCTTTGCTTTTTCTTTGTATTCACCTGCCTTTATTTCCAGTGGGAAGCTCAAGTCCTGAGGGCTTCCCATTGTGAATCCAGAGGAGCAGCTGAGGGTCGGCCCTGGTGGGCATCTCCCAGCCAGTCTGATGGGAGCAGGGACAAAAAGGACCACTTTTCCCTTTCTCCCCTAATAGCCACCCTTATGTTTTTGGGTGACCCCTGTGAGACTGGAACCTTGGACCATTGGGGTGCAAAAGTAGAAAGAAAGATGGACCTCTGCTTGTAGAGAGGAGGTCAGACTGATGCCAAGGAGGGGAGGCTGTGTGGCAGCAAGCCTGGCTGCTGCTTCTGGCAAGCTGTGCCTGCACCAGTGCTGCCTTCCTTGGAGGTGTTTGAGGTGAAAAAAGAGCCTTGGAAAACAACTGGTGTGCTTCAGGAAGTGATGGGAAATGCTTTGGGAAGTGAAGCCCAGAAGAGAGAAGGAGCTGGCTAGTGCATGTCTGACAGGCTAATGGCAGCAGTGCCTGGCCCAGCATCTTCCCCTGGCTTTGAGACAGGCTCTTCCTGAGCCTTTGGTTTCTGTCTTCATGGTTTTTCTGCCTTTTCACATCCTAGCCAGAACTGGTTTTTTAGAGGGACTGGAGCAAAACCATCAAAGCTAATAGTTCTGGCATTCCTTCTCAGCAGCACTGAAGTGTTTGCTGAGGTATTTCAGTTCTTGACTCCTGCTTTTTTCCAGGCATAGGCTTGTTGACTTCCAGCAGCCATCGAGGGAGGGCTGGAGCCAGTGAGCAGTG
Organism: Hylia prasina; assembly: GCA_013397195.1. NCBI lineage: Eukaryota > Metazoa > Chordata > Aves > Passeriformes > Sylviidae > Hylia > Hylia prasina. Next base: position 42,309 of record VYXD01015041.1, on the reverse strand, counting down.
CTCAGGGAGAGTTGGGGACAGGCTGAACCTGTGCTAGATCACCTTGCCCAGGTGGTCCTGGGACAGGGCACTGGATGGGGCCTCAGGGCCCCCTCTCCTGCTGTCACACAGCAGTGGGGACCTGCAAGGCCACGTCCTGAACCCTGTGACATGTGCTGTGGAGAGCACCTTGGTGAGCAGCTGGCCTCGGGAGGTGTTCTGCCTGCAGGGAGCTGCAGGAGCTCTGTCTTTTCTGTGGTTTCCTCCCTTCAGTGAGGAAAGTATGGGCAAAACCAGGTCCTGCTCCAAGAGTGTCCCATGGAGACCCCCAGGGAAAAGCCAATCTTTTCAGAAGGAGCCAGAGTGCCAAGGACTTTCTCTAAGGGGACTGTTGATACTATTATATTCTGAAAATCATTTCCTACCACACTGGAGAATTGGCTTGCCAAAGCACAAATTACCCAGCAAGGAAATCACTGCCTCCAGATTAATTCCTAGCTCCTTTGTCTGTTCTGTGCTTGGCTGATGTGTTAGGTAAATATTTGTACAACACAGAGAATTGCCTCCCTTTCTTCTCTTTTCCAAGGGTCAGAGAAATGTCAGCCATTGGCACTTCTGTGCAGCCAGGCCTGTGTGTTTGCTGGGAGGCAGGCTCTGTGCCAGCCATGGAACAGCCAGGGAGGCTGGCTGTGGTGGCCAGCAGCCCTTCCCAGAAGAGACAGGGTGCTGATGCTTTGTCCTGAGCTTACTCCACAGAGCAGTGAAGTGCTGAGTTTAATGATGGAACCAAATAACCTCTCCCCTCTGTACAAGGGAAAAAAAAACTTGCTTTCTTGGTCTATTCTCTGCAAAAGAAACCTGCTGTTCTCCCCCACTATTATAAGGAGAAAATAGGTGCATATAAGAATAATCTGCTTTTGATAGTTAAATTAATTAATAATCTAGTTATCATCTTATTTTTCTTTGGCACTGTTAATTGATAAAAATTGATATTCTTTAGTTTGACTATTGGGATTATCTGAGTAATCTAAAAAAAACAGTTCCTGGTGGTGTGGTGATTAATGAAATATATTAGAACTATGATGAATCTTTAATTTAAGTATTAAATTAATAAGAAGGAGGGAAGAGCTTTTAAGGAAGATAAAGGCAGTTTTTCTTTCTGTGCCAGTCTGCCGACTCCAAGCAACATAAACATTCCAGACTGTCAGAGGTCTCTCAGCCTGTAAAGATCAGTTTATTTTGGTGACTGCTACACTTTCTTTTTTTCACCCTGTTCTCTGACACCTTTCTGTTTCCACTGTACAGGATATGAGAGCTGGAGGGAGCTTGCTAAGGTTCTGTCAGACACCAGTGTCCCAGGTGGGGACCCAAGCCCTCAGCTGGACCATCCACAGAAGCTGGGACACCAGGTGAGGACTCCTTCCTTTCTGATGCTGGCCCGAGAGACAGCTCTGAATTCACACAGGAAAGGGACCTTGCCACAGGGCAGAAGCTGAGCTGCCTCACAGCACTGTGAACCTGCAATGGCTCCAGTTGGGTAGTTATTTTAGACGTGCCAAGCTGCAGCAGTGGGATGAAGCTGGAGGGGCCTGTGGCACAGGAAGGCGAGCTAGAAGCAGAAGTGAAAGGTCAGGAGAGAGTTTATTGCTCTCCAGTGAAGCACATCTCAGTACCGCTCACTGGAGGCAGTGCTGGAAGAACTCTTGCTTGGACATTTTTGAAAGACAGATGGGGAAAAAAGCCCAGAGAATGACCTAAGTTTTACCTCTGTGCTAGCAAGCAGTTAGAAAATATTGTACCCTTTTCCCTCAGCGGCTCAGCATGGAAATGTGCTGTCAGAAAAGCCAGGGAGTGTTTTCACCCTGTTATGTCTGTGGTATCTGGCCTGTCCTTTGGAAAGGGAGCTTGAAAACTTGGTTTGTTTTCTCAGATGTTCTTGTTCTTGAGGTTTGAACCCTCTTGTAGAGCTTGTATAGAAACACCTTGTACATGTCAGTGCCGTGTCATTTACCAGGTTATTTTGACTTTTCTCTACTTGTATTTCAGATCCAAGAGCTGCAAGTAGGTGGGAGGAATAAATCAAATTACGCAGCTGTGGACAGCCCTGTCCCATGGATGCCAGAGGTGGGTGCCTTCCTCCATCATTTTGTGTGAGGGGGCTTAGGGCTAGAGACCTGTACAGCAAAAATGAAAGCAGGGATGTATGCCTGGAAATTAATTCAGTTTACTGGAAGTCCACTCCCTATCACCTTCTCTCTGCCTAATGACACTTAAAGACCTGAGTAATCATCCAGAAAGACTGGAGTGTCCAGATTCCAGATAATTTGGTGTCTCCATCAGTCCTCAGGGCTCCAAGCACCCACCTGCAGTTCCAGGCGGCCCACTGCCTCCCTGAAAAGTGAGGTTTGTTCAGGGCTGTGTGTAGGGCCAATCACTCAACAAGCAAATACGTGACTGTGGCACACAGAAGTGTCACCCTCCTCTTGCTCTGGCTTTTGCCATCCAACCCCTGCGTGTGGAGATTTCTCCACTTCAGTGGCACTTCCCTCAACAGAGACCCTCTCTGGTGACCCTTGCAGGCTGGGGTAAACACTCCCTTGTTTCCTTCATGCCTCAATTATTCTTTCCTCCCCTGTTCCCTTATCTCGTCATTCCTCTTCAGATAAGGGAGCAATGCAGCCTCCTTCTAATGAGAGGGACAACAGCCAGGGGCCATTTAGTTAATGGAGCCAGCTCACTAAATTCCTCAAGGTGATTAGAGACCTGCACAAATTAAGGAGCCTCTGTGACTCCCCTGAGGAGAGAGCAGGCTGCTGCCCTGCACTCAGGTCTCCAGATCTCACTGGTGATGGAGGGACAGTGTATCCTTGCGGGCACAGCCAGGAGCAGGTCAGGTCCCTGCAGCCTGGCTTTCCTGGCAGCAGCCAGCAGCAGTCACCCTGCAGTGCCCAGCCCCAGAGCAGAGCCACATCCTGGGCTCTGCAGGGCTGCTCCCCGCTGAGGCAGAGCCAGCAGGGTGTCAGGGGCAGGGCTCACAGGGACAGCACTGAGCCTTGCTGCTCCCCTGGCCCGAGGCAGGCTCCGTGTGGCATCTCCCGGCATCCCTGAGGCCTTGCCCTGTGTCTCTGGTCCTCTCCCTGCAGATTTCCCAGATGAACGTGGCAGTGGCCAGCTGTGGTGTGCAGAGAGCCTTTAGGGCTTACAGGTGCAGCTGGTCAGGTGCACGCTGTGGCCTGGACGCTTTTCTCTTTGGCTATATAAGGCAAAACTTCCTGCCCTTGCTGCAGCACTCTGTGTACCCAGAGGGTCAGCAGAGTCCCCCTGACTGCAGACAGAGGCCAGTGGTTCACCAGTACCAGCTGCAGGAGATGGAGAGGGATCCATGGACGCAGCTCTGTACAGAGCTGCTTGCTGTCCTCCTCACCACCCACTGATATTTCTCCCGGCCTGGGGATTAAGTTTTTCTGTGACTCTGCCCAGATTAATTACCCAGGGTCTGTAATCCCATTGTGCCCTTCCCACAGCATCTGTAATAACTTAATTGCAGCCTGATTCCTGGGGCGAGGGACAGGCACCAGGTTGCCTCACACCGGTCAGGGAGCTGGGCTTTGTTTGAATAGAGAGGCATATTCCTGACAAACATAAATAATTAACAGGGTCTCAGGGTGAGCTGGCAGCCAGCATTGCTAAAAAAGGACAGGTTTCAATTTTCCTCTCTCAGTTTCAGGATAGGAGATAGGCAGCTTAAGTCTTCAGCCTTGGATAATGTGGTAGGAAAGTGTGCTCACTGGAAACCCCAAACTGAAGTTTTGCTCTGGCATCTGGGGGAAAGGAGGGTTCACCCTTGCTCCTGGTTCCTCAAGTTGCCCATGCATGTGATGGTTCCTATCCTTACTGTCACTTCCAGGCACCAGAGCAAAGCCTTGCAGCTCCCAGCATCACCCGCTGCCTGCTCAGGCTGGACATGTGTGGGGGCTTTGTTTCATTAATTCAGAAATGTGCCTGGCTGTGGTCAGGGCAAACCTGTGCTGTGGGGTGTGTCACCATTTGGCACTGCTGTAGATGTGGGGAGGACTTCCAGAAAAGTGACTGGTTAGCCAGACCATTCCCATTTACCTCTGCAAAAGCACCTGCTCAGCTCAGAAAGATCTGGGCAGTGCTGGGGTGCATTTAGAACGTCCTTTCCTCCTTCCTGTCTGCCAGCCTGAGGGCTTCTCTCTGCAGGGAGGTGTGAGGGATGTGCAGGAGCACAGACCCTTGCACAGCCCCTGTACAGTTGCACAGGTGCTGCACAAAACCAAAGGGTTGTGCTGGAGTGTTGTCCTGCTACCAAACCTGCCTGAAGAGGAAGCATCCTTTCCTGAGAGGACTGAAAGACAAAGCTATTGCCGCTCACTCTGTCTCTGCTGATGTCCTTTCCTTGTCTGCTCGTGCCCACCCAGGCAAGGGCTGTGTTGCTGACCTGTCTGGATGGATTCCCACAAGTGCCCAGCATGGCAGAGCGTGCAGCCCAGCCCAGCTGCTGGCTGCTGAATGTCACCCAGCCAGGCAGGAGGAGGGGCTGCAGCCACTCTGAGGAGACAGAAGAGCCTTACAAGCTCAGGAGTTTCTAGCTGGCAGCACAATGTTGCCTTTCTTCTGTGGCTCAGGCCCTCTCTGTGCCCTCTTTATCATTCTCTGGGCTGCGTGCAGCTTGCAGCTGATTTGCCTCTGTGATGCCAAAGCCGCCCAGGATTAAATTAGGAAAGCCTTCTCCTCTCCATCCTGCTCCAGTTACAGGGCAGGAGGTTGTGTCTCTGCTGCTGCAATCCTCTCAGCTTTGCTGCTTGCCCAGTTCTTTCTTCTCTGGCTGCCTTGCTCAGCAGGAGCCCCTGGGTGTGTGGTGCCACCCTCCAGATAGTTTTGACATGATAAGGTTTGGGCTAGAAGAGCTCTGGGTTGTCTGTCTTCCTCATCCTCTTCTACGGTCAATTCTTGTAGCAGGGCTGATAATCTAACATTCCTCACTAGAGGGAAATGCTAGATTTCCTTCTAGTGAGCAGGGCACACTCACACTGTGCTGTGCTCCAGGTCCCCCTCACACCGTGCTGGCAGTGCCCTTGGTGTGTGACCTGTGCCTGTTCTGGGCTGCAGCTGGCATCCTGCACTGCTGCTATTTCAGCAGGGTGATAAGCAGCTGGGGAGAGGTGTTGGGCCAGGGAGAAGCCTCAGGGGCAGGAGAAGCCCTCTGAATGGGAAGGTCACATAAAACCAGCTCCCACTGAAAACTCAGGCTCATGGCTTCTGTTCCTGGTTTTGGTGAGATCAGTCTCTCCAGAATTTTCAAAGCAGATGTTTTTAAGGGGAGAAGGGGAACTTGTTGCTTGCTAGATCCTAAATTTCCAGCCATTTGCAAAACAAGACCAGGTAGTTCCAAGCTGGGAAGCCAAACATGGTAACCATATTTTAGAATCATGTTCTAAAAAACATGTTTTAGAAAATCCATTGACATCTCTGTCGCATGAATTGAGAAGGGTGGTGATCTTGCTCTGTAACTGCAATCTGCAAAAGCAGGAGATTCTCACAGCATGTTGCATGAGAGGATACTCATATAGCAAACAGAAGAATTTCTCAGCTGCCTGTAATGGGCAGCTATGAATTGGGTTGGAGGGACCGAGGTGATAGAGTTTCAAAACAGCTGCTACACTGGTGACTTGTGGGGGCCTAAAATTAAAGCCTAGCTCAGTTTTCAGTCCCAAAGCAGCACTCTGGGCAGCCAGCACTTATCTGTCAATAATGTTTGGGGTTTTTTTCCCCTTTTAGAGGAAACAGAAACTAAGTTAAGCTGCTGTAACTCAGGAGAAAATCTGTTGATTCAGAAAATATTTTTAAACCGTATGCAAGAAACACTTCTTATTTACCAGTTAATTATTTCTAGTAGCTGTGAGTGCAAGAAAGCAAAGTGATCTCATTAACTTCTGCCAGAATCTCCTCTCTGAAGGCTTTCTAAGGAGTTTGGAGGCAGGAGTGTTGGGCTAGAGGTCTCAGGAATTATGTCTTTAAGTATTGATGATGCACCTCATAGTACAGTGGTGTCTGCCGTATTCTTTATTAGGCTGCCCTCTCCCTAATACTGCCAAACTGCAGTGAAGTGTTGTGTTGCAGTGGGAGTGGTCCAAGTTTTACTCTGCAAACATTTGAGCAAATCTAGTCAGTCTTTTGGGATTTGCCTCATGAATATCTGGTTTTGCATTTGGGCTGCCCCATGTCAAAGCCAGCCCAGCTTCACTGCAGTCCTGAGCTTTGAGATCATCCCTGGGTCTGTCTTTGGCAGGAGTGACCTGCAGTGCCAGCCTGTCCACAGTGTGGGAGTGTTGTGCTACTTTTCATAGAGCTCTGAGCCTGCTGTCTGCAGTGTGCAAGTAATTCTCCAAAAAAAACCCCCAAACCAGCATTACTTGTGGATAGCAGCAGACTTCCACAGGACTCAGCTTCTGGGAGTGATTCTCTGTGGGAGCCTAGCCTGTTCTGCTCACTTCGTGTTTCACAAGAAACAGCAGTTGCCATTATTTGATTTGGCTGAGAAAAGCAGTGTAAGACCCTTGGGTGTGAACCTGGATTTGGCCAAGGGGCACAGGACTGAACAGCAATTAAATTCCAATTCAGTGTTTGTCACGCTTGCAGTGATTTATTTGTATCACAAGTTCCTGCAGAGTCCCAGGTTTCTTTTGGCTGCATCCATCGCCCTGAGCCCTCTGTCTGTCTCCACTCTGGTTCTGTGCATTGCTCTGAGCAATTACATCCACTTTGTCTCACTGCTTTTCCTCCTGTCTGGCGGGCAGAATCCAGGCTGAGGGATGTCAGCAGAGGAGGGCAGAGGAGGGGATGTTACTGGGGGGCATCATGGGCTTGCAGACATCCATCAGGCCCTGGCAGTGGAGACACAAGAGAGGGCTGACAGGAGACCACTCCAGAGCAGCTGTGGTTGTGAGTGTGCTTTGTCTGGCACATAGAAATGGTTTTCACGTGCACGACTAAAGTCCACAGCTCCCAAGGAGCTTTACTGGTACGGAGCCAAATCTGCTTCATGACCTTCCTTCAAGCCACAGTTTACTTCCAAACACACCCTAACCCACCATCCTGGGGAAAATAACTCACTGAAGAAGTTTCTCTGGCAGCAGTGCACAGAGAGGTTGGACCCTCCTGCACTGAGCTGTTTCAGGCCTGCTAGAGTCTCCCCAGTGAAAAGTAAGAATTTGCTGCCATCTGTAGACATTTGGGTGCTGTTCAGGCTGTTTCCCCAGCCCTGCTCCCACAGCCCTTATATAGGCAAGGCAGCCACAGCAAAACCTCCCGGTCCCAAGGCAACCTCTTCCTTTCTTCAGCGTTTTGCCATCTAAGGTAGCTGGTACCATCTCCAGCTTATTTATTCTTCACTGCTGGGTGCCCGTGCCGCGAGGAGGGATTCAGCATCCAGCTCCCCTGGTGGCAGGCAGAAAGCTTGGACTTTGCTGGGAGCAGACAGTGGTTCCTTTCTGCGTGGCTCTGGCAAGAATGAAGTCTGTCCTTTGGGGAGTGTGTTGCTGGAGTCCCACAGTGGCCAGCAAGCCTTTCCCAGCCCAGCTGTGCTGCAGGTCTCAGCGGGACACTGGCAGCCTCTCCTGCAGGGACCTGCACTGCACACCCTCCTGTGCTGTCTGGGCTGGAACCCCTCTTGCCTCAGTGTTTCTGTGTCTGCAGACACAGCATGCAGAAGTTGCGCTGCCATGGACCTGCCTGTGCTGCTGCTCCCTGCCCTGCCAGGCCTCCATCCCCTTGTCCCCACTGTCCTCCATCAGCTTCACCTCTAAGACATGCTTTGAGAAGGTGATCTGCCATCTCCCCTCCCTAGGGCGTCCCCTCAAGTCAGGAGAACAGCCCTGAGATGGTGAGGGGGTCCAAAGCACCTTCTTGCAGAGTGTAAGACGTTACACCACAGGGAGCTGTTGCCCCCCTGCAGTGTGCTCCACACCACAGCCTCAGAGCACGGCCCTCTGGTCAAACACCTCCCTGATGGAGCAAACCCCAGCCATGGAACTGAGATGTCCCCAGCATTAAGGGACCTGCCTGGTGCCATTCCGTCGTGTGTGCCAACCCCAGACCTTCAGCAGGTGAGCAGATGGAGCCACATCTGCTGCAAACCAGCCCGTCAGAGCACAGGAATCTTCCTTCACTCTCCCAGGGCTCCAGGAGCAGGGCCATGGCCAAAGCTGTCAGAGCGCGGGAGGGACACAGGCATGGATACAGCAGTTCATGGTGCCCCACTTCTGCCTTCTAGTTCCAGGGCCAGGCCAACCTGCACGTGTTTGAGGACTGGTGTGGCAGCTCCATCGAGCAGCTCAGGAGAAACCTCCACTTCCCCCTCTTCCCTCACGTGAGTAAGACCATGACATCCACTGTCATGCACTTCCCAGCTCAGCTTCCCAGGTGGATCAGCCTGCTCCCTTCACATCCTGTCCCTACCTCCCTCTGTCTGCTCTTTGTTCAAATCCTGCACCTCCCTCTCAACCACCTGGTCTGTCCTCGTACTGAGGGAGCAGGAAGCTTTCACAAAGGTTCAAGGGTGGCAGCTCTTCTGCTGCACAGGGGAGGGTCATTTCACACATGCTGGCCTGCCAGGGCTCAGACACGGGCTGAAGGAGCCCTGTGTTTGGTGCTCTCCTTCCAAGTGGCTGGGAAATGCCATGTCCTCTCCCCACCATCTCAGTGGTATCTCCTATGCAGCTTTTCCCTTCTCAGCAGCACCTGCTCCACCTCATTTCTTACTTGGTTTGCTCTTTCCCTCTGCCTCCGTCACATCCCATACCCCATCCTCCTCTCAGAGAAACCCTCTGCCCATCTGTCCCAGGGTTTTTGATTGTCCCCTTGTTCCTGCCACATCTAAAATTATTTTTATGATTTTTTTCTTCTTCCACCTCAGACAAGGACTACACTGAAGAAGTTGGCCGTGTCCCCAAAATGGACCAACTATGGTCTCCGGATATTTGGTTACCTGCATCCTTTCACCGATGGTGAGATTCTGAGTGCCTTCACTCGTGTCTCCTGTCACCTTCCCCTCCCTGCCCTCCTGGTGCCCTCCCCCTGGCAAGCCCAAAGCAGGGCCCTCCCGTGGGTGACCGGCCGTGGCCTTGGCGTGGCTGGAAACGTATCTGCCTCCTCCCCTGCAGGGTGCAAAGGAAAAGCACAGGAGGGGGCAGATGGGGAGTGCTAGATAAATAACTGTGCTGTTGTCAGTGCCCAGCCCACGGCGTGCGTGTGGGCACGAGCCATCCCTGAGCTGTGCCTCCCTCCCTCGCGCAGCCGGGGCTGTCCGTGACATCACCGGTGTCCCTTCTGCTCCCCGGGTGCATGAATGCCGTGTGACAGCAGCTGACATCTGTGCCCCCAGCTGCATGCCTCTGCCCTGAGCAGCCTGCTGGCACTCACCCCTGTCACGGGCCCTGGCCTGCAGCTGCCATCCCCCTGACCCCAGACAGAGTGAACCTCAACACCTCCGTCTCCCTCTGTGGCTCCACGTGCACTTTCCTCCTTCCAAACACAGCATCTCGCACAAAATTCTGCTCTGGAAGCAAAAGGGACGTCAGGGGAGGCTTTGCATAGACTTCTTATCTTTCCAGGTTAGATGTCAGGGGAAGCCAGTGCAGGAGGGATGGTGAACCAGTGGCGTCTGGAAAGTTTGTTTGCAGTCACCGCAGAGTTAAGAGGTTCAAAGGCAGGAAGGTGATAATATCAAAATGGAAGGATGGTCTCACCAGGAAAAAGGGCAAAGGTAGCATTTTAGAGGAGCAGGATCTGTTCTGTGCACAAGCCCTTCTCACTCCCTCCATCTCTCGACAGGGGAGTTTCAGTTTGCCATTGCTGCGGATGACAATGCTGAGTTCTGGCTGAGTCCAGATGAAAAGCCCTCTGGTGTCCAGCTGCTGGCCAGCGTAGGCAAGGTACAGTGTGTGCTGCACGGCTTCTCCCATCGAGGCTTTCGTGTTCCTGTGGGAACAGAGACCACCTGCTTCCTTGGGCTACCCAGGTTTCTTTCCCTGCCCAGCTACAGGCAGCATGATGCCAGATGGGGTGTGACGTGATACTTAAGCCAGTTACCTCTTGGTAGTGCTATTGGGAGTCCCTTGTTCACAATTAAGGGACTTAAATCTGTCTACAGGTGATGGATTTCACCGATGACTTACCAGAAGGAATTGTAAGGAAGAGGGAATTCAGTTTTCCGTTTTTTGTCATTGTCAGTGCAGTAACAAGGGAAGAAACTCATCTTAACTAGAGCCATCTTCTGTCTCTTCACAGACAGGGAAGGAGTGGACTGCACCGGGAGAGTTTGGGAAATTTCACAGCCAGAAATCAAACATGGTGAGGTGAGTGAGCAAAGTCCCTCAGTCCCAGCCACCTCTGCACATGACCAGGAAATCACAAGGACAAGGGAAAAGCACTCAGGCTTGTCCTGAAGAGTTTGGCAATACAGAGAAAGGGATTACTCTGGGGTATTGCCAAAGCTTTTCTGATTTACTGAGGGAATGCAGCACTGAATTTTTCTTGCCTGGAGTCACCAGCACATCCAGGCTCCCCTATATGAACTGTATCCCAAGCTTCCTGCCTTGGAACTGGCCAGGTTTCCCAGAGGCCAAAACCCAGCAGGCAACACTGAGAGGGAGTTATTCAGAATTAACTGAGAAGGGTCTGAAGTCCTCTGGGTGCACAAGTGAAGCCACCTATCTCACTGTCAGGATCTGGATTTTCTTGGCAGCGCTAGCCCCTGCCTACCCTGAGAATTAGGTTGCTTCATGGGTGTGGTTGCTCTCCACACATTGTCTGCTGACAAGCTGAGAAATGTTCCTCAATGCTGCTGGTGACAGACACCTTATTCTCTGCAGGTTGTCAGCAGCAGGCAGGTACTACTTTGAGGTGCTGCACAAGCAGGATGACCGCGGAACAGACCACGTGGAAGTAGCAGTGAGTCTGTGGAAATGGTGGTTCCCATATAGGTGTCCCCAGAGAGCTCAGGAATGACATTTGTAACCATTTCCCTCCTTTCCCTGGCCTCAGCTCATGAGATGCAGTAATCCCTCCCAGAGCCCTTACCTACTTCTGTGTGGGATGTGTCAGGACCCCTTCCTCTGCTTACTTGGGATAAATCTGCCTTCTCTGGGGTCTGCTGCAGCTTTTTGGCCTTTCCTGAATTGGATGTGTCCTGGGGGATCTCAGCTCATTCCCAGACTTTTGCTGCTGGGTAAATTCGGTCCTAGTAGGGGTAGTGTGTTCCTTTTATTCAGGCTTGGTTAACTCCACATTCATTTCAATGTGTTTCGCTGTTCCAGTGGAGACTGAATGACCCAGAAGTGAAGTTCAAAGTCATTGACTCCCAATATCTCTCCCTTTTTGCTAGTAAGTATCTTCATCACAAGTTTTCCCAAGCACCTCCCCATTCTTCCTAAATGTATCGGCATCCAGTGTTTCACCATGAATCATTGTCTAGCCAGGCAAATAGCAGGCATACACATCATTGGGACAAAAAGGTGGAGGCAGTTCTGGAGAAAGACTTCTGGACAAAGGTGTGACTCATTATTAAACATGGGAGAACTGGAAGCAAGATTAGGACATTATTTCAGGGAGGTCTAGAGGTAGTGAGGAAGGGCAGGGAGGAGAGTCTGCAAAGGTGAGAGGTGGTGTAGATGGAGAGTAACACAGGATGGAGTTTGCTTGCTGAGTCCCAAGGCACGGGAGCTGTGGGGGTGTACAGCCAGCTGGGCACAATCAGGGGAAAGGGCTGCAGTGGCACCTCAGGAGATTTCACTCACTTTGGTTCCTGAACACAACAGGACATGCTGGCAATGCTGGGGGATGCTGCTTTCTTCTGTACCAGCTTCACGTCTCTTGGAGTTGGTGCTGGATTGCTGCAAACACTTCAGTCCAGTCCCTCCTGCTTTGTAAACCCTTCTTAGCACATCAAGTGATGGTGTTATCAGTTAAGAAGCTCCTTAGTCCTGTTTACCCTTACCCAGCTTTGTCAGCATCACTTTGCTCTGCCAGCATTCCCCCTTTCCATATCTTCTGCTGTTGTCTTCCAACATCTCTGACCTTTTTTCCATGCCAGCCCTTTTGTGCATGGAAGACTCCCTGATGGAATCAAGACATCTGTTTGCTGTGTCTTGGATCACAACCTGCTGCTGTATTTTCTGAAACCTCCCATCTGGCTAGGACTGGGCTTTCCATTTCGTCTTCCATCTTCATCCTTTTACCTTCTGCTCTTTGCTTCTTGCTCATTACCTGTAGAATAGGAGAGTGACATTCCAGAAGATCCTTTCACAATTAGGTGCAGTGCTGCAGTCTCATTTTTATCTGTTGCCTTCTGCCCATAGTTTTTCCCTGTTTCATATTAGCCTTTGGCTGTATCACATGACATCCCATTCTTTCTGGGGTCCCTTGTAGTTCAGCACCCAAAAGTTGCACACCAGTGCCCTTGGCAGAATACTGCTTTTCTCTCATGGATATTTATTCAATTCCCCTCATTTTAGAGTAAGATCCATGGAGACACAAGGTCCTGTGCCAGCAGCACCCAAGGAAAAATGTAACTAATACCCAGTCTTGAGTTTGAGCTTCCTGTTCTTGGTTTACTGTTTGGCTTCATTCCCTTTCTGGAGTAACATCCTCCTCAGCCACTGAAGGTCCTTCCCCAAGGTCCTGATCCTTTTCCAGCACAGGGAAAAAGCTTTGCTCTTCAGGTTTCTCCTCCCATTCATCTCTCTTTATCTCCTTTGAAAAGAAACTCAGTACTAATAATTCAGAGGTGTCCAGTAGTTCCTGCCAGCGTGAGGCCTGTCCAGCACACCACTGCTGGTGTGCCCAAGGCAGGGAATCATTTTCCTCCACTGCTTATCACTGTGTGTGTGCTTTCAGTGCAAGCCCTGTTCCCACCCCGCAGCTTCTGTATCTCCAGCTGCCTGGGTCAGAGCCTTTCCTTTGCCTGTGCCAGAGACAGCATTAGTGCCATGGATGCAGTGCCATTTGGAGAGGGCTGGCACTGGAGAGAGGTGCTTTTTGGGACAGGGAGCACAGGAGCCTGTGCCTCCCCACTGTGCTCTCCCTGGTTTCCAGACGAGACGCTGCTGAAGATGGATGAGGTCGGGCACATCCCGCAGACGCTGGCCAGCGCCGGGAGCCGGGCTGCTGGCAGTGCTGGCAGCAGGGCACACCCAGCTGACATGTTGAAGCCTGACCCCCGGGACACTCTTTATAAAGGTAAGACTTGCAAAGCAGCTGAGGAGGTAACTGCAGCTGGGAAGGATTGTCCTCCTACACAGTGGCTATCCAGGCCATGCTGTTTTGTTCCGGAGAATAAAGAGAGGGGCAGCTACAGTATCAGTCACTGCAGGAGGCACAGCACAGACTAAGGCCAGCTCCTCGTTCTTGGTATCCAGCTCAAACAGCCTCCCCAAGCATATTTTTGTGTAAGCATCTTAAAGGAATGTAAAGAGTTGAGCTGTGCAAGAAGGTTTGTTTAATCTGTTTGTTAGTATTTCCCGTGGATGAGTAGATGCCGGGACGGGAGCAGCCGAGCTGGCGCGTGGGTTGCAGCAGGGCTCTCCTGCAGCCTGGCCCGTCTGTTCCTGCCCGCAGTGCCGCTGCTGAGCCGGTCCCGCGTGCGCCGGGCGCTGCCCGAGTGCCCCTACAGGCCCAGCTACCTGGTGGATGGATTTCCTCTGCAGCGCTACCAGGGACTCCAGTTCGTGAGTGGGGTTTCCTCTGGCCCGGGGGCACACGAGCAGGAGGAAGAGATCCTGCCAGCAGTGGGGCCTGAGCTTGCCTTTGCAGGGAGCCTCACAGAGGCTGAGGGTTTCATTCTTGGGGGGCTGTAGTATGCGTGGGTTACTAAAGCCATGGACGTCTCTTATGGAGGACTTGGCCACCTCTCTCCCAGATAGTTCTCACTCTCTTGTAGAACTTCATCTCACAGTTAGAGAGGTGGGCAGATGCTGAGGGAGAGCATAAAAGGCACATGCATACATGTATCCTAGCGTGCTTCTTTCTGTCGTTCATTCTCACAGCAAAGAGTGAGCAACTCCTGCTCCCTCTAAAAAAAGGGCTGGTTACCCTGCAGCTGTGTCTGGGTCACCTTGTGATTGATGTCTGGCATTTATGAGGGTTTCACTTTGTCTTTCTCCCTTCCTCACAGGTTCATTTATCCTTTGTTTACCCAAATGATTACAGCCGCCTGAGCCACATGGAGAAAGACAACAAATGCTTCTACCAGGAAAACCCTTATTATTTGGAAAGGTAGCATGCTGTAAATTTGGGGTTACTAGCAGGATGGGGAGGAGCTTGAAGGCTGCAATTGGTGTGGAATTTCATGCTCACTTCTGTAGGATTTTCTTAATTCTTAAAGATCCCCTAAGTCTTGCAAAACATTAAAGCATTTATAGTTTCTTTTGATAACTTAACTGAAATTATGTTTAGGTCTCAAGGGCAAACTACCAGTGCTTTTCTTGCATTGTTAATGCAGTAGCTGAGTCAGAGCGTGTTTGTTCTCTTACATCAGGGAGTGTATTCCCGGCAAGCTTGGCCTGGCAGTGGCTGGAGCCTCCTGATAGCTGTCACTGTGAAAGCCAAACGATGCTCACCACCAGGCCTCTCTCTGGGGGAAGAAATACATGTCACTCATCTTCACTGGTGCCCAGTGGGGCCCCACAAGGGGACTGCTGCTTGCATGCTCCCTACTGCAACAATCAGACACCTTGTGCAAGGACTCCCAGCCATTCAGGAGGCCTTTTTTGCAGGACAAGGAGGGTCACTTTCCTAGTAAGATAGCTGATGATGGCCTCCCTGCACTCGGGATCTTCTTCCTTCTTCCAGGAAAGGGCAAAGTAACTTCCATCAAACTTGTGTTTTGCTCTTCTCTCTGCAGATTTGGATTTTACAAGTACATGAAAATGGATAGGCCAGAGAAGAGCCTGGACTCTGGAGAAAAGACTGAGCAGCCAGGTAATGTCAGAACCCAGAGGATCCTTTTATCCATCACTTTTGTGTGTGGTCTTGCAGCACCAGCTGAAAGAAGCTGTTCACTTTCCATACCAAGGAAGTCTCAGCCTTCCCCTGCCAGATTGCTCTGTCTGGGAGGAGACTTTTGCTGCCACTTTTACTTCCCTTAAGGAGAGGTTGGGAGCTCACCAAACAGTGGGCTGCAGTAGACAACGTGACAACTCTCAGGCCCACAGCTTGGCTGAGGTGCAATTCTAGCAAAAACATGGGCAGGAGTACCACAGGCAGAGGTGTGGCAGCCTGTGGTCACACCTGCCCCATGGAGCTGTGGCCAGACCCACAGCTGAGGGCAGAGCCAGGCAGCTGCACAGCCTTTGGCAGTGATGGATGTGGGTGCTGAGGAGGCTGGTGGCAGCAAGAGCACGGCTCCCGTGTGGGACAGAATCCCTGTCCCCCCGAGTGGGAGAGACAACTTCTGTCTCCGTTCCTCCAACTTGTGGGAGGAGGCCAGAAGTAGCTGCCCCCCTGCCTGGGGTGCCTGGTCAGGGCAGGGAGGGCAGTGGGAGATGTGACTGAGGTGCCGGGGAGTGACTTGGATTCATCCTGCAGGCTCCCAGGAGGGAAACCCGGATGAGCTGCAGTACGAGGAGCAGGACGTGGAGAGCACCAATGTCCCCGAGCACGCTGGCACAGGGAGGGCAGGGCCAGCAGGCCAGGCTCCCGGCAGCATGTGGGGCAGGGACAATATTCACCGGGACGACTATTCCCTGCGGGAGCACCGCCGGCTCCTCTCGCTGCTGCATGACAGTGCAGGGGAGGAGACCCGGAGCTGGAGGATGAAAAGGTCTGGTGTCAGATCAGCCATGCTGGCCTCTACCAACCAAAGCTTCATCCTGACTGGCCTGGAGGGAAACGCGGTAACCAAGAGACCCCGTTTAAAAGCTGGAGTCAAAGACAATTCCAGGAGCCCTCCGCAGCATGCCAGGGCCATCCAGGGGAGGGTGCCTGTCAGGAGGGCAAACCCTCCTTCCAGGACTGTGTCTCAAAGGCAGCCGTCTCTCAGCCACCCCCGGGACTCAGAGGTCACCGTTCCCAAGGGGGTGGGCCCTGGAGGAGACCCCAGCAGCATGGGGGCCGGGCCGCAGCCGGCAGGCACTGCGCCAGCTGGGCAGGCAGGCCCGGTGCCCGGGCGGGCAGGCCCCGTGTCCGGGCAGGCAGGCCCGGTGTCCGGGCGGGCGGGCCCGGTGTCCGGGC
>VYXD01015041.1:6548-26053 GCA_013397195.1 Hylia prasina | reverse complement strand
GCCCGGTGTCCAGGCAGGCAGGCCCGGTGCCAGGGCAGAACGGGAGCCAGCAGCCCGGGCTGCCCCAGAGCCCGAGCCATGGGCAGGCCCACGCTGCTGGGCACCAGGCAGGCGGCAATGGGCGTGTGGGAGAGGCACCTCCTGTGAGGGGCAAGTCTGGAGGAGCAGCACAAGAGGAAGAGGTGGATGAGGAGCAGGAGGAGGAAGATGAGGAGGATTTTGATTACATACCAGTGTTTGACCAGGCAGTCAACTGGGAGCAGACCTTCAGCATGAGCAACCTGGACTTCCACATGCTGCGCACAGACTGGATTGACCTGAAGTGCAACACCTCAGGAAACCTGCTGCTGAGAGAAAGTGAGGCCCTGGAAGTTACACGCGTCTTCCTGAGGAAGCTCAACCAGAGGAGTAAAGGGTAAGGCACAGTGCGAAAACCAAGGGGCACTGCCCCAGAGCTGGTTTATTGTGCTGCACGGGGAATACCTGTTATGTGCGTAACTGGTGAGAATCAGAGGATGACTCCAGATGTGGCAAATAAGGTTTCAGGCAAGGAGTCTCTCTAAAACATTGGACATTAGGCACACTTCTTTTGCCTGAGAAATGGTACCAGCTTTTGCTGGTACTCTTATGTTACATGGTCTTGATATGATTCCTTTCCTTCTCAAGACTTACCATCTCTTCTGGAAAACACACACTTCCTCTACCCTCCATAAGCTAAACAGTCTTAACTCCTGACCCTTCTGCTGGACTGGCCTTAATATTTATAATTTTTTACCAGTCTTTTTCTGTGCAGGTTTCAGTTTGGTGTTAATCTTGCTATACATAAGTGACCGGTATCCTGGATGTTTTATGGAATGGGTGTTATTAGCGTCTAATCCCTGCTGGAAGTAGGCCTAATGCCACGTATTAAGATCACATTTGCTTTTTCAGGGTCACAGCAGTCACAGCCAGGTGTAACTGATCAGTACACACAAGATTTTCTCAGGATTTTTAACTCACGAGCATCTATTTTATAGCAGAAGTTCTTGTTGTCATCCAGAAGGGCGTGACCTGGCATTTCACCCAGTTTTGGACATTCTGAATCCACAGCTCCTGCTGGTTTTTGCTGTATGATTGCTCAGTGCCACTGTATTCTTGTTTGATAAGCTGTCAGTTTCAGTAGCCCAAACACACTCCTTGTGCCAAGATCGTTGTAGGTGGTGTTGAATACACTCATTATTACCAGCCCTACACAATCATTCAGACGCATTTGTTATTTTCTGTGTCACCTTTATTTCATTTCTCTTGCCAAATATTTTCTCCTGGCCAGAGTCCCAGGCCTAATCCCGCACGCTTGTGGTTTTGGGAGAAACAGGTGCTAGACATTCCCATGGGGCTGGGGCAGCGGTGCAGCGGAGCAGGGGGGTTTGCTCTGGCCCGAGGGAAGGAGCTGGAGGAGGCTGTGCCCGCTCAGCGGTGTCCCTGTCCCTGCAGGCGCTTCCAGCTGCAGCGCATCCTGAACGTGGAGAAGCGGCAGGACCGCGTGCGGGGCAGCCGGTACCTGCTGGAGCTGGAGCTGCTGGAGCTGCTGGGGCAGGGCCAGCGCCGCCTGCGCCTCTCCGAGTTCGTCTTTGCGCGCGGCTGGCAGGGCTCCGGCCGCCGGGACGACGAGAGGAGGATGAGGAGCCTGGCCTGGGGCCGCCGGCGGCACCTGATGGCCGCGGCCCAGGAGCCCGAGCTGTGCTGGCCCCAGGGGTTCTCCTGGAACCACCGGGCCGTGGTTCACTTCGTGGTGCCAGGTGAGGGGACCCGCCTCCCCAGGACCTCGAGGGGTGGCGTGGTGGGGGTTCCCGTGGGGGCAGTCCTGTTCAGTGGGCCTGAGCCAGTTGCATCTTACCTGGGTCAGTTCCAGTTTCTGCTCAGAGAAAACCCCTGTTACGTGGTGGGAAAGAGCCCACACTGATTACTTGGCTCTGTGGACCAGCTTTTCAGCCTGGGCCTATTGTGTCATCCCTGAAAGGTTGTTGGGGTTTAACAGAAGGCAAGAAGCTTTGCCTGTTGAGAAGAACCACCACCATTGAAATCACTTTGCTTTGATTCTCTCCCTGTTGCAATACAACCAGTGAAAAACCAGGCACGTTGGGTACTGCAGTTCATCTCTGACATGGAAGAGCTGTTCCGAGTCACCAAGGATCCCTACTTCAGCATCATCATCACAGACTACAGCAGTGATGACATGGATGTAGAGAAGGCTCTGAAGAGGTCTGCCTTGCACAGGTGGGAGTACTGCTTGGTCACAAAAAGCCGCTCACACACCTCCCTGCAGATAGCACACCTGGCAGTCTCTGTGTGTTGGCCAGCCACAGCCTGCTGCAGCTGGGACACCACATCTATCCAGACCTTGCACATACACATGAACGTGTTTTTGTTATGATGTGCATATACATATATATGCATGGAAAAGTGTAAGGCAATACCTGGTGTAGTCTTCCAGCTAAATTTGTTGAATTTGTCTCTTTTCAAGATTGCAAGAGAGAAGAGAAGAGAAGGCAAGTCTCCCAGTGCTGGGGCAGGGGGAGGACAGAAAAGACAAGGAAGCTGTGAGAAGTGGGACAGAGAGCATGGAGACCTTGCTGGAATGCAGACCCTGCTCTGATCTGACACAGCTTTGCCTGGTCATTTCCATTACATGCCAAGGCTTTCCGGGTCTAGTCCTAGGACAGAGCTGGGCTAGAGCTGAGAAGAGTTTTTGCTAGGCTCTGTTCAGGGGCAAGACTCTCTGGGCACGCTGGGACCAGGAGCAGTGCTGGGCTTGTGCACTCCCCCAGCAAAGGTTTCCTCTGCCTCAGAGGGTGCATGGGGCGAGGGCAGCTCCGCAGGTGAGTGCTGGTGTGGCACTGCCTGCGGTGCCTCCTGTGCCACTGAAATCCCCTTTCCCCTCTGACCCACAGCTATCAGTACCTGAAGCTGACAGGGAATTTTGAGCGTTCTGCTGGGCTGCAGGCGGGGATTGACCTCGTCACGGTGAGTCTGGGGGGCCTTGGGTGGGCAGGGAGGTTTGTAGTATGTGTCTGGTGTGGCCACTGCCTTTGGTACTGAACACACTGGTTTTTAGGGAAAGGAATAGCCTAGCAGACCAGTTCAAATGTGGATGTGTTTCCTGTCCTTCCAGAGTAAGGGTCTCTTTATTCTGAGGAGCCTGTGCTCTGTTTGATTCTTGGTGCACCTGCTGGGACTGTCAGACAGGAGGGAAATCAGCAGGAGCAGCTTTGTGATCCTGGCTCTGCCAGGTCACAGTCATGCTATTTCACACTCATCACTGAACAGCCGCTCAGTGGACATTTTGCCAGCCCTGGGGATCTGTTTCTGATGCAGTAATGAGATTTTGACTCCCATACCTCTGTCTTCCTGCCCCTCAAGAAAGATTTACTGAAAGTCAACCTGTTTTTTTCCCAACCGGCCCGATTTGTTCCAGGACCCGCACAGCATTGTCTTCCTGTGTGACCTCCACATCCACTTCCCAGCTGGAGTCATTGATTCCATCAGGAAGCACTGCGTGGAAGGCAAGATGGCCTTTGCACCCATGGTCATGAGGCTGCACTGCGGGATGTCCCCACAGTGGCCTGATGGTAAGGGGGCTCAGACTTGGGGAAATGGGAAAGAAGAAAGTGCCTGCCTCCTCTGCATTTGTTCCTCTGGCACTGTCAAGGTCTGGAGCTTGAGGTACTTCCAGGTCCACAGGGTGGGTGGGTGTTAGACGTAGAATGGGGTTTAACAGCATCAGGTACCTGGAATTTGAGATCAAAAAGCTAGCAGAGCCCTTCATCTGATGTTTCTCCTAGTTGTCTCCTAGGGCTCTTTATAGATTTAAGGACCTTGGAAAAAACATCCTTTATTTCTGTCTGTCCATCTCTCTGTTTTCTTGGGGGGCATAGCCTGTCTTGAGGAGAGCTAGTAGACCAGGGGTGAGAGAAACCAAGGCAATCTGGAGGGAGAAAAGCATAGGATTTCCTTTAAACAGAGGCAGCCATCTTGAGCCATCCAGGCACAGGGACAGCCCTGGGAAGCTGGGACAGTCCAGCAATTGTGTTGCCAGACAGGACATGTGAGAGGCTCTGATAACAAGTTGATGGGACAGACCATGCTGTCTGTCCACAAGCCTTTCTCATTCCCAGAGCTGGCTGGCATGGTTGGCTCTGCCTTGGTGCTGAGTTTACTCCCTGGTGTCAGCATTGTGCTAAAAGTAGCTTGAGTCTCACTCCAGCAGCTCTGCTGGAGCCATCAATGGTTCAAAACCCCAGCAAAGCTTTGCCTCTTCTGTGCTCTCCTCAGGCTACTGGGAGGTCAATGGGTTTGGTCTCCTGGGCATATACAAGTCTGACCTGGACAAAATTGGAGGCATGAACACAAAAGAGTTTCGGGACCGCTGGGGAGGAGAGGACTGGGAACTCCTGGACAGGTAGGAATCCAGTGTCTCTGTTCAAGTGCTCAAGAGGGGAAGCCCATCAGCTCCTGGAGAACCAATGACCATGGGAGTGGGGATCTAAGGAGACTGAGATGACTACTGCCACCATAACCTTGGCCAGGGAGGAAGAGTCTTTGAGCATATCCTGGCCTCAAACCTAGTATGTGAGGAGACACGAAACACTCTACTTCAGCCCCTAGTAAGAGAAGAGCTGTTTTCTGCTGCCTTCCAGCCACACTGCTGGTTGGTCTAGGCACTGGTGGTTGTGAAGACTTTGTCCTCTTCAAGAACTGCAGAGCACAGTCTGGATCCCTCACATTTCCCATGTAACATTTAGCAATTGAATTGCCTTGAAGAACATCTGGTGGAGAGGCATTTAAAGATTATGAGGTACAGTTAAAATTTCTGAGGATTTTGTGATGAGGGATCTCCTCTGCACAAATCCTGGGCCTCCTGAGTTTGTAGTTGCACGGTTTGGGCCCTGTCCTGTCTTTTCTGTCAGCTGATTGCAATCCAGTGCTGCCAGCTGTCTTTCCTCCTATCTTGGCATATGCAGGCACTCCTGACCAGTCCTGCTCTCAAGGGTGCATAAACACTCAGAAAGGGTCATTAGATTCCTGCTTACGGATTTGGGATACCCCTGCGCTATTCTGGACTATCCAATTTCCCTGCAGTCTCTTGTCAACAGGACAACTTAAAAAGAGTTTTCCTGGGGCTGAGTCCCTCAGTATCTTTGTGATGAAATTTTCCCTAAGTCTACTGTTCTTTCTGCCAGGATCTTACAGGCTGGGCTGGAAGTGGAGCGTCTTGCCCTGAGGAACTTTTTCCACTGGTTTCACTCCAAGCGGGGCATGTGGAACCGGCGCCAGCTGAGGACAGCGTAGCCTCCAACCCCAGCGCTGCTCAGCAGCACTGCCACCATCTCATCCAGATGTGCACTTTACCAGGGCACATGGCCGAGTGCCCAAACCCTTCCTCTGCCTCCAGAGCCCTCTGATGGCGTGACACGTGGCACATGGCATATGGCACACGGCACAGCCCAGGAAGGGGCTGGCGCGGCGGGAGCTTCTCTTGTCAGCCACTGCTGATCCGGGACATGGGATCCATGGGGAGGCGTGTGGGGAGATGTGACCAGGGAAGGACTTGTATTTCCTGCTGTGCAGTCTGGTGGAAGGTGCACTGGGAGAGGTGCCGTGTTTCCTGTTGAGTTTTGCACCAAGCAAACACAAATCCCAGCTAAGCCCAGAATGGTTTATTCAGAGCATCGCAGCTTCTCTTTCAAAACTTGAATGAGAAAACAAAGGAAAAGAACCCACAACTGTCCCCATTTCCTCTCCTTTGCCATCTCTACAGTACCCGTGGTTTTGGACAGGGGACCAAAGTTCTCTGATCAGTATTGCACCCACATGCCCATGTGCTGACTTAAGGAAATCTGGATGCAGAGGAGCTGATAGGCACTTGAGGCTGCTGGTGCTTAGACTTTTCTCTCTGCTTTTCACTTTGGTCATTATGAAAAACTGTGCTCATGCTCAGCAAATTATGGGCCGTGGATGGAGTTGCAAATACATTTCCCTGGGTGAGCTGGCAAGGGTGGTGTTACAATTCCACCTAAATTATTGACCCACTGCCTGAGGGTAGTGGAGGGGCTATACAGAGAAGCTAACAGGGCATCTCAGGAGGAACTTTGCAGCCTTATCTGACAGACATGTGTTTGTCCTAACAATATCAGGGAAACTCCAGCAGGGAAGAAGTGGCAATATTTTATTAGTTGAAATATTGTGATTTGTCAGAAGAGGAGACAGAGTCTTCTGCTCTCAAGATCCTGTACATTTATGCAGCATCTAAAAGTTAATTTAATAAGTTATGGCCTCACAGTTGTGTCTTGTCATAGTTTGACTCTAATGTAGAGAGCAGGCTTCTTGGGTGGAGAGCCAGCACAGCTGTTGGTGCCTCACCTCTGCAGCAGCCCGGGAGCTCTGGCCTGGTGTGGAGGAGGTGGCCTCAGGTCTTGGCACATGCACTGGGTGTAACCAACAGTGAGGACAGAAGAGTGAACAAAAGGATGGGCAAACCCATGCTGTCATTGATGCAAGAACTGTGGAGAGAGCCCACAGCTGGCCTGGTGCTACCGAGGAGTCTCATCCCATAAAACTCCTGTTAGTGTAAGGCAAGATTTTTTTTTTACCCTGTAACCATTCTATATAAACCCAGAAGTCCCAGCTCTCTCAGTGCTTTACACTAGAGCTTCAGTGTCCCCATACCATGCTGAAAAGGTTTCAAGCTGACGGGAGAGTGTGACATAGGATGCTGCTCATGGTGCCCAGCTCTGTGGGGAGCTGCTGGGAAGGAGTGGTGAATTTATGCAGAGCACAAGCAAAGCTGACCAGTACTAGATTTTTTTGCTCTTTGCTGATGGAGTAGGTGCCAATTCAGAATAGGCATTCATTTATTACTGGCTCTGTGATGCTTGACAAGTCCATCAGGTTCCGCTATTGCAGTGGAAAACTGCACATGCAAGTTCTGGCACGTGAGATAGAAATCGTGTCACATCATCTGTTTGCATCAGTCTAGGCTTTGTGAGTGATGGATTTAGAAAAAGTCAGCCAGATACCAGAAAGTTCTGCTGTGCAGTGGGCAGCTGTGGTGAGATGTAGACAGGAGAGATGGCTGTGCCCCAGTCCGTGGAGCCTTTGCCAGAATGGAGACACTGAATATCCCAGAAGAGGCAGCTTTAGCCAGCTGCCCAAGCCAGAGTAGTCTTCCTATTGAGGGAAAATACTTTAGCCATGTAGATACTAAGAAATTAAATCATGGCAGTTGGGCTGAGAGGGAAGAGGCTGAAAACAGTCAACACTTTTTTTTTTAAAGTATGACAGGAGTTTGGGAGACCAGAGCCCTGTGATGCAGTGTTGCAATGAGCTCTGTTTCTGCCTGGAATGTGCAGTGTCAGTCATGCTCTGGGTGCAAGTCAGAGCCTGTGCTTCCCTCAGACACAGGCACAACTGCACGAGTGTACAGGTGAGCTGCTCCCCAGGCTGCAGGACTGTGCCTGCACAGCCTGTCCAGGCTGGCTGTGGCACGCAGTGCCTGTGGAATGGGGAGAGGCTGGCAGCAGGACACGGCCAGACTTGGCAGGAGCAGCTGTCTGAGCCCTCAGCTGGGAGCAGCGTGGTCCCGCTCTGCATTCCGAGGCAGGCACGGGGAGGAGGAGTTATCTGTGGTTCCTGTCTGGCTGTGCTGTGGTCTGCAGCACCCACAGCTAGCAGCTATCCATCTGCAGACACTGGCAAGAATTAGGTGCATCCACAAGGTGGGTCACTTGGCAGAAATGACAAGGGTGTTCCCCACCACAAAGGACAGCCAGCCTCTGAAGAGTGGACTGGACAGTAGGGTGCACCCCTCAGAGCAGCACTCGCGCAGAATTTGGGGATTTTGCCCCCATTTTTCAGCTGTGACTGTACCCCTTCCTTCACACCTTGTAACCCAGGCCAGTGGTAAGCAGAACTACCTCGTGAGGACTCCTTTGTGGAGATATAAGGAGTTACTGGTTTTCAGTCCAGTTTCCTAATGGCCACTTTCCCCACTATCAAAGCTGCCATCTCAAATGTCCTTCCCTTTCAGTGGGAATTCACAGTTGGTATCCAAGCATTGCAGTGGTAGAGGTGATTAATATTAATTGGCACTAGCTGGCAGCCTCCATGGAGAAGCTTGGAGAGCCCATGGGGACAAAAACTGTCTTCAGCCCACATGCTCAGAGACCTCACTGCAGGGTGTAGGGAGAGGAGGGGCTCCACACTCCCCAGTTTACTGGCCAGCAGCAAACCTTGCAGGAGCAGTGCTGGGCTTCTCTCTGAGGCTGCTGCCCCTCTTCCAAAGCAAGCTGCATCTTTTCTCCCCAGACAGAGTCACAAAGAGGGGAGAGCAGGAAGCACAGCAGGAGCAGATCCCTCAGCCCTGCAGTGAAAGAACACGGCTGGGAAGCTGAGTCCCCTCAACAACTGGTCACATTTCTGTCACCAGGATCTTTTTAGGAAGCTGTGCTGGAGTTTCTGGCCCTCATGTGCATCCTGGCTGTCCTGCCTGGACAGCTGGAGGAAGTCAGTTGCATAGGATTTTCCTTGCATCAGGCCAGGAGCAAGCTGCTTGGAAGCTCTGTGGCTGGGGAGATGGGCAGTGCTGCAGGAGAGACCTTCTCCAGGGTAGGATGTGACCAGGCTGGGCAGTCCAGGCCACCAAGTGTGAGGTACAGGGCAAGGGGGCTCTGCCTACAAATGTGACTGTGTCTTCAGGACTGAAGTGTGGTGCTCAGGCTTGTTTTGCAGGTCAGCAAGGGAATGAAGAAGGGCTGGCTTTTAATCTGAGCAAACTGTATTGTGTGAAAATTATTTGTTTCCTCATTGTCTTAATGTTTGCCCAGCATGAACATCTCTCCTCATGTCCTACAAATGTCTGAAGCTGATTGTTTTTCAGATAAGATACCTTGTGTTGAAAATCTGAGTTGTACCTTTGAGTTACCTGCCTTAAAGCGGCTCTGTGCCTTCGAGACGACTCCTGGGCCACCTCTCTGTTGGAGCTGGGAGATATCCAGGTTCTCCTTCGTGTTTTATAAATACATTGTCTTCCTACAAGAGCTCTCTTCTCTCTGTGTGTTAACTTGCACCCACATCACTGTGCAGCAGATTAGAATCCAGGTGTGCTCCTCTGTGTTCATCAGCTGAAAGCACAAGCACCACCAGAGAGAGATCACTCTGCCCAAGCCAGGAGCTCTGCCCAGCAGGAGCTCTGCAGGCAGGGGTGGGTGGGAGATGCAGGGGCAAGGTTAGCCAGCAGTGAGCCCTGCTTCACTCCCCTCTAGATCTGTGGGAAATGGGATGGCAACAAAACAGTTTCCCTCCTGTCTGCATGGGTTTATCATGTGAAAGAAGGTGGAAACAGTGGACAGATAGACATTTCAGCAAAGCACGAGTGTGATGTGATGAGAGAATGTGGAAAGCACAGTGGTGCTCCTGGCAAGCAGAGGACAGCTCCTGGAGAAGACCACAGGTGGGAGCCGGGACCTGAGCTCAGTTCTTGGCACAGCTTCTGCAAGGGGGAGGTCAGGTCCTTTACAGCAGCTGCTTATTTGGATCCAACTTTGGCCCATTTACACTTCAACTGTGCCTTCTTTGAGTATCAAAAGCTTGGCAGCAATGGGAGTCACACACAGAGGGGAAAAGGAGCCAAGGTTGCTAATGAGTGTGATTTCACTGAAGAAGAAATTATTAATATTAAAGGAGATGGAGGGAAAGTATTGCAGTGTGGTGCCAGTCTTTTGCTTGCCTGGGATGAGTGGCAGGAAGCCGTCTCTGCTCAGGAAGGCTTCACATGCTGCCATACCCAATCCAGTAGCTCACTGAAACAATGATGAAGTTAAGATCTGGTAGTGAAATTCCTCTCACTGCTTCTTTCCCAGCTGAATCTTTTCTATTTTTTCCTCTCTTTACAATTCAGTCATCAATGCCAATTGCTTTGTCTCTTGCTCCATGAAGCAGTGAGTCCTAGGGCTTGGGGTCTGCACGCAGGAGATGTAATCTTTTACCTTCCCATGAACCCAGCCAGCCAGTAGTGGCTGACAGCCCTTGGCCTGTGGTTTTGCTGTGCCTACAACTCATTCTGCTACCTCTAGAGTGAAGCATTTTCCTAGAGGAGGTGGGATAAGGCTTCCCAGAAACATACACCTCTCTTTGCTGCCAGTCAGAGCAAAGACTGAGGACCAAGTTAAGCAGCAAACTCAGAGTCACCCCAGACCAAAGTGGAGGACAAGTCTCTGCCTGCTTCACCAAACAGAATTCAGACTATGCTCAGCTTTGCCACTTCAGGTTCTGGTAAATACATAACTGGTATTTTCCACCCTACCCTTTTTATGCAACTTTGCTTCAGCTGAGGAAAGTCACTGCCAGGTTCAGGTGCTAAGCTGCTGCTGCCCTGGCCTCACCCACACCCTCGTGGGCAAGATCACTCACAACATCTCAGAAAAAGCACCACGTGTGGCTGACACAGATCTGGTTTTGTAAAGTCAAATACAGAATCCAAGTGAAATCTCTCTGTATCTGTTTCTAAGTGTCAGACATTCCCAGTAGCTCCAGAAGACTGGTGTGAGGATGTTCTCATGGCTTTTCTCTCTCAGGGGTGGCAAGGATATACAAAGTGAGAAGTCCATATTAAACTCTGATTCTGCAGTACAATGGAAAAATCATTTAATAATCAAAAGAGCATGTAATTATTTTAAAAGGCTTACATAAAGCTATTAAAATACCATTTTTTAGCATGACTATACTATTAAAAAATTTAGGATTGAAAATTTTTACTCTTAATAAAAATCTTGAAGCTCATTAACTCAAAGGATATTTTTTTAAGGAAACAAATTGTTCTAATACAAGAGAATTACCAGAGCTGTCATTATTAATTAAATGCATTTTAAAACATTTATATTAGTGATAAGAATAAATCATAATGGTGATTTTTTAATAAAGTAATAAGCTATTCAGCTGTAATTTTTCATTATGGCAATAAGCCTAGACTGTGTCCTTATGTATAATGTTTCTTCATTTTCTACTAAATATTGTCAGGCTATTCTGACATAATTCCTGATAGGTCCCTGATGATGGCATCAGACCACAATAACTTGTTAATATTCCAGTGCTGGAAATATCTGATTGTTTTCTTAACTCTGTCACATTTAATTTTAAACAACTAGGGAAACATTTGAACTTTCTAGCTGTCTCCATGTGCACACACCATTCTGTCCTGGGAAAAGTTACTTTTTAGTTTGAGAAATCCATTCCAATATTTGGGACGTAAACTATTAGATAGAATTGCTTTAAGGGCATCAACTGACATTTGAGACAAAAAAAAAAAGCTGGACTTATTTATTTAGCCTACAAAGTAAACCAGTCTTCTCTACCAAATGAGCCAATATTGTATATGTGAAGCAGGCAGCTAAAATAGGATAAGATTTAGAGAACTGCACTTTTAAAATGTATACCTGCAGCTGATCCTGCATTTTCTCTTGAAAGTTTGCTCTAGCTTGGAACGGCAATGTCCCCACCCCTGAGAGCTGCAAAAGCACTTCAGAAAGGGGCTGGTGTGCTGTGACACACACAGGGGTTTGAAGTTTAACCCAGTTTTCTGCACTTGTTGATGGGCTCCTGCGAGGTCAGTGGAGATGTGGAGGAGAGCTGCACTGCTCGGATCCTGCAGGGAAGACAAGAAACGCTGCTGAGGTCACCTCAGGCTCCGTGTGCGTGGCCAGAGAGGAGCAGTCAGCTGCTGCTGGACACCACAGCTGCCCCTGCACGGCTGGGGTGCTGCTCCTCAGCACTTGCCCCTCTCTGGGTCCCAAACCAGCAATGTTTCAGAGGGGCTTTCGGCCTTTGCATCCGCCCTCACCGCTGCATGTGTCTGCTGAGCTCTCTTGTTGGCTGCTGCCCTGGTACGTTGCATTTAAACTGTGTTTACATTTTGCAGCAAATTTCATGTAAGCAAGAAATGTGAATTTTGCTTCTTGAGCTCAAGTGCTTTTGATTTAAGAACATGTCATTCCCTCGCTGATGTGACATGGGAACCCAACCATTTGGATCAACTCTTATTTACAGGGCATCCTTGAAAATGAGCATTAGGTGCTTAAAATAGTCCCTGCCAAACTACAGTGGCTGTTGTAAAGAGCTCTTCCCGCCCTGCCTTGCCCAGCACCTTCCTTTCCTTCTGCTCAGATAGCGTTGCTGTCTTGGGGTTCCTCCCTGAACACACCTCATTTTCTCCCCCAACTTTAGCTCCCATCTGCAACTGCTGACTGTATCTGGCATGATCTCTGCAGCCTTCCAAAAGCCTCTTGGTGCTGATAAATTCCAGCAACTGGGATGTTCCGTGTTCTTGCTCTAGAGACCAAGTGAGGAGAACTCTTCCACCTCTGAGGGGATTTGTTCAGTGGCCACATGTTTTTGTGGGACAGCAACGTGCCTCTGGAAAGGCTTTGTTAATCTGTGCAGCTTTGCCTTCTCCACCTTGCAGTGGTGTTTTTGAGAATGAGAGCCCTCCCAGGGGCTGGCAGTGATGGGAGCCCTTCCTTACCTGAGTCCACTGCCCTATGATTTAGTAAGGTCCAAAATTCCTGGCAGGGTAGAGGCCAGTCTTCTGCACCCCGAAGGCTGTGATGAAGATGTTGAGGATGACTGTGATGAAGATGAGAGCTGTGGCAGCGTTGTTGAGTATATTCAGGCGGGGTTGCTTTGCAATATCATTCAGGTTCAAACGAGCTGTACAGTACAAAGCAGAAAGTGAAGGAGGTTTGCAGACTGACTCTGAGTCCCCCAGCTCCTGCAAGCCTCCCTGCCTGGTAAATGTTCGTGGTGCCCCAGAGTGCTGAGGCCACAAAACAGAGGGAGCAGTCACAGGAGTGCTACAGGAGCCACAGCTTGCTCTGGGATGACACAGAAGGATGGAGCAGAGAAAAGCTCATCTTGTTTTGATTTTTTGGCAAAGTTCTTTGGTTTGCCACGGAGGTGCTGTGGCCCTGCAATGGGTCAACCCTAACCAGGCACATTACTGCTGCTCACTGGCCAGACACGTGGCATGTGCATGGCCATGGGACACAGTGAGGGCAGGCCCTGGGACACAGGAGACAAGAGCAACAGTGCTCTGCTTGCAGGGGGAGGCCACTTCCTCCCTGACACCCAGATGTCACCTGTGTGGTGACACAGCTGTCAGCCCTGGGTACATGAATGGGTCAGTCCTGGCTGATGGACACTGATCCCTTCAGACACAGCAATACCCTGGTTACCAGGGCTGTCTGGACAATAAACCATGCAAACAGCAGCCATGAAGGTGGTCCCTTGTCCCTTTTCTCCTCCCAGCTGGCTCCAGCTGCCACCAGGAGAAGCTGTGGAGTGTGCTACAGGGGAAGGAACACGTCACAGATTTCCCAAAGCCTCCAATCCTCTGTCCCCTGTAAAAACCCATGTAGGATATTCAGGAAAATGCAGCATTTTGGAGGTCTTTAGTACTGGCAATCTGTTGGAGACTGAAATACAGCAACTCCTGTATCAGATGGAGCAGGGGGCAAGCACCAGTAAACCACTGCTGGTGTTAATGTACTGCCTGTAGGCCACCAGGAGAACTGTGGGATCAGTTAAATGTGAGATTAATACAGGGAATACCTCTGCCTAAATTGTTCTGTTAGGTCCCAGGTGAAGTAAGATACAAAATACAGCTAAAATGTAGTGTCTGCAAGAGCTGCATGAAGGAGCACATAACAGCAGGAGCAGCAAGAGGCCCATCTTGGCCAAATCCCCACTCTTCCACTGGGACAGGGGGTCAGCAGTGGGAAAGTGAAGGAAGAGCTGTGCTCAGAGATGTGCAAATGACAACCCACCCACCATTCTGAGTGACACTGACCGCCCTACCACCCGCACCCAGCCCGGGATGGACCCAGAGGGGACTGCTCTGGGGGAAGGGGCTTCTCCCTCCCACCCCTGCCAGGTGCACACGCCTTACCCGTGATGATGAGGAGAATCCCAATCATGACCTGGAAGAAGAGGGAGATGCTGATGAGCACGATGAGGGTGGCGTAGTACTGGAAGGAGGTGCCCTGCTCCAGCACAGCCTTGAGCTGGGTGACGTTGGCCATGAAGAGTGCCACGTCCAGCATGCTCTCTGCCACGCTCTTCTTGGTCGCGTAGTGGTTGATGTTCATCGGCCCGTTGATCCGGAGGTGAGGAGTCAGGCCCTGGGGGGACAGGGGGAGCCACATGTGCTGCTGAACCACACACACATCCCTGTCCAACGGGAGGCTGGCTGCTCCCCGGGGTTTAGCTACAAAGCCTGGGAAAGGGTCAAAGCTGCACCTTTTAAATGTGTTGAGAGTACCCAGTTTCCCCCCACAGTTGCCTCATGGTATTAATAGGCACAAGATACTTGCTGTGATCAAGATCTCGGCAAGGTTAAAAAAATAACGGGTATTTTCGTGGAAAACAAGCTTGGCCAGAGTTACAATAATGTAGATTATCCAAAAGCCAGGGATTTTGCAAGGAATATTAAATTCTCTTCCTGCAGGACACAGACAAAGGCACAGGGGATTAGAGACAGATCCTCTCTTTGGGTTGGGTGTTGTGTTTAATATCATTACCCAATGGTCTGGATGAGAGGATGGAGTGCACCCTCAGTTTGCAGGCAACACCAAGCTGGGTGGGAGTGCTGACCTGCTGGGGGTAGAAGGGCTCTGCAGGGGGATCTGCAGGGGCTGGATCAAGGGACTGAGGCCACTTGTGTGAGCTTGGACAAGATGAAGAGCTGGGTCGTGCACCTGGGTCACAGCAACTCCACAAAGCTCTACACTCTTGGGGAAGAGAGGCTGGAAGGCTGCCTGGTGGAAAAGGACCTGGACATGAGCCAGAAGTGTGCCCAGGTGGCCAAGAAGGCCAATGGCATTCTGCCCTGGATCAGGAATGGTGTGGCCAGCAGGAGCAGGGAAGGGATCATCCCCCTGTACTGGCCCTGGTGAGGCTGCTTCTCAAATCCTGAGTTCAGTTTTTGTCCCTTCACAATCCAAAAAGGACATTGAGGTGCTGGAGCAAGTCCAGAGAAGGGCAATGGAGCTGGGGAAGGGTCTGCAGAGTAAGTCCTTTGAGGAACAGCTGAGGGAGAGAACAGCCTGGAGAAGAGGAGGCTCAGGAGGGATCATTGCTCTCTACACTAGCTGAAAGGAGGCTGTAGCTAGGTGGGGGGCAGTCTCTTCTCCCAGGTAAGAAGCAATAGTAACAAGATGAACTGGCCTCAAGCTGCACCAGGGGAGGTTTAGATTGGATATTAGGAAAAATCTCTTCAACAAAAGGCTTGTCAGACACTGGAACAGGCTGCCCAGGGAAATGGTTGAGTCACCATCCCTGGAGGAATGCAAAAGACAAGCAGATGTGGCACTTAGAGACATGGATTAGTGGTGGCCTTGGCAGTATTAGATTAGTGACTGGACTTGATGATTTTAATGGTCTTTTCCAACATATACCATTGTATGATTCTATGACTGTCAGTGGCTGGGCTTTATACCTTCTCTGAACAATTTTTGCTGGCTTCTGTCCTAACACAAGATGCTAAAGCAGATGAAATAGTTTATGGGTTTGTTTCTGAAACCAAGGACAGTGTTTCTTCAAAACATCAGGCACTGAAATGCAAGGGGTAGGATCCATCACACCTAACCTTAATTAATCATTCAGGCAGGGGGGTTTTTTGGCAGTGTAAAGAAATAGCTGTTTACAAAAGCCAAATCAGCTGCTTGCCCTTAACCTAATTGCAAGGTGTAGGTAATTTGGCTGCTTTTAGCCATCCATTGTTAAGTGACTTCACCTGTTGCTCTCTTGGCCCAAGTGATTAAAAAAACAGTAACAACAAAAGAAGAGTGGATTACAGTTTTCCATTCACCCAGAGCATCACAAGCTGGTAATAAATCACCAGCAAAGGTAACAGTTAGAAGAGATTTAGATTTATCTGCAATAAACTGTGCTCTTCTTTCTTTAAAAAGAAGAAAAACAACACTTCCATGTAGCAGAGAGGGTTCAGCTGTGAGTAATCAGGTCCATCAGCTGCAGTGCTTGCCCTCAGCACTGCCTGATGGGTTACCCTTTAAAAGCAGGGCTAAGGGCCAAGTTCTGCTTCTCTTTTGCTCAGGAAAGGGGAAGAGACCTCTTTGGGTGCACAGTGGACTTGCCTACACTCAGTGGTGAGTTCTGTTTTGCTCCTTTTGTACCAGATAAAGTAGAAAATGTAATCTTTCCTCTGTGCTGTAGGCAGTCACTAGGGAAGGGTCATGGCTCAGGTGTTGTGCTGTGACCTTGGGTCTCTGAGCAATGCTGGGCAAGAGTGGCTTTCTTTGGTTTGGGAGAGCATGGACAAAGCCAGTGATCCTGGGAGAGCAGTATATGGGGTGTGTCAGGTGCTGAAATTGGGGCAGAATTTTGGAAGAGGGCTGTGGCCCCAGTCTGGTGGTCACCCTGGTGTAGTAAAGACATATGTGAAAAAGTGACTGGGAAAGGCTGTGCCTGTTTTAAACTATTGGTGAACTGTGGTCCCTAACCAGGGGCTTGCTTGGGGCTTTTGGTTTGGTTGGGGTTTTTTTAATGTGATAGTTCAAAGCATTTAGTTCTTACAGTTTCTGACAGTAACATTGCTGTGATTATAGGGCTCCTTTGCAAAGCCTGTATTTCTTGCTGTGGAAGGTAGGAGGGAAAAGATACTGGAAGAAGGTAAAAGTAGAAGCCTAAAGAACTAGTAAAAACTCCAAGGCACTGTGTAGGTGTTTGAGACTGAAACATGACAGCATGGTGTCAGGGGCAGAACAGACACCATGAGGAAAGGAGGCCAGCAAAAGGTCATGTTCTGTGGAAACATTTTAAAAACCTATATTGAGGGACTGCTCCCCCTTAGATGGCTTAAAAACGTGATGCTGTTGAAACAGAGAGGAGCCAATACCAAATGGTGCAGGGTTGGTGATTTTATCCCTCTCATCTGCTGTTTTCCTTATTGTTGAGGAACCAGCCCCCCTCCTTGCAGCATGACAAGGCTGAGCATTGATAGTTTATCTCTGTGCAATGATGAGTTAAGGGTGTGAGAACAAGGGCGCTGTACAAACAGGGCAGAGCTGCTGTTAAATGAGTGACTGGTACCAGGAGGCTGAGGCATCTGTTTCTGGCTGCTTACATGGAGAAAAATACAGCAAGTCAGGAGCTCTTGTTGAATGAAAACACATCCTTTTGAGCTGCCCTCATGTTCCTTTACCTGGAGAGTGTAATGGGGCAGAGTTGCAACATCCTGAGCTCTGTGTCCCCGATGATCAGGCAGTGAAAATAGACAGCTTTGATGTGGACTTTTCTCATGTGGATAAGTGTGATGGCATGTTCCCATGGGGACATGAAAACACAGGCAGGTACTGCTCTCCTGTGTGGAGTAACTGGAACTGGGAAACCTTCACAATGGAAAAGGTGTGACTCCAGATTCAAAGTTCTGTCAGTCCAGGCAGATCCAGAAGGATCTCCAAAAGGATAATGGATGATGGACACTGAACTTGAATCTGGGTAGCTTAAGATTTGTGATGGGCAGCCCCCAAACCCCCACCTGGCTACAGCCTCCTCTCAGGCAGTTGTTGAGGGGGATGAGGTCCCTCCTGAGCCTCCTCCTCTCCAGGCTGAACACCCCCAGCTCCCTCAGCCACTCCTCAGATTTGTGCTCTAGTCCCTTCACCAGTTTTGTGGCCCTTCTCTTGACACACTCCAGCATGACTCCTTGTGATGCAAGGAAAAGTTACAGAGATCCAGGTTTTTTATGGATTTGGCCTCAGGATTTGGTGTTCTGTCTAGTCCAGCAGCTAAGAATGGAAGCCTGATGTCTCAAATAAGGAGAGGCTTAAACAAGCCAGGAGCCTTCAGAGACCTGGCATTTGGGTGGATGCTGGAGGATGGATTTGCTTGGGATGCTGGTGCCATAACTGTCACCACTGTTTGTGGGGTGTGAATGCGTGGCTGTGACGCTGGTTCTGAGCTGCCAGAAGGCACACAAAGCTTTCCAAACACCATTTCTGCTTTTGCTTTCTTTAAACTCCTCTCAGGAGCTGATTCACAAGCCACTTGGGTTTCCCTGTAGGAGGATTGCCCAGACAGCTGTGGGAGGTTATGTGGCATCACTGAAAGCACAGGGACAGTCAGCACCATCTCACAGGGCAGGAGAGGAGCACAGCCCCTTTCTGTGGGATTAAAGCCTGGCCCTCAGTCAGTGCTGCTGCTTCTGAGGGCACAGTTACCAGCTGCTCTCCTTCACCGGGGGAGCTCACTCCCTGCAGCTCCTGACCCCTTCAGCTGGGATGAAGGGAGCAAATTTTAACCTTCTTAGCCTCTGTGCCCAGGCACAGAGAGTGGCAATGACCAGATACCTGCTCACCTCATGGGTTGGGTTCCCTTGTGGAGTTGTGTGTGTCAGCTCACGGGTGAGGCAGCAGCTCTGTGCACAGCCACACGTGTGCAGGGGAAGGGGCACCCAAGGAGCACTTTGGCCAATACTAACTATATTGTGAACTTGCTGAGGCAAAGGCTGATTTTCTCCAGTTTGGCACAACAGCAAGTGTCCTGGCTGCTTTCCATGAACAGAAGTAATGGTAAACATCATCATGGATAACTGCAGGTGGAAGGAAAACTGAGTTTTTCAGGGCCAGTCCCCCCTTCCTCAGCCTCTGTGGAGGCTCTTGGCTAGTCCAGTTGTGCTTAGGGTTTTTTCCTTTTAATATAGCCATCTGTTCTGCTCACCAGGGGTTCTGTTCAGAGCCAAGTGTTGTGTTGCCTTCAGTTCATATTGCATAAATCCCAGAAAATAAATCAGAGGTGGTTTCCTAGTATCTCTCCCCATGTATCAGACTGGTCCTGATGGAGATCTGTCTCAGAGGCGTCCTTACACTTCTGTGACAGGTCACTGCTGAGTTTAACAGAGAACCCAATGACACAAACAGATGCGAGTTCTCCACCCAAAAAGTGACTTCCAGCAGCTGGGAGCCAGTGCCTGTCCAGAAGGGGAAGCCTAGGCAAGTGGCAGGGACAGATTCTGTGGCCTTGACAAGCACCGTTCGTGTTCTGTGTTCTACCAAACTTGGTCTTTCCGTTTGCTTTGTCTGCCTCCCGTGTTTCATCTCACACCTGCAGGCAAACCTGCTGAGAGGCCCCTTGGGCAGCGATGTCACCACAGTGCAGCGTTTAGGACGCTCGTCCTGAGCCAAGGGGTGGCAGGGGAGGGCACCTCTGTCACCCCAGGGTGAAGGTGCCGCTGGGTGAGGCTGCCGGCAGAGCCTGTCCCGTTTCCCAGCTGGAGGGTGACTCTGCTCTCGCTGCAGCTCCGGGAATGAGCCAGAGCAGGAGCTGGGAGCAAACCCGGACCCACGGGCAGCCCTGGCCAGGGCCCCGGGGGAGGCGCTGGGCAGCCCTGGCACCCCTGGCAGGGCAAGGCCGGGGCAGCGGAGCCGAGGCCGAGCCGGGCTCTCTCTCCCTTGCCCTGC
>VYXD01015031.1:9716-21492 GCA_013397195.1 Hylia prasina | reverse complement strand
CTTCTTCTCCTCCTCCTCCTCCTTCTCCTCCTCCTCCTCCTCTGCCGCCTCCTCCTCTTCTCCTGGCCATGGGGCCACTTTCCTGCCTGGGGGTGGCCTAAACTTGGGTGCCAAAGGGAAAATGAGGCACAGAACGGCATGGCAAACGCTGTGGCCTCCTGCCCTGCCCAGACTCCTGAGATTTTCCCGGTTAGTTGTACCCATGCTGTGAGTGAGACAGTCCCTGGGGATGTGCTGGGGTCCCCCATGGGTGCCCCAACTGGTGCTATACCTACAGAGTCCCTGGGATGGGTCCTGTGCACCAGGGCTGGCCAAGGCACTGGCAGTGGAGAAGGAGCTGCAAGGACAGAAAGACACAAGGACAGAGGGACATCTTCCTGTCCCTTTTGTGCCACCTGGATTGCCCTTTCCCAAAACCACCTCCTGCCTCAGTTTCCCTTTCCGCCCTCATGAATGGGAGGAAAGAGAAAGGGAAAGTCCTGCATGACAGGACCCCGGATCACCCTGGGGGAGTTCGACCCTCCTTGGTGACTCCAGCTGCCCCCGCAGACGTGGCTGATGTCCCCTGGGAAGGGAGCACTTTGCAGCACCCAGTGTTTGGCATCTTTCTGGGTTTCTGCTCACAGGAACATCGCTCCAGCACCAGCCTGGCCCCATGGCAGGGACAGGGTGGGCGTAGGCAGGGACTCCCAGCTGGGAGCTGAGCACTGGCCACCTTGGCCTGGCCCAGCCCCAGCCCCAGCGGGCAGTGGGGGGCTTGTTCTTTGCCTGGACAGGAAGATGAATGAATTCCATTATGGGATCGCGATTTTATTCCACGTGTCAGGGAGCCTGAGATTAACTTGCTCACCGGGCTGTGACAAACCCAGACACCCGCGTGCACGCGCTCAAGTGCAGGGGCTTCACACACTTGCCGGGCACGGAGCTGCTGAGACCCTGCCATGCCCACCCAGGGCAAGCAGAGCCAGGCTCATCCACACTGAATCCAGCTGGGAGCCCTCCAGCACCCTGGGAGGGGGCAAAGACCAAGGCCAGGGGCCTGGCACTGCCACTGTGCTGTCCCATGTCCTAAAGGTCCTTCGGCCACCAAGGACTCGTCTTGCAGACAGGCGAGGGGAGAAGCAGGATCCCAGCACAGCTCTGGGAGGCCGTGTGCTGCCAAACAACAGCCTGGGAGGAAGGAAGGAAGTGGGACATGGGGGCTTGGGGCCTTCACCATAGCTGATGACACCGGGGACTTGACCAGACCAATGGGCTGCCCTTGTCTCACCTCAGCCAGGTGCTTGCCCACTTTGGGAGGACACGAGGGCCGTGCAGTTGTGTCGGGGCTGTGCCGCGCTGTGCCGAGGCGCGGGGCCGGCTGCTCTCCCCTCACCGCCCCCCCGCGCGGGCGCAGGCAGCTGGCTCTGTTTGCTGGAGGCTTTGCGCATTCCAGTTCGTGGGTCACTCGCCTTCGAAACCTCTCCGGGGACAGAGGCAGTTGGGAGCCGTAACAAACAACCCAAGGGCTCCAGTGACGCCCGCGCCCGGCACTGCCTGCCAGCTCTGGGGTGGGGGGGCTTGGGAGAGAGCCCCCTGCTCTCCTGGAGTGCTGGGAGGCAGCTCTGGGGTGGTGCTGGGAGGTCCCAGTACAAGTAACCGAGGGAGGAGGGGCATGCCGAGCAGGTTTCCATGCAGGAGGTGGGAGTGATGGCTTTTGGGGGAGCGGTGGAGAGCGCAGGAGGAATGCTGTGGTCACTTTTGCACTGGGGACGGGGTACAGAGCAGGGCAGTGTCACCCATGATCCATATGGGAAGGGGTGGTGGAGTTGGCCAGGCACAGTACAGGCAAGAGGACAACGTGGGCAGCAAGTGAGAGGTGGCTCAGGGCTGGCTGTGGTGTCCTGGAATGTGTGTCGGAGCCACCCTGAGGAGTTCTTGCATCCGGTGGGGTGGTGGGAGAGGGGTGGGAGCGCAGCGCGGCCTGGGGAGGCTGGGCAGTGCAGGGAAGGTCAGCCTTGGCCAGATGCAGCCACTCCACCCTCCTCCAGTGCTTTGCACATTAATGCAAATGCACTGGCCTGAGTGGTTCATTAGCAGCATGTGGAATGGAATAATGCATCCGCATCCCATTAGCCTAATGAAAAAAAGGGAGCCGGCACCTGGAACAAAGCTGCCGACTCTTGGCTAGTGCTCTGGCTCGGCCATGCTGGGCCATGGGGGCCCCCCTTCCCTTCCCCTCCCTTCCCCTCCCTTCCCGTCCCTTCCCCTCCTTTCCCCTCCCTTCCCTCTGCCACCCCAGCCACCGCCTGCCCAGCCCTCGGAGCATCCCTGTGCCCAGCGCTGTGGAAGGGGACCCCATCCCCAGGGTGTCACCATGGATCCCATTCCCAGGATGTCACCATGGCAGGGTGCAGCCCCAGGAGGACTTCAGGGTGGTCCCAGCATCACCCCTCTGCATCCCAGGGTGGGAGAGGGATCCAAGCCAGTAGTGCCACAGAGGCATTGGCTGGGTGTTGAGATGTCTCCGTGTCCCTCCTGCAGAGCCTGAAGGATTCAGGGGCACCCCAGGGTGAGCGGAGCCGGTCGCAGCATCATCCTTCTGCATCTCCGAGTGGGAGGGGGTCCAAGCTGGGAGTGCCGCAGTGGCGCTGGCCGGGTGTCGAGATGTCCCCATGTCCCTGGGGCCGGGAGCGCGGAGCCTGAAGGATTAGAGGAAACATTGCCAAACAAACCAGGCTGTGCCGGAACCAATTAGCCTCCAGCAGGCAGAGTTTCAGATGCTGTTATTTCTGCCTCTTCTCTTTTCNCAGCCAGCGGTTGAGTCACAGGCGAAACTTTCGAGCCGTTGGAGCTTCCTCCGCCGGGCCCCTCTCCGAGGAAGTGGTCTGCCGGGGCGTCGAGCCCGGCGGGGCGGTTGCCCCGTCCCGGTGGGTGCAGCACGCAGGCGCGGGCGGCCAGCGCTGGAGCTCAAAGCGTGGGAGACTTTTTTTTCCACCCCCCCTTTCCCTCCCTCCTTCCCTCCGCTGCCGCCTCCGCCGGCCCTGCTGCCAAACCCGGGGTGGGGGCCCTCCGGCACGAACCTCCCGCCAGTCCGCAGCTGGCCGCGGTCCCCCCCTTCATCCTCCTCCTCCTCCTCCTCCTTGCCTTGAGCTGTGCTGCTGAGGGACTGCAGCTCCCGTGGATCAGGAGGAGATTTAGGTCAAGCGCTCGACTGAGTCGAAACAGCCATCTGTGTGCGGAGGAAACCGGCCACCCAGAGCCCCCGGCGCGGCTGGGCCGGCATCGCCACAGGGTCCCGGCACTGCCGGCACCCCCCGGACCCTGAGCCTGGGCACACAGCCTGCCTTTGTCTGCGGCA
The DNA here is from genome assembly GCA_013397195.1 of Hylia prasina. NCBI lineage: Eukaryota > Metazoa > Chordata > Aves > Passeriformes > Sylviidae > Hylia > Hylia prasina. Next base: position 18,152 of record VYXD01015031.1, on the reverse strand, counting down.
AGGGAAAAAACCCACCCAACGAATAAACAAATGGGGAAAAAAATCCCCCTTCCTGCCGATCCGTCACCCCCGGCTGTGCCGTGGGCATCGCCGGGAAGTTTGGCACGGAGCGGCCGCGGCAGCGCTCCAAGGTCGCCCTGACACGCGGTGGGAAGGTGTGTGCCGGCGTGAACCGGGCATGGATGCGGGAGCGAGGGCCGGAGCCGGCCGCGGGCAGGGCGGGAGGTGCAGGCAGGAGGGAGGCCCTGGCTGCCTGCCCGGAGCCCGGACTCCTGGGTTCCTGCAGGAACAGGGTGGAGCGGGAGGAGGATGGGGAGCTGGTGTCATCCCGGCCGTGGCAGGGGGGAGCGTTTCCCTCTCCGGGAGAGCAAGGGGCTCCGCATGAAGCTGCGGCCGCCGTGCCTCAGTTTCCCCGGATGACAAAGCAGAGCAGCGCGGTGCTGGCAGCGCAGCCGGGCACCCCGGCGAGGTGGGCACCCCTAGATGCCCCTTGGCACCCCGCACCGGGGCGGAGGTGACCGCGGCCCCTCCTGCTCTCCACCTGCCAGCTTCATCTTGCTTTCTCCATTTCCTTCCGGAGCCTTTTCTCGCCCGCCGGTGTCTGTGCCGCCGCGCCTGTGCGCGCGCTGGGCGCAGGGAGAGGAAACGCCGCCTCGGCCGTGGGAGGGCTGGCGCCGGATGGGCCTCCCAGCCTTGGGCGGTTTGGCACAGCCCAACCCTGTGACGAGTCGTGCCTGGTCTCAGGCCGGAGCCCGGCCGGGCGCGGGGATGCTCCCCGGCACCTCGGCCCGTCCGCTGCCCGCCCAGAGCCGGGCCCGTGCCCCGCCGGGCCCCTCGGGAGCCCATCGATCCGCCCGCCGGGCCTGGTAAGGAGCTTTGTCCGGCTGCACAGCCAGTTTGCACAGTAATCCCGCCTTGGCCGGGGGGATTATGCGTGGGGAGAGCTGTGGGGGGCCCGGAGCACCCAGGCAGATGGGGTTTGGAGGTCAAGGTTCTCCTCAGTGCTGTTGGTTCTAGCCAGGAGGGTGATGGGGACATCCTTGTGCTCACACAAGGGACCACAGCGTTTGCCCCCAGCCACTGGGCCAAACCAGCGGGGGCTCAGTGTCTCTGCAGAGAGAGCCCTGTGTCAAGCCAAGCCAGAGCTGAGGCCGGTGCTTCCCACTGGGATGACGTGGAGCATCCCTGCATCCTTCTCCAGCATCCTTCCCTCCCAGTGTGGCAGCAGCAGGCATGTGCAGGCAGCTGCGAGGCAAGAGCTGCCAGGAGGTGTGGGTCCCATCCCGGGTCCCTTCCCAAGGTCCCATTCCAGGGTCCCATCCCGGCTTCCCCACAGCACTGGGTCCCCGGGCTGGCTCAGAGGGGGCTGGCGGATGCTGGGAGCTCAGTGGTTCTTTATGGCCTCAGAGGGCTCCATTAATTCTTTAAATATCCAGCCTTTCCAGGTGGGTTTTGTTGAAAATTAATTTCCGGAGCTATTTTAATTTTGCTGTATTTAATTTGCTGTTTATTTTAATTAATTAACGTTGGGAAAATCTCTTCTCCCCAGCATCCTGCAGCCGTCTGGGGTGGCTGCACCCGGGAGGTGAGAGCAAGGGGGTGTCATGGGTGTGAGGGGCACTGACAGGGAGGGTGCCCAGCCCTCACAGTGCCCACCTGGCTCCATCCCACCTGCCTCAGGTGACAGGATGGGCATGGGGAAGCAGCGAGCTGAGTCTCTTCCCAGCTTCATCCCTACTCCAGGGCTCATCGCAGGGTTTGCTGCTGGCTCCATGGGATGTTCATCACATCTCATGTGGGACGTGGCTCGGGTAGTGCTTGCAGGCACCTTTCTCCTCCTCCTCCCACCAATGGCTGCGGACCTGAGGGTGTGCGTCCACAAGGATACCGTGCCATGCTGTGCCATGCCATGTGCCGAGCAGGAGAGTCCTGGTTTAATAGCCCAGCATGGAGCTCTTTGGAACCACACCCACACCGAGGGACGCGGGGCCGAGCCCAGCCTCCTGCTCCCGTCCCCGCGTCCCTGCTGCTGCTCCATCCTCGATGCTGGCCAGACCCCAGCGAGGGGGTCCCTGTGGGGCAGGCGGGCAAGGAGTGGGGGAAGGGATGGAGCCGCCTTCCTCCTGATCAAGGCCTCTGGTCTCTCACATGTCTAGACGCTGCCACACACACCTAATGTGGTTCTTGGCAGGAGCCACGGCTGCTCTCTTGAGGTTAATTGCTGCGCACGGAGCTCTGCAGACAGATAACCCGGCTCCAGGCTGCCCCCGGACCCCTGCCTCACCAGCCCTGCCTTGGCTGCAGTCCCCAAGGGATCTCGCACGCCCCAGGGAGGCGCAGCCTGGGGGTGCAGAGGGGGTGACACTGTGATGCTGTGCCCAGTGGGTGGTTTGGGGTGCAGCGCCGAGCAGTGAGGAGGGCGGCTCCCGGTTTTGGGGAGCAGGTGGGGATGGAGGAGAGGTGCTGGCAGCACTTAGCAGGGGGTGGCCACAGGGGCTTTGGGGCAGGAGGAGGAGAAGAGAAGGGCCCCACCAACCCGGGGCTGCCGCTGTGGTCTGCCTGCTCTTGGCAAGGCGGCTGGACCAGATAAGGGAAGCGCGGCGGGGGGAGCCGGACAAAGGCTCAGCCTCATTCAGCCTGCTTGGCTGGATCCAGGCTCCGGAACGGGAGCTGGAGAGAGATGTGGCAGGGACTGGGGTGGGAAGAGCTGTTTCATCCTCCAGCCCCAACATCTGGTGGAAAGGGGATGGGAGGAGAGAATGCTGGGCAGGCTGCAGGGGTGAGCCCCAGGGCTTGGCCACATCCGGACTCCCTGGGATGGGCTGGATGAGGCCATTCCCAGCAACTGCTCTTGCAAAGCACCTTCCTGTGAGCAAACACTGCTCTAATGACATGCTTGGAGCCACTGGCACCCCAGTCCTGGTCCCTGCTTGGCCTCATCCATAAGGACCAGGTTCCCTTTGGACTGATCTGTGCTTTGTCAGGCTTGGTGCTGGCTCCCAGGTGCCATCACCAAGGCAGGGTGGTGTACAGGAGGGCTGGGAAGTGGTACATTCCAAGGCTGGAATCACATCGGGTGTCTGGAGGGATCCCCAAAGCACGACATCCCCTCACCTCACACAGGGCTGGGGTTGGTGATGGGGCCTGGGCTTAGTCCTATGTCCCAGGGCTGTGTGGGGGTGATCCCCAGCCCTGGGACCAGCCCCACAAGGGATCCACGGGGAATTGGGTGAAGGTTTCCGTCCAAGCTGTGTTTTGGTTTGGGGTTTCGTCATGATTTCATGGCAGGGAATTTCCGTTCGTAACCAAAGACAAGAACAAAAAAAAGGAAAAAGCCGAAACCAGAGAAAAAACCCAACCCTGCCTTGAATTTTTGCCAATAAAATGGGATGTTTCCATTCTTGTTTTGGCTTTTGGCAGCCCCAAACTGCAGCCAGTGGAAGAAAATATCCATGTGGAAACGCTGCTGGCCTCCTCCAGCAGTGCAATGGCTGGGCTGGAGCTCCTGCCCCACAGTTGTGCTGTGCTGGGGGGAGAAGGAGCGTGGCCCCTCCGGAGCGTGTCACTGTGCTCCCTTCCCTGTGCTCTTTGGAGAGAACATTGCCATGAGAACAGGCTTGTTGTTTTGTGGGGAGCATCGAGACAGAGCAGGCGAGCGTTTGCAAGGACACCAGTGGCACGCCGAGCTCGCGCTTCCCACTTGTCCTTGCAGCGGGTCGCTCTCTCCTCCCCAGCTGGCAGCAGAGCCATGTTCGGCTCCAGCATGTGCTGTGCCACGCCATCCTCCCTCCGGGCATTGCCTTCCCTCCTGGCATCACCCAGCCTCTCCCTGCTTCACCTCTCGGGTTTTGGGGTACTCTCTCTGGGGCTACGACCCTGTGGATGCTGGGGAAGGGAGGAGCAGCCACTGCAATGCTTAAATGAGGCTGGGTTTTTTTCCACACATCCCCCCCTCCATCCATGCTAGGAAGAATTACAGTCGCCCAGGCATCTGTTCTGGCAGAGTCGAGCTAAAGAGCTTGTCCTGGGCTTGGCAAACCAGCCAGCGCAGCCGACAGCTTTTCCAAGGGCAGCCTTGGATGTGGAGCAGCAGGTTGACATTGCAGGGAGAGGATCCTTGTGCTGCAGGCACCGGTGCTGTGCCCCTCAGCTGCTGACTGGATGGGATTTGGCAGGGAGTTCTGCAGGCAGGATGCTGCAAACCCCCTTCCCCAAAAGCAGCATCCTCCAGCAGGTCTTTGTTTGGAGCCAGGAAGAGGGCGAATGGTGCCACCACATCTCAGGGTCCTCATCCCTGCACAGGGAGGACAGCAAGGGTCACCCCGCAAGGGACCACCACCAGAAACACCCTGCTAATTTCTCCTTGAAGCTGGAGAGGCTCCTCTGTGTCCCCAGGCTGGGCAGCATCTCCATCACTGCCGCCTCTCCCCATTGGCCACCCCGTGGTTGTCACCCCCAGTCCTCCAGAACACCGTGGATGGGTACAGTGGTGGCACCAGGAGACGCCAGGAGCATGGCTGCCCCCTGTGCCAGCAGCATCAAGCACAGGCCGTATCCGTGCCCTGTGCCGTCAGCAGTCGAGGCAGGGGGAGGCGAGTTGGAGAGGCTTGGCAGGGAGGTGTGGGAGCCCTGCCGGAACGCTGGGCTCGGAGCTGGAGCGTGTCAGGCACAGATGGGATCGTTAGTGGTGGTAAAAATTATCCAGCCCCTCTTAAAAACCCAGGCGCAGCAATCTGACCCCACAGCTCCAGTGGTGGCAATTCCCACCCGAGCGGTGTCGGTGTTTGCTTCCCCTGCCATTTCCATCCATCCCTGGGATCTGGGGCCACAGCTGCCCATCACATGCCACGTGTTCCCAACGCCCGGTCCCCTCTGCAGTGCCAGGATGAGAGGTCTGTCCTTCCCACCCCAGGGACAAGCGCCCTGACCCAACACCCACCCCCAGTGCCAGGGCTGCTGGGCAAGCCCCATCCCTGCGGGTGGTCCCCACCCTTTGTGCCATTTCCTATTTCTTTTTTAACGCGCCCAAGTCTCCTGTTTGCTTTTTTAACTGCAGTAACCACAAGAGGGAAGTTTCAGAGCGGTACAAGCCCGTCTCTGCGAGGAAGGGAGAGCCACCACCACTCTGTGCCCGTCGCCACAGCACCGTGCCCGGGGGCTTCGCCGCCATGGTCCAGCGGCTGGTGGCTGTTGTGCTTTCCATCCCCCTCTTCCTGCCGCTCATCCCCAGCTCCTTTTCTCTTGGAAGTGAGGAATTCGAGGCTGGTCTGGCGTTGCCAAAGGGCCTCAGGCCCCCCCAGCGCCGATCGATCGCTCTGCGCGCTCCTGCTCCCTGTTTTTTCTGTTTGTTTGCAGCCGCTTGAGGGCTCTTGTGATGAATCCAGCCTGGACAGCATTCAACAACAGCTGAAACGCAGCCCGGGGTGGGGGTGGGAGTGAGAGGGCAGTGGGGCCGGCCCACACTGGAATGCGAAATGGGGCAGCCAGCAGTGCTGGGACGGCAGGATGGGATTGTGCTCCGGCAGCAGGGAGGGACAGGGAGCACCGCTGGCACCGCCCCAAAACTCTGGGTGCTGTGGGTTGGCAGCGTGGGGACCTGCTCGGTTGAGCGGGGTGAGCATTTGGGGCGTCCCCCTGTGTCTCCCTGCTGCCCATGGCTGCGGCTGAGAGCTGGGAGAAGGGCTGGTTCCACTGGTTGGGCTGCAGGGTCACAGCTGCAAGGGGACGGGGGTCTGTGCCGCCCACCCCACCGTGCCACGTGCCCATCCCTGAGCACCCACAGGGGCTGGCTACCCGTCCTACCTGCCATCACTGTGAAATGGCTGATTTCAATTAAAAAGGAAACATTCCCCAAAACCCCAGTGCAAGGAGGGGGGTGAGCACCACCCTGTGCCCCCAGCCTGCCGCTGCCAGCTTTGCCAGGGGTGCAGCAAAGTGGGGGGCACAGGCACACGGGGGGACACGGGAGGGGCAGCGGAGTCTCAGAGGGAATCTTTGCCACGCCAGGGCAATGCTGGTTGGCGTGGCTGCTGTGGTGCTCGGTGCCGGGGTTGGCTGCGATTTTGCAGCTGTGGCTCCGGGAGGGAGCAGGATGCGGCTGCGCCGGCGTGCGAGGGTGCGCGCAGGCGGGAGGGATAATTAGTTCCTACTATAGCACTTCTCAGTCAAAGTGCTTTTTAAAAGCCTCCATTCATTAGTCTTCACGGCTCCCCCGAGGTGTCGTGTCCTGGTTCTCTTCCCCCCTCCAACTCCCCACCATCCCTGGAGCAATTGGGGATCCTGAGCTGGGGAAGGGGAGGATGATGTTGCTGTTGAAGCTGGGTCCTTGTAAAACCCGCAAATGGGGCGTCAGTAGTGGGGACAGTCTCGGTGTCCTCTGTCCCAGTGGGGCTGGTGGGGTGTCATGGCCGCATGTGCATTGTTGGGACGTTTCCATGGAGGCTGAGCTGTGGCATGGTCGGAGCACCAGGGAAGAGTGTGGGGTAGCAGGGAAGGGCTGTGGGTCCAGTGGGTGCCACTGCCAGCTTGCCACCCTCACCAGCTTGCCAGGGAGCAGCATGATGGTCTCAGCTCCCAAATTAACCAGTGTGTGCCAGGATCCCAGGGGTCACCAGGTACAAGGACAGAGTGCCAGAAGATGCCAGGGGTGCCGGTGCATCTCAGCCCCCAGACCCGAGCATCACAGGGGTGCAGGCCTAGGGGGTACACAGGCACGTGCCCTGGTGAGGCAGCAAGGCCAGAGGGGCACAGAGGCGGGCAGGCTGGCAGTGGGCCTCCGCTGCAAACCCTAACCTTATTTTCCCAGGTCCGACGCCAGTTTCCATGGAAACAGCCAGGAGCAGAAACGGGAACCAGAATCCAGAAATGTGAAGCTTTGAGCTCCAGTTCGCCTTCCTGGATTCCTGCTCCCCGTGACCCCCAGCTGGGTGCTGGCACCCACACTGCTCCCACTGTGTGCTGGGGTGCAGGGCTGCCCTGCATGGGCACCCCTGGGGTGGAGGTGCTCCTCTCTCCATGCATGCTGCAGCATCCATGGGCATGGAGTGTGGGGATGGGCATGGTGTCCCAGCAGGGATGTGCTGGGGCTGCTGTGGGAACAGGCAGGGACATTGCTGGCAGCCCCACGTACCAACAAGTTCAAACAACACCTGCACACATCTGTGTGTCAAGGTGGGCACAGGGGTGGGTGTGATGCTCTTGCAGGTGTGTGTGCTTTATAGGTGTAATGGGGCTGTAGACACGGTGTGGATCAATATATGGTCTCTGTATTACTGGTTAGCACTGGGAAGACCCCAGTCCCAGGTTGTTTACCTGTCCTGGTGTCTCCATCCCCAGGTGCAGAGGGGACAGGGGACCCCACAGCCTGGAGAGGGGCAGCACCAGCTGTCATTGGATGCAGAGTCCTGGGTGCTGCCCCAGTTCTGGCTGTGTGTGACTCGGGGGGAGCCCTGCTCAACCTCCTGGGGCTGGGAGTCCCCTGGACTCTTCTGGGCAGCTCCTGCCAAAGTGGAGCCTCGTGGGACACATCTGTGTCCTGCAAAGTCCAGCTCTGAGCTCGGTGCTGTCTCCATCCATCCAACCATGCCATGTCCATCCAACCCATGCCACGTGATGCTGACCTGTCCTGCGCCTCCCCTGCTGCCCGCTGGCCTCCTGCAGTCCCTGGGGTGTGCAGCGAGATGTCCCATTCCTTTGTGAGCTTGTAGCAGCCAGCGTCAGTGTCCACAGCGTGGGACATGGGTGTCCCCCGGCACCTCCTGGCCAGTGCCAGGGATTGCTCAGTGCCATCCCAGTGCCAGCTGGCCCCATCCTGCCCGCAGCACCCCGCTGCTCCCCACATGCCCGTTGCACCGAGGTGCCAGCAGGTTGGCACACGTCGGAGCAGCTCGTGGCTACCGGGTTCCATCCCCATCCCCGTGCCACACCTCGGGGACGATGGTGGCACTGCCTGTCCCCCCTCGGTGGTGCACGGAGCCACGGGCTCCGTAATACATCATTTACCGACGGACAGGTATTAAGATACATTATGGATAACTCACAGAGAGAGACGCTATTAATAATACAGACACATACAGAGGGAAGAAAGTGCACACTTGATTTCCATGTTGCTACCAGGAGTTGTGAGGCTGGCTCTGGCTGCCTCTTCCCACACGTGACTGCAACACAGTGGGTAGCTGACAGCCCAGAGAGCCTGGCTTGGGGCCAGGAAAAAGCAGAAAACACAATGTCTGTGCATATCCTCTCTCTTAAAATAACACTCCAACACCGTCTGAGACGAATTAAAATAAGATCAGGAGCGGTCTCGCGAAGAGAGGAGGACGAAGAGGGAAAAGCCAGGCAGGGGAATGGCCGGAGCTGGGCGGCTTCAGCCCTTGGCGCAGATGGAGAAGAGGGTGTTTTGCAGGGTTAGAGTTGAAAATAATTGAGGGAGGGGAA
>VYXD01014994.1:163464-176907 GCA_013397195.1 Hylia prasina | reverse complement strand
CGGTACCGTAGCGGGGCGCCGATACCGGGAGATCCGTGTATCGGAGAGCTGCCGGAGCGGAGGATGCCTGTACCGGACGGGGTGTCGGACGGGGGATGCCTGTACCGGAAGGGGTGCCGGTACCGATGCTCAGGCACGCGTGTCCCTGCAGCCCGTTGTTGGGGCGGCGGCGGCGAGAGGCAGCGGAGGACGAGGTGGAGGAGACGCCGCAGGAGAAGAAGCTGCGCTTGGCCAAACAGTACCTGGAGGAGCTCCGCCAGCTCGGTGAGTCCCGCCCGGCGCCGGTGTCCCGCGGGGCGGCCCCGGGCGCTGAGCCCGACCCTCATGCCCTGTCCCGCCGCAGAGGAGGAGCGGGCGGAGGAGGAGGAGGAACTCGAGCCGGCGGACCTTATCGGCGACCGGCTGAAGGAGGACGTGGTGAGCGGGGTGGCGGGCGCGGCCTCTCGGTCCCATTGACGGTAGCGGGCTCTGTCCCCTTCCCACGGGACCGGGACTGAGGCCACCTCTGCTGAACCTCCCCCTTCTTCCCCAGTTGGAGCAGAAAGGCCGGCTACAGCGCCTGGTCGCCAAAGATGTAAGTGCCCGGTGCTGGGGGTGCCAGACTCCCAAGTGCCAGCTTAGGGGGCACCAAGGCATGGCCAGCACGTTACAGCCCTTATCCCTGCTGCTGGCACCCTGGAGAAGTCAGGGTGCTTTGCTGGGGTACTCCCATGCCTGGGGCAGAGTCCTGGGCAGTCCAGCTCACATCCTGCTCTTCCTGCAGGTACAGCCACCAGATCCAGCCAGGATCCGTGTGCTGCGGGGACACCAGCTGCCTGTTACCTGCCTCGTTATCTCTCCTGATGACAAATTCATTTTTTCTGCTTCCAAGGACGGCTCCCTCATCAAATGCAAGTGTTCACCTGGGGCTGTGACTGGCTGTTCCCAAACCTTGCAGGGAGCCAGGTGCTTATTGAGGTGGCTTGGCCCTTGGCTATTCTTGGATTGTGCATAATTCCAGGCTCTGTGGAAGGCTCATTGACACTTTTGGGAGTGGTGGGACGCTCCCAGAGGGTGATTGTGATGACTTTCCTGCAGGGGAGGTGGACAGTGGGAAGAGACTGTGCGTGGTGCCCGGAGGGAAGAAGGGCACGGAGGAGCGGCACATGGGGCACGCATCCCACGTCCTTTGCATGGCCATTTCATCGGATGGCAAGTACCTGGTATGGGGACAGGGAGTGGAGAGATGGTCATAGGAGTGTTCTCCCAGGGTCCTGGGGGTAGAATCTCGTGCCCAGATGTGCCTTGCTGAGTTAAAGCAGCCCCTACCTCCTGCTGGGTCAAGAATGGGTCTGTGGGACACATAAAGCCTGTGGAGTAGGAGTGGAGGCAGGGGTGGGCCATGGGTCTCCAAGGTGCAGGACTCAGGGGTCCCCTGCTCTCTGCCAGGCTACGGGAGACAGGAACAAGCTGATCATGATCTGGGATGCAGCCACCTGCAAGCGCCTGCACATCTTCACAGGGCACCGCGACGCCGTCTCGGTGAGTTCGGGGCATTGGGCACGATGCCTGTGGGGTCAGGCAACTGTGTGCTCCTCAGCATCCCTCACTGCTGTGCCGTGTCTGTCCATCTGTCCCCAGGGCCTGTCCTTCCGAAAGGGCACACACCAGCTGTACAGTGCTTCCCATGACCGCTGCGTCAAGGTCTGGGATGTGGGGGAGAACGCATATGTGGAGACCCTGTAAGACCTGGGGAAATCCCACTGACCCTTCCAAGGGCTCTGCCAGCAGCCCTGAGGAGGTGAGGGGGCAGAGGGCCATGCTTACCCCACACAGCTCTTTGTCATCTCCTCCAGGTTCGGACACCAGGACATCATCACAGGGCTGGACAGCCTGAGCCGGGAGTGCTGTGTGACAGCAGGGGGACGGGATGGCACCGTGCGGCTCTGGAAGATCCCTGAGGAATCACAGCTCGTGTTTTCTGGGCACCAGTAGGTCTGGGGTGGAAGAGGGGGCTGGGGGCTGGTGTGTCTAGCTGTGGCGGTGGTGTGTGGGTGCCCGGCATCACCAGGAGCACCGTGGGGATGGTAATGCCCTGGTGAGCCATTGTCCCCTAAGCAGGATCCCAAAGCACACTTGTAACTCCTGGCAATTGCCTCTTCTCTTCACAGGGGCTCCATCGACTGTATCCAGCTCATCAACGAGGAGCACATGGTGTCTGGTGCTGATGACGGGTGAGCACGGGGCCAGGATGATGCCTGGGCTGGGCAGGGTGCCCCCTCAGCCTCCTCACCCCTCACGTCCCCTGCAGGTCTTTAGCCCTGTGGGGGCTGACGAAGAAGAAGCCACTGGTGCTGGCTCGGCAAGCACACGGTGAACAGGATGCCCAGGGCCTGCAGCAGCCCTACTGGATCTCAGCAGTGGCTGCCCTGCGCAACAGTGACCTCCTGGCCACAGGTGTGTGGCAGCTGCTTTTGGCAGCCTGTGGGGGACATGTATCCTGCTCCCATCCCTGGGCTGGGGTGCATGATGGTCTCCTCTCTGTGCCCCAGGGTCCCACAGTGGCAGTGTGAAGCTCTGGAAGTCTGGCGAAGGATTTTGGAAGCTGGAGCACCTCTTGGACATTCCCTTGGTATGGATGGATGGATGGATGAATGAATGGATGGGCAGGTTGGGAATTCTGGAGATGGGCTGGAAGGTCCCTCAGCAGGGGCTCTCCTTGGGCAGCAGGAGAAGTCTGTGAGAGCCCCTCACCCTGCCCTGTCACTTTATCCCACCTTGTCCCCTCCAGGTGGGTTTTGTCAACAGCCTCAAGTTCTCAGCAGCTGGTGACTTCTTGGTGGCTGGCATTGGGCAGGAGCACCGGTACTGTCCCCCCTCCCTGGTGCTGTCTGGGAGTGCAGCTTTACCCTTTTCTGGGTCTTGTTGGAGGCTGACCCCCCATCTGTCATCCACAGGCTCGGACGATGGTGGAGAATCAAAGAAGCCAAAAACAGTATCTGCATCATCCCCCTGAAGCAGAAGACCACAGCGTCTAGCCCTGAATCCCCTGGCAGCTCCTAGGCCCCTGTCCCTGGAGCCACTAGAGCAGGTCATTCTGTCCTTGTAGCTGTGCCCCCTATCCTTGGTGCAGCCACCACCCTGAGGTCAGCAGGATGTGAGTGGGGGTTGTCCCATGGCCCCTGATTGTGCTGGCCCCATGTCTTGGATGTGGCTCTGCCCTCTGCGAGGGTCTGTCCCCTTCTCTCAGGTTTGGCTGTACCTGAGCTCTGGAACAATCCATTTTGTTTAAAAAAAACCACCAAAACCACTTTATTTACATAAATTACAAAAAAAAAAAAATCACACTTTTGTTCACAGAAAAAGTCTACTCTTAAAAACTTAGTTGGGCTCAAATACCTGGGTCCTGTTGCTTGCTCTGAGCCTCCAGTGCCCCCCCAGGCTCTGCAGGGGCTGGGGTCAGCAGGCATTTGTCTGTCCCCACTCCTGCCCTGTCTCCCACAAAGGGATGAGAAGTGCCACACACAGAGAGGGAAGCAATGGGGACGGCTTGGGCCCAGCCCAGCCACTCTCGGTGGCTCTCCTGAGGCCAAAGCCAGGAGGAAAACATGGAAATGCAAAGCACTAGGGAAAGGGTGGTGTGGTCCAAGGCTTGGCACAGGAGATGACGGGAAAGGCATTGCACTGGGAAGGTGGTGTGGGCGAAGGGGCGAGGGCACTGTGTGGCACCACAGCGAGGGGGTGGGAGGCACAGCGTGGATTGGTGCAAGCCAAAAGCAGGAGGTGGGACGTGGCTTGGCGAGAGGGGGTTNGCCCCGGAGCTCGGTGCAGGTAGGTCTGCACCAGGGCTCAGTGCGAGGGACAAGGAGAGGGGATTTGTGCCACAGCTCAGTGCGAGGTCCGTGTGATCTGTACTACAGTTCAGTGCAAGGGATGTGGGTACATTCACCATGGCTCTGTGCAGGGGGCTGTGGGTGCACAATGGCTCAGTGCAGGTGACACAGGGACATGTGCCATGGCTCAGTGTGAGGGCTGGGGACGTGCGCCATGGCTCAGCTCAGGAGTGAGGATGTTCACCATGGCTCAGTGCAGGGTGCAGAGGACAGGGTACATGTAATGTGGCTCAGTGCAAGGGAAGGGTGACACATACCGTGACCCAACGTGTGGGATGTGTAGCTCGTGCTGGGGCAGGGACTGAGCTTCCCGGCTGCACCTGGCACCTCAGTGGGCTGTGCTGCAGGCACTGCTCTCCCTGGGGAAGCAGTGGGGCTGCTGTATGGTAGTGCCACAGCCTGGCCCCTGTCCTTCACAAGGATGACGTCGTGGAATCCACCACCTCACGGCCATTGCACACCGTGGGCACGTATGGTGAGGCTGAGCCTGGACAGGAAGGCAGCAGTCAGGGCTGGGTTAGGGTCTGGCAGCAGCACCTCCAGTATCCCATGGCTGTGGTGCCCAGGGAGCTGGGGTGGAGGGTGCCCAGGGGGGTCATATTCTCTGCAGCTAAAGCAGAGAGTGCCTTAGGTAGTGACAGGCACCTGGGGGCAGCTGAATCCCCTGTGTTGGAGTGGAGAGTAACCCTGTCCCCTCAGAGAAATGACAGCCTCCCAGGAGCAATACCTCTCTGGCAGCTGTGCTGTCATGGGAGATGAGACATTGGGACAGAGGACAGAAGAGCCACTGGGGAGTCTTCATCCTCCAAACCCCCCACTTCCCACTTTACCCTACCTCACACCCCACCTTTCTTCAGGAAACACACACACCCCCCACCAGGAAAGGGGTGCTGTCCCCCAGCCCTTCCCCAGCCCCACCCTGCTCACCATGGGACTGGCTGGAGCTGGCTGCTGCCACGCTGAACCGAGCGGTGCCCACGCGGTGACTGGCCACGTTCTTCTGCGGCTGGAAGAGTATGATGTGGAGCTTGGGGGTGAAGAGGCAGCCGAGGACCACGGTGCCGCTGAGGCTCACCGAGATGCACATGGTGGTGGTCTGGACCTGGAGACAGGGGTGGGCATCAGGTGCTCCACCCATCAGCCCTCTGCCCCAAGCAGGGCAGGATGAAGCCCGTATTGCAGCACTGGCCAGCCCCGCTGGGTACAGGCTGCACCCTGTAGAGACATCCCACCCCACACCCCTCTGTCAGGGTGGTCCTGCAGAAGACCCATGGGCAGACTATAGACACTGACCTGATGGGGACAGGTTGGCCCTGCAAAGCAGGTACACCCTGAGCAGCAACCCCAGCCTTGTCAACATGCTGCTTTGTGGCACTGCCTGGGGCCAGAGCCTGCACTCCCCCATCCCGGTGCCCACTCTCTCTGGGGGTGCAGGTCCTCTCTGGAAGCCCCTGACTGCAGCTGCCCTCACCAGCTCCTCAAGACCCATCAAGAATGTGTTTGGTTGTCCATGCCATGGGTCTTGAGGTGCTGCAGGATGCACCCCATGCTACCCAGTTCCTGGCACTGGTCAGCAGCCCAGGGACCAGGCTGGCCCAAGGGCTGGCCTTCATGACCTAGGGTCTGGTGTCTGGATGAGCTGGGAGCTGTCTCATGTTTTTGTATCACCAGGCTGAAGGATGGCTATCATTCTTCCATGGTCTGGCTATGGGGGATCTCTGGAGGTCTCTGGACCATTTCCCATCCTCATAGCAAAGGAGGGAGGGGGGCAGGTCCTTTCTCCAGGACTCATTGCCCCATCAGCCACAGCCCTTCAGGAGCCTTCACCTGGTCCTGAATTACCCAGCACAGAGGTGACCATCACTGGGTGTGTGGATGAAGACCCTTCCCCAGGCCACGCGTCTCCTAATCATGGACCCTGCATGGCCAAAATCTCCAGGACCGCTTAGATCAAGCCCTGTCAGAGCCCCCTCAGAGCTCTGGCTCTTACACGGTAGTCGCTGGAGGTCACGTAGAAGATGGGCAGGAAGGCCAGCCAGATGATGCAGGTCGTGTACATGGTGAACCCGATGAACTTGGCCTCGTTGAAGTTTTCGGGACATTTCCGTGTCTTGAAGGCGTAGACCGTGCAGAGGACAATCAAGAGGACATTATAGGTGAGCGAAATGAGCATGTTGGAGTCACGGTTGTTGCACTTGAGGGTGACAATGTACCTCTTGTCAGGCTCAGTTTCCTTGCCTGTGCCAGGAGTCTCCACCAGCAGCCAGATGATGACAATGATCAGCTGGCAAGAGATGAGGGCCATGCAGATGACCACCTGTGATGTTGGGCTTATGAAGCGGGGGCGCTGGACCCCCTCCTTCACCCCACTGAAGATCCTGGCGATGCGATTCGTCTTGGTTAAGAGGGCCGAGTAGCAGACGGCGAAGGATGTGCCCAGCCCCAATCGCCGGAGCGTGCACACCCCAGTGGAGGGCTTTGCAATGAAGATGAAGGTCATGCTGTAGCACATGAGGACCCCAGTCAGCAGAATGTAGCACAGCTCTCGTCCAGAGGCCTTCACGATGGGAGTGTCGTTGTTCTTCACAAAGACTCCGATAACGAAGAGGGTGGAGATAAAACCCAGGCAAGAGATAGTGACAGGACCAATGGCCCAGACATCTTTCCAGCGGATGTACTCTTGGGGCAGTTCATAGCAGCCGTTCAGGGTCTCGTTGGGCCAGTAACCAAGACCACAGTCCATGCAGGTGAACTCATCCAGCAGGTACTCGTAGGGCTGGCAGGGGATGCAGATCCAGCAGCAAATGTCTCCAGGCTGCATGCTCTTGAACTCATTCTTCTTGCAGGGGTCGCTGCACTGGGACATGGGAATGGAGGTCTCAGCCCAGGGGATGAGGCTGGTGTCGAGGATGAGCCCCTCTGCCCAGTAGCCCACTTTCTGGTACCGATACCGCCCATCCACGTAGTGGTAGTTGAAGATGTTGTAGCGCCCGATCCCATCGCCGTAGCGGTCAAATCGAACGACGCTCTCCGTGTCCGCTGGCCTGAATGGAGCTGCAGGGAGGAGAAGGGGAGACAGTCACTGCCTCGGGACAGGAGAACACTCACTCCAGGCCTCGAGGCAGGGCTCATCCAAAGGGTCACATCCCACCAAGGCCACAGGTAAATGTCCAGCCTGTTTCCTGCCTTCATTCCCATCCTTGCTGCCTATGCACATGTTAGGAACAGGAAAGCAAAGGTGGAGAACTATCTGCCCACCTGCCTGAGAGCCTGTCAGCCCCAGCCAGCTCTGCAGGGGGGCTGTGCAGCCTCCATGGCTCTCAGTGACTCCTGGTAGCCAAGATACCCTCAGCCCAAGTCACAGAGGACATGCTTCTAATTCCCCCCAAACTACATGGGTCCCTCATCAAGGATATCCCTCCAGTTTAATCCCTGAAATGTGAATAAATCATGATGCTTGCAAGGATCCATGTTCTCGAGGGTCCCTTGTGGAGCTGGTCCCACCCAGCTGTAGCAGGATGGAGTTGGTGGCCAGCTTCTCCACACGTTTCCACTGGGGTCAGAAGGCTTGGATTGCCTCCCAAGGATGATGTTGGGCTTTTGGCACCTCAGGACAACAAAAGCCTTGGGCATGGGCAGGTAGGAGAAATTGGAGGGTTTTGGGTCAAATTTGGGCCTCCTTTCCTATCCTCCACCCATCCCTTCCAGTTTGGCAGCCAAACCCCATCTCCATTTTGGACTCACCATCAAAATTAACATTGAGTATAAAGTCCTTGTAAAACCTCTTGCCATTGACAGGCTTCATGGCATCACAGAGCTTGGTGGAGTTGGGGCACAATGTCCGGTGCATGTTGTGAAGAGAGTGAGCCATGGCATAGACTGCATTGACCACAAACGTGATCTTGGACTCGGGCTCAAATTTGCCGGTCTTGAGGGAGTACCGGCTACAGTCCTGCGTGTGGAAGCTGCACCTAAACTTCTGCTCCCAGAACTCCCGAAACCAGGGATTTCGGCTGTTATTGTAGGGGTGGAGGTTACGGAAGTAGGAAGCAAACTCCTTAATGGGGTAGGCTGCCAGTTCGATGGTGATGGCTCCCTCTGCCACTGCTTCACTCCCGGCCACCACACTCTCCAGGGCTCCCCACCCATCACTGGCCACCCACATGAAGGACACATTGGCTCTCTGGGCAGCTGCCAGCAGCTCGCGGGCATCTTCACTTCGGGTGAACAGCACGACCACTCTGGCGTTGGGTTTCTGCAGCAGAGCCCGGACCACTCCATCGTAGGTCTTCTTGTTCATGGAGCGCCCCACCTTCTCCGAGGTGGCGATGCAGATGTTGCGCATGCGGGCTTCCTGCTCAAAGGCCTCGATCCCTGTCTCCCCGTAGTCGCCCTCTGAGGCCACAGTGGAGACGTAGGTCCAGTTGAAGAAGCGGAGGATCTCTGCCATGGCTTTGGCTTGGTAGAAGTCTGGCGGGACTGTGCGGGCGAAGTAGTCATAGCGGGACTTGTCACTGAGCTTGGCGCTGGTGGAGGCATAGCTGATCTGTGGGATCTGGAAGAGCCGAAGCAGGTTGGCCACCTGCATGGAGGAGGAGAGGTGAGTG
The DNA here is from genome assembly GCA_013397195.1 of Hylia prasina. NCBI lineage: Eukaryota > Metazoa > Chordata > Aves > Passeriformes > Sylviidae > Hylia > Hylia prasina. Next base: position 168,428 of record VYXD01014994.1, on the reverse strand, counting down.
TCTGAAGAGGTGGCCAGCAAGGGACATTCCTGTGGGGGGACCCCCGCCCAACACCCAGTGTTATACGATGCTCCCAAGCACAACCATTGGGCTGATGAGCAGCCCATCCCAACCCAGAGCATCCTCATCTGTGGAGGGACTGGAGAAGAATGGACAGCACATTCACAGAGTGCCTGAGCCCTCAGATATGCTCATTTCTCTTTTTCTTTCTTTTCTTTTTTTTTTTTTTTTTTTTTTTTTTTTTTTTTTTTTAGTATTTCAAGTGCTTCCCTCTCGAATTTGGGGCTGGAGAGGGGACAAAAGAAGAATGTCTGCCATAGGTGACCTGCGGGAGATGCTCAGCACCAAGGAGAAAGCCAGGATGCCTGGCAGCCCTACAGTGCAGGGGAAAGGATTCTAAAGGCTGGGAGCCAGGGCAGAGTCACCCCACCAGGCTGGGGGATGCTGCAGAGCTGGGTCAGGGGACCGGCGCCTGCACATCCTGGATCAGGAGCTCAGAAGGACTGGCACCTTCCGGCCATTCAGCAGAATACCTTGTTAGCTTCAAAGGGGAAAAAAGCCCCACTAATGAGGCTGTTAAAACCCAGGCTCTGGGGACAGCAAGAGGGCCTCGAGTGGGCCGGCGGGGCTGCAAAGCCTGCCCACATCTCACTGCTCCCCCGGCAGGAGACGTGGCTTAATTAACGTGGATAAATGATCTTGACGACAAATTCCCCTAATGGCAAGAATGTCCCCAAGCGCAGTGATGCCGCTGCTTGTCCTCACCACACATGGGAGCTGCCAGCCTGCCATGTCCCCCCAGTGCCCCTTAAGATCCCCAGCCTGCCCACATTTGGCCCCTGCTGACACCTGTCTGCCTGGGGTTGGGACATGGGGACGTGCTGGGTTCCCAGCAAGGGAAGGGACAAGTGCCCAGCTGGGTTGGGATGCTGCCTCCATCACACAGTCCCAGCTCCTTTCACCCCATAGCTGGGGGGTGCAAGGGTCTCAGGGACAAGGACACACAGTCTGACACATGCTGGGGACTCATTAAATCTCAGCAAACATGTGGCCCACTGGCCGCCCCTGTGACTCAGCTGGTCCTGCTGGCTGTCTGCATTCTCAGGGGATGCTCTACTCCCTGCTGAAACCAGCTTCCAGGTCCACAGAGCTGTGGTTTTGGGGACTGAGATGCACCCCACCGAGGGTCACAGCTAGGTCTGAAGTTTGAGGTGCCTGTTCCTGTGGGATCACTGGGGACATGGGGGTAGTTGTCCTCTGAGCTCACCCTGCCTTAGCCAGGAAGCCCTATGGCTGAGCCCCTCAGAGGTGCATGTCCCCTGGAGCACCTCACAGGATGTGGTTTGCGGGAGGCAAAGGGGACAGTGTTCTCTCACACTGGTCTGCTCTGCCTGGCACAGTCCACACGTGAGCTGGGCTGAGGAGCTGCACTTACCACCTTTACCACAGGAGAGGAATAAACACCTGTCCCCATGTGAGGCTTGGCTCCTATGGCTTATGGCATGTTGGGGATCCTTGCAGCCCCCAAGGGGATCCTGGGCACATCCCCCACAATCAGACAGATGACTCACTCGAGTGCCTGCCTTGCTTTCCCTCCCCACTGGAGAAAGAAGCAGAGCATCGCCATGAGGGATGAGTGAGCTCCCCTGTGCCACACTGGCAGTGGCATCACTGCGCTGCTGCAGAAGTTTTAACCCCCTCCCATACTTCAGCCAAACCCCCGGCCCCATCCGAGCCCTTCTTGCCTGGGAGGTACCTGGATGGAAACATCACTGTAGGAGCCCCCGATGACGCCGGTGACGGCAGTGGGAACATCATCGTGGATGGCGTAGGAGCCATCAGGGCAAATGTGCTCGGAACCGTCCACCCTGGTAAGGGAGGCACGGACGAAGTCAAGGGATTGCTCTAGGGCATAGGTGTCCTTGGAACAGGTGTCGAGGATGTGAGCACCCAGCTTCACCCCTGGCAGGATGCTCCTGTCCTTGTTGATCTCATCCAGAGCAAAGAGCATGGCCTCCAGGCGCTGGATGCCCCGGTGTTCGTTGATCTTGCCGCAGTCTTCACTCCCCACTCCTTTCTCGTGGACAGGGAAGAGGCCCCCAATCACCAGGTCCCCATCCATGCTGATCTCCTTCTTGCCAGCCATGCCGTGCCCAGCAGCCAGACAGGTGGCCAGGTGCATCAGCCCCAGACAGGTGGCCAAGGGGACCGCCATGGGGTGTGCTGGTGCTGGCGCTGGCCAGGGGACCCACACCACCCCGTGTCACCCACTGCCACCTGTCAAGATGAGGACAGGCAGTCCCCAGGCATTGGGTGGTGGGGGGTGGCACGGCGTGGTGTCGGTGGGAGAGAGGTCGTGCCACCCCAGCAGAGCCCTCGGCACCTGGAAAAGCAAAGGGAAAAGCTGCTGGATCTGCAGGATGCAAGGCACAAGCGGGACAGGGGCAGTCAGTGCTGCACGGGAGAGCGAGGGCATGAGCCTGCCTATGCTCCCCACCCGGGATGCCCTTAGGAAGAAGTCCTCTGCAGAAAAGCAAGGTGAGCAGGTGCAATATCTCCCACAGTGACCCAGAATCCCCAGGACATGCACAAGTGACTGAGATCCCAGGGCACAAGGAGGGGCACAGGAGCTGGTCTCCTCACAGCACTCCCAGGGACACACTGGCATAGGGGTGGGCACAGAGCTGGCCCCTCTGGCAGCATCGGGCAGAACAGCCTGCAGGGGACAGCTTGACAGCCCTAAAATATCACGGAGGGGGAAAGAGCCAGGGACGTCACTTGGCATAGGGAGGCTGGGCTGGGCAGATAGAGCCAAGGCCAGCTCCAAACTGAGCCCCCAACCCACGCAGCAGCATCAGGGGTGCTGACAGATCCCAACCTCCAACTGAGAGCACTGCCAAAAGCAGCAAGCCATGAGTCCACCGTTCCCATAGCACCCAGTGCCCACAGTATTTAAATCTCCATCCCATAGCCATGGAGCCCACCCACCCTGCTGCTGCCCCCAGGACTGTCCATGGCATCAGGGCTGGAGCAGGGACTCGCCACTGGCTTCACCGTCACGCAGCAATGCGCAGGGTTCTGGCAGTCGCGGTGCTTCAGAGTCTGTTCTCTCACCACCGCCCCTTCCTTCCCTGTATACTAAATTCAGAGATTTCAGTAAAAGTAAGAGCCAGGTTTGCTGACTCCCTCTGCAGAAAGCACGGAGGCGCGGGGGAATCAAAGGCTTTTGCAGCAGGCAGGCCTTGTTTTGGCAGAAGATGCAGTCCCCTCTGAGACTGGTTTTCTTTTCCCAAATCACGGGAGAGATTTGTTTCCCATTTGAAGCTGAAATCCCACGGGGCTGGCATTTCAGGGGCCACAGGAGAAGGAGACCTCTTGGCAGTCCAGAAGCCTCAGGCTGCTCTGGAACAGGAAGCTGGTGATGTTGTGGCAGGATCACAGCCTCTTCCACAGTCCAGCTGTGCTTGTGGGGGCACAGAGGGTGGGAGGGGGATGCCAGAGAGTGCTGGCCCCCCTGTAGTTCCCTGCAGCCCGTACTGAGACTACTCTCCCTGAGCAGGAGAAGGGGACCCCTTGATGCCCCCATGCTGCTCCCAGACAGGTGATGACTATGCTGGAGGAGCCCTCCAAGAAGCAGCCAGAGTTGGCAGTGATGCCCAGAGGGATGCGGGCTGCAGTGTGGCACAGAGTGTAATGGGGTGGGGTTGGGTGACACATGCAGACCTCCTCTTCCTCCGTGCCCCTAAGTGCCTGTTCTCAGGTGCTGTCTGCTGCTGCTGAGTCCCCATCTGTCTCAGGGCAGCTCCTACCTGACCCCCCGGTGTGAAGGACTTTGGAGATGAGATAAGGAAGGATCCCTGCCTTATTTCAGGAATAAATGCTTCTAAGGGACCCGGGGTTTCCTCAAGCAGGAAAGAGGCCACAGGCACATGGATTATTGATGGAGCCCATCATCGGCAGGCTGAGCCTGGCACAGGGCTCCTCAGCCTGGCACTGAGAACCCAGTCCAGGTCTTTTGGGGCAGCTGACCTGACCCACCAGATGAAAGGCACATTCAAGTTAAGCTCCTCTGAAGGGCAAACCATCACCCACCCGGCAGCGAGCCACGATGGACAGCGAGCGGGGCTGCCGCCATTCCTGCGGTGCTCTGCTCGACTGGTTTAGTGCCGGGGGGGGCGGGGTGACAGCCCGCGAGGAACCTCTGGAGAACATGTGGGGAAGTGAAGCACCGGGTAGGGCATAGCCAAGTCCAGAGCCAAGTCCAGCCCGACGGCCGCGGTACGGCGGGAAGCTCCTGCCAGCTGCGGGCAGCCTCTCCTCCCAGACCCATCGCGAGTGGGGTGGGTGAGAAGGGGCCGTGACTCCTCCGTACCGGGAGCGCTTCCCATCCCCTGCCAGAAGCCCTGACCCCTCCGACACCAGCATCCCTGAGGGTGTGTGACACCTGGGGCGTGTGCGAGAGCGGCAGTGCTGCGGGGGCGCAGGGACAGCGTCACCTCCCGCGGAGATCCCAGAGGTCCCACCGCCACCGAGCTCTGCCAGGAGCCCCCAGCTCTCCCCTGCACAAGGGCTGCCAGCCCCGGTGCCGCGCGGAGCGGCGGCGCCTCCCCGGGGCGCTCCCCCGGTGCCCCCGCGGCCGCCCCATATCCCGTCCCGAACGAGCCCCGAGATCGGCTGCCCCGGCACATTCACAGCCCCCTCAAAGCCCCGGCTCTCCCCGGCCCGGGACGGACGGGAGACGCGGGGGAACAGCAGGGGCGGGGGCCTGTCCTCGCCGGGCCGGGCGGCGACCCCGCTTCCCTGCCCCGGTGCCGGCGAGCAGCCCCGGCCGGGGGCTTCGGCGGCGGGTCTCGCTGAGTGCCCACTGCGGGGCTCGGGGTGCCAGATCACCGGGGGGACGAGAACCCCCCAAGCCGTTCTCCCGGAGTCCCGTGTCTTGCGTCGGGCAAGTGGGAGCGGCGGGC
>VYXD01014994.1:121521-163276 GCA_013397195.1 Hylia prasina | reverse complement strand
AGCGGCACCCCGGGGCCGCCCCGACTGCCCCCTGCTCGGTCCGGCATCGGCTGAGCCAGGCAGGGCACCGCCGGGGCTGGGCAAAGTCGAGGGTAGATGGCCAGGTCCAGGCAGGACACGGACAGGGAAGGCAGGAACAGGCAGGTCATGGACAGAGAAGGCAGGACAGGCAAGACACAGCCAGATCCAGGCAAGGGAAGGCCAGACTGAGCCGAGCACCGGCAGGATGCAAGCAGGACACAGCCAGATCCAGGCAGGACACAGGGAAGGCAAGGCTAGATGCAAGCGAGGAATGGTCAGATGCAGGCTGGGCAGAGGCAGGACACAGCCAGAGTAGGCAGGACCTGCTCTGCACCCTGGCAGACCTGGCAGGGCACAGTTCAGCACCTGCTCCCCTGGCCTCAGAGCCCCCAGCCCAGTGAGAGGGGTCCCAGCCCCAGATGAAGCTCCACAGACACAAACTGGTGCCCCAGGGTTTGTTCCCCCCTCGCTTGGCCCAAGTCCTTGGGAGGAGTTCAGGTACCCACCATTAGCCCACTGCCCACCTGCATTCCACGCAGCCCAAGCACCAATCTGGGGAAGGCTTTGGACCATACGAAAACGGAGGCACCAGCAGGGTTGTGATCCAGATCTCCAATTACCCAAACTCTTCCTAAAGCCATTCCGCTGCCCAGGATCCTGCAGCGTCCCAGCTCCATCAGTCAGAGACAAGAACGGGACAGGGGATGACACAGGGGACAAGGGTGCTTCTGGGGCACTGCCCCGAGTAACCACCTCACCACCGTGTGACTCGGTTTCCTCCCTGCCAGCTTCTGCACTTGCAGGCTGCGGGTTAAGGGCACTGCAGTGAGTCAGACACACTCTGCTGGACTCCTTCCCCCCGGCAATCCTGGTTTGGGGAGGGATAACTCGGAACATCTGTGGCAGGGTCCCCCCTGGAGTCCCATAGCAGCAGGACCCCAGATCCCACCAGCCCCTCTCCTTTCAAGACTCTTTGCATGGACAGTGGGATACTGGGGAGAGGAGGGTGCCTGGGCTGGGGGACCTCACCAGTGCGGGCCAGGGTGGACAGAGCTGAGGAGGACTGGAGGTGTGTTGTGCCAAGGAATGCTGGCACTGCCATGGTCCCACTTCTCCCCAGCAGGTGGGTCCTGGCTCCAGCCTCACCCACACCTCAGCACTGGCTGCATCGTCCCTGCTGCTGCTCCAGTGCTGTCGACAGCAGGAGAATGATGGCAAAGCCCCCCTGGTGCCCAGCTTCAGTGGGGTTAGGGCACAAGCACCCTTAGTATCCACTGCCTGGCTCCAACCCCCTGGGAGCCTCAGCCAAGCATCCATATTTCAGGGGGCTTGGCAGTTTTGTAATAACCAGCAACAAAGATAAACACCAGGAAGAGCAATATTTTTCCACGTGGGCTGGAGGAGTTTAATATTTTATCACTCAGAGCACAAAATATTTATGAACAATCTCATGTCAATCACTGGCTGAGGACTCATCACGACCTTTCCAAGCCAGGGAGGACACATTCCCATCATGGAGAAACAGTCAGACCTCCTCTGCCCCTGGCACCCCCACCCCAAGTGCCAGTTTTGGGCTGCCACGTTTGACCACCAGGAAACAATCCCTGGGCTGCTGGAGGCACCAAGGGTACTCAGCAGGAGCTCTGCACCTGGCATTGCCCCATGGCACCATGGCCATGATGTCCAGGCTGCTCCCTTGTCCCATGCTGAGAGACAAGGAACTGGGACCAGCATAGGCAGTCCTCCCTGCCCGCATTCCACAGCAGCAGGACAGACAAGATGGGATGTCAGGAAGGCACAGTGCAGGCAGTCTGGAGAAGGCCCAGCAGCAGCTTTATACTAGATTTACTCTCCACAGGTTCCCAGGAGGAGTGAAGATGCCACTTCCCTCCAGCTTCGCCCAGCTCAGGATGGCAGCTGGGACCCTTCCTTTCCCACTCCCCCTGCAGCTTGCACAAGCTGGGGACAGACCCCGTGCCCTGCTGGGTTGCCCAGGCAGAGAAAAAGCCTGAGCAGCAGGGATGCAGAGCCCCTGGGCAACTCTAGCTCAGCCGAGGCCCTTGGGGGCAGCTCCCATGCACATCCACCATGGGGCAGGATGGCGCCATCGGCCAAACGACAAGTCACGCACCAGCCACCGGTGAGGAAAAGCATCCGCTTTATTACAGACCCCAAAGCGCCCATGGCAGTGCCAAGAGGACCACATTTACACAGGATGTTTCCAAGGTTCAGCAAGGGGAACAGAAGAGGGGAACAAACCCAACTGACCCAACTCATGGCTCTTTGGTGCTAGAAAACGTGGTGGTGCAGCAGAGAGAAGCTGTGGGTGAGAGGGGCACCAGCAGAGATGAGGGGGGACATCTCTCACACCCACCACCATCCCCCAGACACCTGCAAGGAATCTGCAACGTGCCTGGACACACAAAAACTGCAAAAGCATTTCGCTGTCCCCCCCAGCCTGCACCTAACCCTGTGCCACCAAGCACCACAGGAATCCCCCCCCCCCCCAACCTCCCAGCACCCCCAAAAACGGTCAAACACCCTTTCTGCAAAGAGGGAGAGGAGGTCCTGGGGGGAATCAGCGACCAAAATCTCTTGGCTGGAGAGGAAGGAGGTGGGAAAGGCAGCTGGTTCCCAGTAACTCAGACCCCAGTGGGAGGTGAGGCAGTCAGGTCTCTCGTTACTCCTCTCCTCTNGCTGCGCCGCCGGCACCGGGGCTCTGGAGACGGCGACGCGCCGCCGGGGCACGGCGCGAACCGAGGTCACGGCGATTGGGAGCGCCAGGGTGGGACCGCAGCCCTTACCTGGGCCCGGCGGACTGTGCCGNCTCCCAGTAACTCAGACCCCAGTGGGAGGTGAGGCAGTCAGGTCTCTCGTTACTCCTCTCCTCTCTCAGCAGCGATGGGCTCCTTGGTCCACTTGTCTGTGACCTCCTGGTTGCCAGTGTAGCCTGCATCAGGCAGCAGGCCTGGGGCTCCCTCCCCATCTCCGGCAACCTCCAGGTCCAGCTCCTCGAAGGAGGAGCCGCTGGCTCCCGACTCACTGTAGCTGTGCTCGCTGCGGTTGTCTGCCTCCTCCCGGCCACGGCTGGCTGGGAAGGGCAGCAGGATGGAGGTGGCCACCGAGGTGTCTCTGCTGTCAGTTGTGGCCTCCATGCTGATGGAGCTCGTCTCACTCATGGTGTCAACCCCTGGAATGGAGAAAGAATGAGAGTGAATGCTGTGGGAAGGAGGCAATGGGGATGGGGTGCCACAGTCTTCGAAGCCACCAGAAGCCTCTGAGATATCAGGCCATAGTGGAGACCAGCCCCTACCTCTTGTCACCTCCTATGCCTTTGAGATGTGACCAGGTCAAGAATGGGCTGAGCTCAATCTGCTCTCTGAAATCAGGAACCCCCAAGTCAGCACAAACGACTATCAGCTCCCAGCCATACCCTGACCTCCTGGCCACACCCTGGCCCCACAGCTGCCTCCTACACACACACCAAGGACCTGCCAAGCCATTCCTTCCCTCCCCAGGCAGAATGCATGCCTGTCTCTGACATGGCACCAGGAATGAGACAAAGAGCAAGAAGGACACTGTGTTGTGAAGGTGATGTGGAAGCTGCAGCATTTTTTAAGCACCCAAGGGGATGATGGCACAAGTGCAAATCCTCAGATGTTCTGCTGTCAGAATCAGGTACATATGTCCAGCCTCAAGCCAGGGCATCCTGGTGCCTTCAGCACCAGACAGTCTGCCCCCACTCCCTCCAGAGGACAGGGGGAACCTTCCCAGCTCATTCTGTGCTTCTCCACATGACTTGGCTGCCAGCCACATCCCATCTCATGACCAGGCACCCAGGGTCTGCCTCTGCCTGCCCAGGTGGACCCCTTGGCCCACCTCCCCCTCCCCAGATCCCTGTCTCATTAGCTTGATCGACAATACAATTAAGGAGTCGACAAGGAGAGGAACGTGTCAGATTGAGACCAGCAGCTCAGTGCTGTTGCCAGAGCAACCAGCCAGGAGACAAACGCCTCCTGTTAAACATTAATCATTGTTAATTATGACATCACAGATCTACACGGTTAATTATGACATCACAGATCCACATTGTTAATTACGATACGCCAGCAAACGCTGGGCAGGCTCTTCCATCATGGCCCTCCCTGCTCCATCTCTTCCCTATCTGCCTTGTGTCAGTGGGAAGTGAGTGCCAGGCTCTGTCATTTCCCAGCACCTCCATCCATGATGGACTGAATGCCCCTGCCGAGGATCATGCCCCACACCAGGAGGGAAACCAGGAGGAGCCCCACACAGCAACAGCACAAGGGTTGAGGCTTGCCACCAACAGGACTGCGAAGAGGCAAATGGGAGCCTTCTGCAGTCATCACCATCCTAGGTGGAAGAGGAGAGCCCTCTTCCCCACACTGTCTCCTGCTGGTGCAGCTCCATCCTCAGCTGCTGCCATGAGGCTGCCTTGGGCTTCCACAGGCATTTCCAGCTTCCTACAGCTCCTGCATCCAGGGTGCCCAAGGCTGGGCTACTTGCTCTCCTCCAGCTGTGTGGCAGCCACTGATCTCCTGAAGGAGACTCAACAAGGAGGGGATTTTCCTTCCAAACATCCTTAAATCCTTCTTCTGTGCTGTTTTTCTTCCCGGCCTGGGCAGCTGCCAGCAGAACTGCTTGTAAATGGCTTGTAAATGGCAGTCCTCTGTCTCCTGAGCAGCATCATCCCACGGTCCTGCCGGCTGAGTGACGGCTGTTCCGAAGGGACCAAGCAGTGGTAGCAGGATGAGGGGTAGCCAGAAAAGATCCACAGACACAGTGCACCCACTGCTTCATCCCACCTGGATGGCATATTGGCTTCATCCTGGAAAGGAACCTGAGCTTCCACCCTCTAACCTTGGCAACCCTTTCGGCAGCTGGCACGAACAGATCCCTTGGCCTCTCCCCAGGGCAATGCCAGGTGACCCCTCCCATGGAAAGGAGGAAAGAACCACTGCCCACTAACACTGCCTTTGCTGCAGCATCAGGGAGCACCTCGACATGGAAACTACATTTACTCTAAGTTAAAAAAGATGTTCTGCACGCTGCAGTGAGGTGCTCGCTGAAGGGGACAGCAGCCACCGAGTGGAGGCAGAAAGGTGGGAGATGCTGTCAGGACCTCAGCAGGGCAGTGGGTCAGCAAGGGAGTCTCTGGGAAGATCAAGAGCTGCAGGGGATGAAGGGGAGTGTGCAGACCCTGAACCTTGAAGATAAATTAGGTCTTTAGTGGTGATCTGAAAAGAATAATCTGATTTGGTCAAATTGATGGCCTGAGTTAACATGGACATGTTCTCACCGTGGCTTCATGACAGCTCATGTCATTTGTGGTCATCTTGCATCCCTCTAAGACCCGAGGGGACAGGAGCGACACCAAACCCCCAAGCAGTGTCCTTCCTGCTCAGCACCTCTCTCCTGGCACCCCAGGGAACGTTTTGGCTCAGAAGCTGTCATGTAACCCCATGACATAAAGCAAACAAGCTCCTGAGGAGAGGAGCAGCAGCTCAGGAAGAAGAAGATGGTGATGAAGCTGACCTACACACTGCTCCAAGCCATCACCTTGGGAAAGCACTGCTGTCCTCACTCTCATAGCCACCTTCCTATCCCTCGCTCCAAGGGCGACAATAAATCGAGTCCTGTTTCCATTCAGCCAGGCACTTTGTCACTGCTCTGTCACTTCTGATCATGTTCAAGCAGCCTCAGCTGGTAAATTTGCCCATTTCAGGAGCCTCGCTCTCCTCCACACAGGAAAAGGCTGGCTCTGGTATCACCACTCAGCCTGGCCAGGATAAATATCTAGGGTGGGCAGGGCAACAGAGCTGCAGCATCCAGGGACTATGTGTGGTCAGCTCTGACAGGGGAATGTGGCAGGAACACCCAGCTGCCCTAAGAGGGAGGCCAGGAAGGCAGTGCAAGGAACTCTGAGGGCAACCAAAGCCCTCTAGGAGAACAAGCAGGGATTCAGCTCTCATCTCACAAGCACAGACTTCCAGCAGCTGTTACACCCACTTGTCCATCCTTCACCACACACCATGTTTGGTCCTCCCATGAACCACTGCCCATTCCTTGCATCCACCTTCCCAAGGCTGGTCCTTACACCAGGAACCAGTCCAACACCCTGACCCAGCATGGCTTTTCCCTCTGGCACATTGCGAGGTAGCAGTCATCGTCCTGAAACTTGCCCTTGACCTTGCTTCCTCAAGGATAGCACAGCCATCCCACTGCACTCTCACTCAGTGAGAACATGGAACCCAGGAGTTTTCATCTGGGAAACAGAGGTATAGCCTGGAGTGAATAGGGTGTTAGGATAGGGGGTTGAGGAGTCCCCCAAAAGCCAGAGCCACCTAAGAAGAAAGGATATCAAGCAGCCAACTCCAAGAGACCAGCCAGGGATGGACGCAACGGGAACTAATCACCCCACACTGCCATTGAGCATGGTGGGGAGTTGGCTCCCCAGACAGTTCAGCCCTGTGCCATACCAGGTACTGGCATTCCCAAATCCAGAATTATCCCAAATCCAGGCTCTCCTCCTGCATCTCCCCCCGTACCAGACTGATGCCTGAGCAGTGCTCCACTCCTGGTGCTCCTGGGCCCTTTCCTTCCCCTCATTCCATCAGATATTCATCACCTCTAAATACAGTGTGCTGGCAGGGGGCACAGCTCCTCTGTGATTGCTGAAGCTCACACACAAGCACCAGGAGAGGGGCTGGGACCCTTCCCAGGATGTAGAGGCAGGCAGGAACAGGCAGGGCTCTTTGAAGGATGGAAGCATGCAGGGATGAGGCAGAACACACCAGGACAGTTGCTCCTCTGTGGCAGTGGACTCAGTGTGTGATGTCAACAGTTGTACCTGAATGCTGTGGGACAGACTCTGCTCCAGGAAAATGAGCTCCTGAGATTCTGGGCAGAGCCACATGCTCAGGAACCATCTGTGTTCATGCCAGCAAGCCCATGTGGAGAGGCTGCTTTTGTTTGCTTTCACCTTCCATGCGCAGCAGGGGGGTCACACTGCAGAGCTGCTGGGATGGAGCCGGGAGTGAGGAGCGCGCGCTGATGCCAAAGCCCCAGAAAACAATTAAATACAAAACAACTGATCGTGATTGACACTGGCCCCTGGAGACCCATCAGCTGCCTTCCTAAAATACTTCCTGTCTTTCCCATGACCCTGACAATGGCAAAGAAGGGATGGAATTGCTGCAGAGGCAGCCACAGCTCCCTCCCCTTTCTTGTGTGTTGAGTGTGCCTGTTCTCAGCAGAGCTGCCAGCACCCTGCTCTGTGCAGAGCAGCAGCAGAGCAGAGACTCTGGACCATGTCCCACAGCCTTTGTGGCCACTGGCTTCGCTCACAGCCGCAGGCACTCAGCACTTCACAGGGTGAGCTCAGGAGCAAGGACAGCAGGTGACAGCTTAAATGGAGAGATATGCTCCAAGGTCAGGAGGCTCGAGAAAACAAATACAAGCTTTTCTTAGACTTTCAAGTCGCTTGGTACCGTCTGGCACCAGCCACAATGACAGGTGAGGAGAAATGGCAACACCTTCCACTTGGAACTTCTCAAGTCTTTAATTCAAAGAAAGCATAATCCAGCTGCTGGTGGGGAGTTTCATGAGCTGTGACCAACCAGTGGTGTGTTCACACAGAGCGTTACTCAACATAATGTCCACTGTGAAATCACACTCAATGCTCTTATCTCAGTATTTTGGGAGGGGGAAGGAGGGGCTTCTTCTGCTGCCACATCAGGACAGAGAGCCCAAAACTGTGCATAGAGCATCCTCAGCTGCCTTTGGGAGAGGAAATGGGGCTCAGCACCTTCCCAGTCTCCACTTATCCGTTGAGGCAACTGGGTATCAAAGCCCTACACTTGGATTTGTGTATCTCAGGCACAGCCAGAGGAGCTGACAGCCACCATCAGGGACCACCACCTGCCCCCACAGTCCCAGGAGCACTGTCTGAGCCTCCAGCGGGGGCAGGACCACTTGAAACATTCACTCAAATCTGAGAAGGATCAAGAAATAACCCTAGTACAAGCAACTTGGGTTGAGTGGAAATCATGGACAGGCAGATGGGAACGTTGCTGTTCCCACCCTCCAGCTGGCAGAGGAAAGCTTAAAAACTGTCACAGACATCCTGGGATCGGTTGGGTCATCAACGTCTCATGTCCATCATGCCCGTTGAAGGGGCTGTGACTAACTGGAGCTTGCTTTAGAGGGACTGTCCAGGGAAGAAGGATAAAACAGATGGGAAAAGAGGTTTCTCTTTCTCCAACTCAGAGGTGGTTGCACAGATCCCAGCACATAAAATCGTCAGGAAGGGAGGACCAGTCCCATTCCTAAGGTGTAATCTTCATGGGACCACCAAGCTCCTCAGGCAGGAGCTGCACAAGCCATGCATAGGTTTGCCACATCCTCAGTCAGAGCAAGGATGTGACACCCCACGAGATGTGGTTCTGCCACTGTGCCCAGCAGTGACAATACAATCACAGTGCAATATCCAAGCCCAACTCTTTAGTCTTGCAGGCAGGGCCAAACTCACAGTTATTATTTTAAGTTGGTTTTGTGCAGACTCAGCAGATGGCACTGCATCAGACTGCACTGACAAAAACCCATCTATGCGCCTGGAAGTGGAGGGTTGGTGGAGGAGCTAGCCCAGAGCTGCTGGTGGGGAGCCTGGCCCAGAGTGAGAAAGTCCAGTATCATTTGCCTTCTAAAACTGGGAAGACTTTTCTAGCCCTTCTTCCAGCAGAGCATGGGACTCCTCCACTGTGGGCATGGTGGCAGTGGCATCCCAGGGAAAGCACCCAGACAGTCAGGGCACAGCGGCTGCTCCATGCATCCAAGCACGGCTGTGCTGTGGGATCATGCACCCCCTGAGCATGGCAGGAGGGAGTGGGGTGCAGGAGGGAGAAGGGGTGCATGCAGCTAAAGGCACCACCCTCAAGCTGCTTTTGCTCCCATAGATCCTGTCATCCCTCTCCAAAACCAAGGGGTGACCACAGGAAGATGTCAGAGCAAGTGGGCTTTGGGGCACCTCTGGCCAAGCTGGGTTGGTGCCCCCAAGCAGCTGCTGCAACACAGGGCAGACAAAGAGGAGCAGAGCCGAGTGAGCACCGTGCACGCACAGGACCTGGAAGTGCTGGGAAACAGCTCCTATTAGACTCCTCATTGCAACGCTAAATGGACAGAGCTCCCAGAAAGCAATTCCCAGGCTTGCTTTTATGTGATTAAGAATTAAAGCAACCCAAACTTGAAGATGCGTTAAAGCAAATGACCCAACTGCCCGGGAGGCGAGCACAGCCCTCATGGTTTTTTCATGCCCATTACACAAGCGTGGGCAACCCGTGGGGCAGGGGGAGGCAGCTGCCCCTGCCAGCAGCTGGCTTGGATGTGCTGTCCAGTGCCTGGGAATCCTTGGATAGCCAGCTCCTACATCTCACAGGCACGGGAGCATGTGGGCTGCTGAAGGCAACTAGCATTTTGGGTTACTATAGCACTGCTGTTCTGCGCCTACAGCCATTGTGGTCCCTTCCTGTATGAATACATCCAGGCTCCAACAAATCCTGCTGAGCAGATGCTCTCAGACAACTCCGTCACCAGCTACAGCAACCTGGTATTTAAGCTCTTTGCAATCCCAATATGTAACAGATGAAGATGAGATCAAGGAAGATGTATATGACAAAGAGAAAAACAAGCCCAGCTGCAACTAAAAGCTGTGAGATCCAGTTCTGCACTGACAACAGTGGGTCAGTGGCTTAACCCAAAACTGCAAGGGTTCCTGGGTGTTCCCCAAGGCACGGCATGACATCTCAGGGAATGTCACCTCAGATCCTTGGGGATCAGCCCAGGGTGAGGGGAAGAGGTGTGCTGAAACTCGGTGGTTGGGTACCAGGTGGGCACAGGTCAGTCCCTCTCTGTCTGCTCAGGCAGCAGGACTGGGGATACCAGGACCCCACCTCTGTGAGGGCTGATGCCGATGGAAGATGGAGCCTGTGCACAAGCCACAGATACCTGTGATGTCTGTCTGGGCATCCTCAGCCACAGCTGCAGCAGACCTGCTCTTCCTCTCCAGCTCTTGCATTTCAGGCACATAGAAGTCCCCTTGGCGGGCAAGGGGACACACGAAGTAGATGCGGTCCTGTTTGTAGATCTCGATCCGGGGGTGGGCACACAGCTTCCTCTCCTGGAAGACACAAAGTAGCCATGGGCAGGGATGTGCCTTTACCCTCCCACCCCCAGCAGCCCCCCACCAGACTGACCTGCCAGCCTGGCCAGGTCAGACTGGTGCTTTTTGCCCGCAGGCATGGAGGCCTAGTGAGCAGCAGAGGGTGCCATCCCAAAACCACGGTGCTGCTTTCCCTACCACACCAGCCCCATGTACCAGGGCAGACAGATTTGGCCCTGAAGGAAAGCAGCCAGCTGGACTCCAGGAGAAGATGTGGAAGACCTCCAGCTCAGCTTTGAGCTTTTCATGTTCTTATTTTGGGCCAGAACAAGGGATTTTGGGGAGCCAGGCAGCTGCTTCACACAGACCTGCCAGATCTCCGGTTCCTCCCGGCAGCACAGCCCCACAAACAGCACAGCCCCACGAGCAGGCGTGGCACTTCTCTGCTAATTAATATAATCCAGAGCCGACAGCTCAAGCAGCTCCTTTCAGAATGGCAAGGACAGGGGGAGTGGAAGATGAATCCCTGGCATTTTAGAGAATTCCCCCTCCTCCTTTTTGTCACCCCACCTCCCCCTGGCAGTGCTCTTCAAGACCTCAGACCCCCAGCCTGTCAGGGACCCATGGCAGGGGCATGTCCCCTGGGCCATGCAGCCTATGCTCAGCTGGGGCTGTGGGGACTCTTGGGGTGCCGAGGCCAGGCCGAGGAGCAGCTGGACCCCTCTTGCCACCCCCTCCTCACCCGCCTGCCCGCCAGCTGCTCGCTGGCAGAGGAGGCGGCTGATTACAAGCCGGGTGAGAAAGGAGAGTGTCTCTTCAGTGGGTTTTCTTTTTCTTTCTTTCCCTTTTTCAAATCACTGACAGCTTTTATTTAACCCTGCAACCACCTTGATTATCATCCTCCTCCTCCCTGCCCAGATATTCTCCTCCTCCCTCTTGCCCTGATTATCCTCTTCTTCCCTGACCCAGTGATTTTCCTCCCTGCCTCAACTATTCTCCTCCATCATGGCCGGCTGGTGTGGCTTGTTTGCACATCCTCCAGCAGGGTCCCCATCCCTCTGGGGTTCTCTGTAATGAGAGCTGGCCCCACACCATGAATGAGCTCTATGGAAACATTAATCATGACCTTACAAAAGCCTGACTCCCTTCAGCCCTGGGCATGGACCAATGTGATTTAAGAATCATTTATTTCCCAGACTAACACTGGCACCAGGCAGGATCCACAACATACATGATCCAACAATGACCCTCTCCATGGTGCTGGCAGTTGGACCACCTGGAGGGCCACCTCCACACTGCCAGAATGCTGCATGAGAAATACAGAAATACCATGAGCAGTTTTTTGGGTCCATTTTCCAGGGAAATCCTGCAGGATCTGACAGTGCAAAAGCTCAGTTTACCCAGAAACACCACAGTGGCAAAAACATGACCCCAGCAGAAGCTTCACCTATCCCATCCCAATGCCTTCCAGCCTGAATTTCAGCAGTCCCTCCTCCGGCCCTGGAGGTATCACATTTCCTATCCCAGGGCTGCAGGGACACACAGGGACGAAGGCTGGCTTCCAGGGCACTTGGAGTTTGGAGTTCCCACTCATGGGCAGGTGAAACACTGAGGCCTGCAGATAAAAACTGTGTTAAATAAAAACAAGCTGAGTTGTTTTTAGCAGCAGAGCAGAGGCGGCTCATATCACTCCTGCTTTTTCAGCAGCAACGCAGACAAGAGCTCTCCCTGCCACTCTGCCCCTTGCTCTACCAACCACAAGCCCACCCACCAACCTCCAGCTCAGCTCGTTATTTTAGGTTACTGCAACACACACCAGTGATGGGTATCTCCAGGATTTGCAGGGTTTTTTGAATAAATCCATCTGGCCCTCTACCACTTCACGCAAAGACAACTCAAAGGATCTTAGAGCAAAGAGACCTTCATTAACTTCATGTGAAGTCTCCAACCAGTCTAAATCCTCAGGGCTCCAGTCTGGTCTCAAGACATCCCAAGCTGACTTTCCAAAGCCCCTCCTAAGGTTCCAAGAGAGTGGATCTGGGGCATACCCTCTCCCTACAATCTACTCTAGGCTGCTACAACTTCCAATTACACAGACATAGAAGTGGCACCCCCAAAACACAAACAACACCCCATCTGCCCATACAAAATGTTGGAATCTTGGCTTTTTAAGGAATAAAGTGCACACCTGGATGAAGAGCAGGACTAGCTCTTGAGCCAAAAGCTGCTTCACACTCAAGACTGTCCTATAAGAGAGACAAGGATGTTCCACCCTGCCAGGAGCAGCTCTGTGTCCCTGAAGCCAGAAGAGCCCAGGTGTCCAGTGGCCAAAGCCCATGGCTGGGGACCAGGCTGGTGAGACCATGCTGAGGTGGCTGAACACTCACTGTCAATACCCATGTCTGCCTCATTAGGGACAGCTGTAACACTTAATTTCTTCCCAATTCATCTGGGGTTTTTCCCAAAATGAAATGGATGGAAATCAGAGCCTGGGGGTGCTATTTTTTTAATTAAGCTGGAAGCCAGACTAGTGAGCTGGCCTCTGCTTCTACACTTCTTCCCAGAGAAACCCAGCCTCTGGCAGGGCTGCTGCAGAGCTCAGCACTAGCAGGTGGGCTCAGGAGAGGACAATGTCCCCAAGAAGGAGCAGTAAGGTTGCAGCTGGGAATGCTGTCCTGTCCAGCCTGAGACAAAGGGATGAGGCTGCATAAAGACTTGAGAAATGGACAGAGGCATGAGGTGGGGAGCCATGACAACAGAAATGGATAAGGGGATCATCTAAAGGGGGTGGGAGATCAGCCTTGTGATCATACCAAAGGAGATTAGGAAGCAGGCAGAGGCCAGGCAAGAATAGTGCAGCAAAGTGCAAAAGAGGCTGGTGACACAGTGAGTTTGGGATTATTCCCGTGGAGAGAAACACTGCAATGAAAGAAACAACCCAGAGAGACTGGAGAGCAGAGCCCAAAGGTAAAGGTGTGGGAAGAGAGTGAATTAGCAAAGGCCCAACAACATGGCAAAACAACAGAAAGACTCAACAGGCAGCATTGCACTGCCACTGAGGAGGGAGCCCCTGGCTGGCTGTGCCACCAAGCCAACAGATGGAGCAGCAAGGGGAACGTGGAGTTTGCAGGGCCGAGCCCTCCAGTCAAATCCAATGCAGTCTCACACGGGTGGAGAAGCTCAGCGAGAGGTGAACAGTGGGAAACTGTCAGTGTCAGGCTGCTGGCTGTGACAACAGGACCAGTAAGTGGGACAGGGAAGGGGACTTGTCCCTTTGCAAGGTCATGCAGTGCCACCTCCCTCCTCAGCCTCTGCCAGAAGCTCTCCCTTCCAATGGCCAGCAAAGACAGAGGCAGCAGCGCAGCATTCAAGGCTGATTTCTATCCAAGACCCTCCTCTGGGCACCTGGAACAGGGGATTCATTGCACAGAATCCATACAGCCCATCTACACACACAAATACATCCAGAGTCCACAAGTTCAGTTTAGACAGCAGCTCCAGCACACTCCTGCCACATCAGACCCAGTGCTTCCCGTGAAGCCAACTCCTTCTCAGCCCATCTGAGGAACATGGTGGGATGCTTCTCACCACCTTCTCAGGAGCAAGGCATTATGTAAGGGAAAGCACTCCTCTTTCCCAGATGGAACAGCACCTTGCCCAATCTTTAACCTCGGGTTCCATATCACCTACCACCACGTACTGACTGTAGGATTTTCTCCAGGTCACTCTCATCCTGCTAGAAATGGAGCATCCCCATGCCTCATGCATCAGAAAGGACAACAGGATTATGCAATGACCAGCATTTTGGGAGGCCTTCCCCAGCAGCAGGAGGTGCCAGTTATTCATTGGCACAAATCTTCCTCCCCCTACTTGTCCATAAATTTATAATGTCTGCCCATGATATGGCTTGGGCACAGCCTCCCAGGAGGAAGATGCCCCCACTTTCCTGAGTGAGTACAAGAGTAGACCCAGGCCTACAGAGGACATGACACGGTGTCTGAGACATCACCTGCAGTCATTAAAATCCCAGTGGAATTGTGCAAAGGTGGAAGGAGGTGGCAGGGTGCTTGTGTCACACCATGGTCCTCAGCACCTGCTGGGAAGAGAAGATGAGCTGGGGCACTGCAGAGACTGTCTTTGTCACTCTGTCAGGTTCATCTGCTCAGGAATTCAAATGTCACCAACTGGATCTGCTTTATTTCCCACTGCTGCAAGAATTCATCTTGTTAGGAGACCACAAATGAGCCTTGTGGATGCTCTCTGGATCCTCACCATGCATGGGCATGCTGGCAATCCGGCTCTAGCTGAACCCAGCACACTTCTGGTGTTTCCAGGAAGGCAGTGGGGAGGCAGCTGCTGTCCTCACCCCACTTCACCCCAAAAGCTCCCTGTCACCCCTGTCATCCCTGTGACCTCCTGGAATGGCTTACAAGGTGATGGTTAAGTCACACCGGCCCTGAGTCCCTATTTCAGGACTGATGCTGTGGGAAAAGTTGAGGAGAGGATTTTCATGCCACCACCAAGCTTTCTGCTGGAGCAGAGCTGGAGGCCGAGCTGTTCGTGTTGCCCAGCAGCTCCTGGCTCCACTGCAGAGAAGTCCACTTCATGCTCCAGCCACCTGCAAGCCATAGGAACACAGCCATTGCTTGTGCCTGTCACTCATCCCTGCCAGAGCACCTTCTGCCTGCAACACGTGAAAAATGTGCCTGTAAAACCCCAGCCAGGACTGGAATGACCATGGGGAGCAAGCAACTGGTAGATGCAAACTCTTTTCTCCCTTAGGGGAACCAGACAGCCCAAGTCGCCATCCTGGTCACCAGCCAGGGATGAACCCTCCAGGGATCTGCCACTGGGCACTGCTGAAAAGCTGGGACAGACTGGAGCCTGCCCAGAGCCTTTTGCAAAGGTGACAGTACAGGGTCCAGCCTAAGCATCGACTGCTCTCTGCACAGTGCCAGTCGAGAGAACAACTGCCCAGAGGGGCCAAGTCTGGCCAGGAGGGCCCAGACTCAAGGAGAAGCTGTGGGTTGTTAACAGGGATTGTCTCAACATCAGTTTGGCACAGTGTGCCTGGAACTGCTGCTCACCCTTGCTCTTAGTGTGACAGGATGTGCTGTCGCCAATTGCAGGGAAGCAGAAGGGCACATGGAGCTGGTTCCCTCCACATCATGCCATGACACTGGAGCAACACCAGCCACATGAGGAGTTTTTCCATAGGCAGGTGGGGTCAGTCCCTTCTGCTTATTATGCTGCCACACTTGAAGAAGGCATAGATGGAGGGTGCAAACACACAGGGGACTTGTGACCACTGTTGGGGATTGCTGCCTATTGGGGGGCTCACCAGCATCCCCTTAGCCAACCAGGGCACCACCACAGCCTCACTGCCCGAGCCTCCCCTTGCCTCTTCTGCCAGCACTGGGGCTGTTCTGGGTAGTGCCAGGAAGTCAGCTGGCACCTGGAGAGTGTGGGGAGACCTCCAGGTGACCCACCAACCCAGTCTTCATATGCCCAATCCTCATATCCCAGTCCTCATATAACTCCTGCCTGCCCAGACAACACACCTCCCTCACACCTTCCTTCCAGCTGGAGGCATCCATTCTCTCCATCTCTCAATGATGGGGTCGGACGCTTCAGTCCCAAGAATTTTAAAGGAACAACAAAACTGTGTGGAGCTGAACAGCCCTAAATCAGTTGCTAAAATTAAAAGCTGAAACTGAGCCACCAGCTAGGACTGGGGGGAGTGTGCTGTGTGCTACATCCTCCTCACTTCCTCACACACTCCATGCTCGGTGTGTCATCCCCGCTTATCTTAGAACACGGGTGTTAGGTAGTCCTGAGAGGCTTTGCAATTCATTTGCACAGCTCCCAGCACCCTTTGGCATTCTCCCAATTTAGCCAGGAGACAGACTCCTTGCTGGGCCATCCCTCTGTCCCAAGCCCAGACTGGGGATGTCCCTGTTTCCATTCGTCTTTGCTGAGACAGCAGCTTGAGATTAGATGCTGCTTCAAGTCATCCACCTGAGCTGATGAAAGCAAGAAAATAGAGGCACCTCTTCCTCCCGGGGCTGAGCCTCTCTTTGGGTGCACTACAAGTGGCATGGACAGCAGCCTGAGGGGGATGTTTCCCCTCAGTTCTGCTATTGTAAGATCCTACCTGGAATACTGCCTCCAGCTCTGGGGTCCCCAGCATGAGACAGTCATGGACATGCCAGGGCAGGTCCAGAGGAGCCACAGAAACAGTCCAAGGGCTAGAACAACTCTGCTATGGAGACAGGCTGAGAGAGTTACGGTTGTTCAGTCTGGAGAGGAGAAACATTTGAGGAGCCCTAAAGTGTGCTTGTAAGAGATGGAGATTTTTCACCAGGGCCTGTGGTAACAGCGGAAGGGGCAGTGGTTTTAAAGCAAAAGCTAGCAGGTTAGACCAGACATAAAATACCTTGTGCTAAAGGTTGTTAGGCACTGGAACAAGTTTCCCAAAGAAGTTGTAGATGTCCCATCCGTGGACATAGCCAGGTGTTCCAGGCCAAGCTGGATGGGGCTTTAAGCAACTTGCTATAGTGAAAGATGTCCCTGCCCACAGCAGGGGGCTGGACTGGATGACCTGTAAATGTCCCTTCCAAACCTCCCCCTGATTCTGGTCTTCTCTGTCAAGCCACACCTAATAATGGAAGACAGGGGTGAAGCCTGTGTGCCCAGGGCTGTTCAATGAGGGGCAGAAGAGAAGTCAGCCAGAGGCTGGGGAAGAGCCATCAGCCCAAGAGACGGCTGGGCAGAAGGGAAGATAAATTGCTGGAGGGAGAGGCAGGCAGACATGCTTTACACCAGTAATACCTCAAGCATCAAGGAAACCCCAACATCTCAGCTTGCAGCTCCAGCAGTGTGCACATGGAGCCGGGCAGGCCCTGCCTCCCGGGGCGAACAGCACCCGGAGCCAGCTCCAGCACACAGCACAGCCGCCAGCACCAGGCTGCCAAGGGCTGGGGAACAGCTGCTGCTTCCCAGCTGGAAGAAACTCACATTTCAGAGATGGTGAGACTGCTCCCGTGCACGTGCACTTTACTTTCAAATCCTCCAGGCTGTGAGGTGTTTCAGAAACAGAAGGTGATATTATTGCAATCAATAAAAGGCCATTTCCATCAGCCAGCAGGAAAAACGAGCGGCACCACCAGCACTACCGCAGTGGAAAACAGAGTCTCGCTACTAAAGGACAACAAATCCTCCAGGTAGCAGAATACAGAGCCTGGCAATTAGCCCCTCCCACGTCACCAGCACCCTTGCCTACCCTCACACTTCCCCCTTCCCACGGCAGGCCCCCGTCCTGCCTGCAACCAGGACACACCACCCTCTAGATGTGGCAGTGCCATGGCTTCAGGACAGGCAGGAGAAAACCAGCCCCCGAGATCCTCTCTGCAGCAGTGAGAGGGAGTGGGAGTGTGTTTGGACCATGGGAGCCACGAAACACAGGGCTTGATAGCTTGGGAGAGTTTTTCATTTTCACCTCAGTGAAGGCGGCCCGCCATGCAATTTACACCTTGCCTGCCCACGCTTCCCTGGGCCAAATCACCCAGCTGCTCCCATGGCTCCTCCAGGGCTGGAGCTGCAGAGTGGCAGCTACTAGGCAAGGACAAACTGAGAGGTAAAGGAACGAGCCTGGGGGAGGTGGTGGGTTCAGGAGATCCCAGTGCCCTGAGAGGGCTGGCAGGAACCAGGCACAGGCTCTCAGGTCATGGCTGGCAGCTGCTGTCAGAGTCCTGAACACTCTTCTCCTCCCTGGGATGGAGATTCCATCATGTTCTCCATCAAAAGGGAATAAGCTCCAGCCCTGCCCCGCTAGAGGCCCTGACACACTCTGGCCCTTTTCCTCTTCCAGCACCCAGTTGAGCTGCAAGAGAAATCCTGCAGCACACAAAGGAGCATCCATCATCTTCAGAGATGAGCCAGGTAGCAAGTCCCAGCAAGATAAAACCTCTCAGAAAATAACCATAGGCAGTAAGACCCCCCAGCTTGGGGGTAGGACAAGCCTTGGACAAAACTGCCGGCCCAGACACGTTCAGGTACATTAGTCAGAATGCTTCCAGGGATGTATTGTACTGCCCCCAACTACGGGAATGTCACCTGCAGAATAAAGAGCAGATGGTGCAAACAAACGCAATTCATGGGGCTTGGGTCCCCCCGGTGTTATGGTTATTTAGTAGTAATTAGTCCTGGAGCAGAGAGTTGCAGAAGCAAAGGAAACTTTTGTATTAAAAAAGGCTAATTTTCCTAAAGACTCGGTGCTTTCCACTTTTGCAGGTTCTGCCTTGCTCCTGTACCCACCACGGATAAAATGCCAGCTGGGGGGATGGTACGCACCAGCTTCCCAGAGCTCCATATTTTCTCACACTCTTCCTCCTACCTGACCCCACCACATCCCATTTTCTTCTCCTTTCCCATCACAGCCACACATGAACTCTCTGAAGGGGACTTTGGTTTTAACCATTCCGAAGGCTCAAACACTAGATTTTCATCATACAACAAGGAATCTGTGTAAATCCACATAACCTCTCCTCTCCTAAGGAACCAGTCCTGGGTTCCTGTCCCATCACTATGGGAGCACATGGGTCAACAGCTGCACGTGAAAGGAGGCAGACAAGACTGTGGGAGAGAACCACAGCTGCAGAGGGCTGCCTCTGCTTCAGACAGCAGACCTCCAGGGACCAACACACTCCTTCCAGCCATCACACAATGCTTCTTCAGCATTAATCACAGTGCTGAAGGGGTTGATACAATGATCTCTGCCATCATGGATGACTGGAGCAATGCCTAATCGTTTTGCCTGCTCTGTTGCCTTGGCAAGGCTGCCAGGAGCAGCAGCTGTGGCAATTTCTCTGTCTCCTCTCAAGGCAGGGCCTTTCAGGAAAGGGACCATCATCCAAGATCATCTCCTGCTGTTCTGCCTCAGCCAAGCAGCCCACTGCACTGCAGCCTCTCACTCTGCATGGGACACCACACAGGTAAAAAGAGCCTTTTTGAAACTTGTGTCTTTGTCATGTTGCTCACAGGGAGAGTAAGTCCTAACCTAGAGTGACCTGCTCCGCCCTGCCATGAGACTCTTCTGTGACAAATCTTCTTCCATGGATAACTTGGAGAGCTCCTCATCCAGGTGGACATTCCCAACCCACCTTGATGGCTTTCTCTCCTGGGTCACCATTCACTTGAGCACTTGCTCAAGTGAGAATGTCCAGACAAGGTGGAGGCTTGTGGTTTGCAGCCTTCTCACACACGTCCTCACCCACAATGAATTGTGCCATGAAATCCTCTTGCAGCAAAGCCAAAGCAATGGAAATGGAGCAGGAGCAGCACTGCCTGATGCCCACAGCACATGGGGGCTCTCAATCTCCTGAGACAAGGTCTGAGCTGCCCCTTCAAAATCTCAACCCTTTCCTCTTGCTCTTTGGATTGCAGACATCTCTAGTTGTTCTTCCAGAGCCTGTAAATCACCAGGACAAACTCATGCGTCACATCAGTGGCCCCAGGAAGAAAATGGAGTGGAATAAATACTGTCCCTGTCCCTACCTCCTTGAACAACCTTGTCTTTCTGCAACGCCTCCAGTTCCCAGGCTTCATGGAATATATTTCACGATGAGCTAAGCTCAGCCTCACACCATCCCATCACAGCTGAGAAAGCCAAAAAGGGAAGCTGAAGAACTTAACCTCACTGAACTTGCACAGATAAAGCCACCAGCAGCCCAGAGCAAAGCCACGATGCAACTGCCTGATTCCCAAACAAAATAGTCCTCCCTCCCCCCAACGGGGACTTACTGTCAGGCTTATTGGCCTCATTTGGAAGGCAAGGAAGATCCAGAGGAAGAGATCAAGTAGGTTTCAGCCTGGTTTGCTGAGGAGGAATAGGCAAGCTGATCACGACATCCATCAGCACATCTCAAGTACAACACATTGGCAAATCTGATGTCAGAAATCAAGTTTCCAGGACAGGAGGATCTTCAAAGCTATCAGCTAAGTGTGGCCAACAGCGAAGATTGTTTGCGCTCTTGCTCAGGGAAACCCTGCACTCACAGGCTTGACTTGGGTGACAGGAATCCCATCCAGGCTCTCTGTAGAGCAGACACCCATGGGCCACTGGTCACCTTTAGTTCACTGCTCCTCTTGCTCCTCCTTCCCTTGTCCCAGGGACAGATATCCCCATGTTTTAAAAGCAAGCCAGGGCCTGGGACAAGTTCCTTCCCCAATGTGTACAAATGAACAAGAGGCATTTCCCCACAGGCTTGCAGCAAAGCCACCTTCAAACCCTCACATCCAAGAGCTTCCACCTCTCTTCCCCAAAAACTTGGCAAAGGGCAAAGAGACAGCAACTCTGGCGTGTTCCTGTGTGATGACAATTCCCCTCGGTGAGCTCGGCTAACGAAGCCTCCAGAGCCTGCAGCTGCAGCAGCCGCCGGCGGTAACGACTGGCCCGAGGAAATCCCCAGCGCACTCCAACAGCGCTGGCGGGCACGGAGCAAACGGCACAGCCGGGCAGGCTGCCGGCAGTGTGGGAGGAGCTGGGAACACGGGCGAGGCGAGCAGGGGGTAAGGGAGGCGAACCAGCGGCACCGGGCAGATTCATCAGGGACAGCTCCAGGTGTCCCCGAGCCGGGACACGCCACTTCGGCGGCCGCACGTGACTTCTCCATCGGCCCTGCTGAGAGCGGGCATGGCAAAGGGAGGTGAGGCTGCCTTTCCTCTGCAGCTCTCACCTCCTTCTCCCCTGGCCACCAGGGACCCGGCACAGGTCCCAGGGGGCTCATTACCTTGGTCTGGAGAGCAGAGCACCCGCTGAGCAGCCTCCGCGGTGTGCCGGGCGTGCGGAGAGCCAGTGGCTGGCGCTGCCAGCAGGGACACAAGCTGAGCGCCTGCGAAGCTGGGCTCTCCTACCGACAGCGGAGGCAGCAGGGGAGGGGAGCAGCTGCTTTCAGCGACCTTTGCAGTCTGGCAACTGCTCCTCTGCCAGCAGAGGATTGTGAGTTTTACTGTGCAGATCAATCAGGAGGAGAAATCAAAGCAGTTAGGCAAGGACAGAGCCCAGCCTGACTCTGCCCTTCCGCAAGGATCCCATATGTTCCCAGATGTGCTCCATGAGCCGGTAATACCCTGGAGATGCATCATGCCACTCAGCTTTCCAGATCTTTTCCTCCTGGGGTGCCAAGAACCCATCTGTACCGCTGCTCTGCCCTCCCAGGTATGCCAAACCATACACAGCCCTGTGTAACAAAACTGACGGCAGCACATCAGCCAAAGCTGCAGCCACCAGAGCTACCCCAGATCCTCATTAGTGCCCTGAGACCTGGAAGACATCCCTCCTCTTCCCAGCACTGATGTCCCCCCTCAAACTCAGGGCACCTGGAGGATGGGGAGGACTTTAGGGAAGCATATCTACATCTCCGTCCCCATCTGCCCTTCCCCAGGCAGCCACAGCTTGCCATGGGCAGGAAGTGTGCTCTGCCTGCTGTAGCTCTGTCCCAGGAAGGCTTCTGGGTCTTGGATAGCAAGAGGGGAGGGATTTGGACATTGGTCCTGTGCCCCAGGGCACAGCAGAAAGCCACCAGAGCTGAGCCAGTGCTCGGGGTCCCTAAGTAGCTCCCACCAGGAGACACAGCTTTGCAGGGGAACTGCTGGGAGATGAAGGCAGTGGCTTCTTGGGGTGGCAGGACCTGGGCAGGACAAGTGAACTTGGCACCTAGAGATGCATGTGAGAGAGGAGGAGGAAGATGCAAGAAGAGAGAGGAGTCAATGGCTGGGCTCCTCCACTGCGAGCCCACAACATCTGGCAGCTCCTGCAGCCACAGCAGCCAGTTCTGCTTTGCTCATTCCTGTACTGCTCGGCAGAGAAGTACCCGAGCAAGCCTTTCTCCACACTGACCTCTTGATAAGCTTTTGCCAACTCACGGTCTGGTTACTGAATCACTGGGAGGACCTTACCCCAAGCTGTGAATCTGCACAGCATGAAGAGCAGAGCAGCTGGCCCCAGCAGATGATAGATATCTACCTTCCTGCATGTCAAGGACCTGCCATCAGCTCCAGGCAGAAATAAACCCCTGAGTTAATGAGAGTAACCGGCCATCCAGTAGCAGGGAAAAAATGCAGGTGTCCACAATGGGAATGAGGCCATTGTTTCCCTCTCTGGAGCCTTCCCAGAGTACCTTATGGAGTGGGAACAGAGCCTGTCAGTAAATGCATGAAGGCAACAGGCAGCTGCAGAGAGAGCCACTCTATGATCAGCCATGGCACATTCTCTTCATCCCCCAGGGCTAGGACACCCCTTCAGATTTCATTTGAAAGGCAACAGCCCCCAGTGCCACACTGGGACTGGGGCTCCCAGACCAACCGCTCTCCCAGCTGCCTTAGAGCTCCATATTCAAGCAGCACCTTTGCCTTAGAGTCCATCCCTGTGAAGATAAGGGAAAGAGACACAGCAGCAACTTTAAATGTACCAGGAGATTTTCTGGTTGGTGGTGTGTGAAATGGGGGAACATAAGCAGAAATTTCCAGGGGTTCGGTGATGCAAATGTGCCCATCCACAAGTTATCCACTGTGATAAGCAGCCAGAGCCAGGGACAAAGAGCAGTTACTAACTTGCTTTCCTCACTGTACTCGGCTCTGTCACCCCTCTTCATCCTTGCAGGGTTATTATAATTCCTCACATTAGCAGAAGAGGCAGGTAAAACCATCTGTCTGTGGAGCGAGCAGCCGGTGGTCATTGTACAAGCCACCAAAATGAAAAAAAAAAAATCATTCCAATTACTCCATAGCGACAGAAAGTCCCAGGCATCCTTCTGCTCTGAGCCTTTGAAATGTAAAGCCGCGCTGTTTGGTATCATTTAATTTGGAGCTCAGCCTCAGATCAGCAGAGCTTCACTGAGCTTTAGGAGGAGGCAGCCATGCAAAATATACATGTGTAAAATTCACATGTCAGTGGCCTAGAAGACAAGCTCACCCCAAGCCTCACCTCATTTAATGGCCCCAGCATCTCTCTTTTGACATCCCAGTGCAAGAGGAGGCTGATTCTGTCCCAAAAGCTGTGTTGAGCCTCCAAATCAGTACTAGTTGCTCTCTGGTACCCAGGAGAAGTGACTCCGCATCATCATCACCCATCTTAGGAAGATTTGTTCTTCTCTCCATGCTGGAAGCACATTATTTTTTGGACTACAGACCCAGCCTCACAGACCTGGCAGGGCAAAGGTCTCTCCTACCTAAGGGAGAGCTTATCTCCAACAAACGCAGCAGAAATGCATCTGCTCAAGCAAGGTGTGAGCCTCTGCCTCCTCACACTCACCACAGCATTGAGGACCCCACAAAAGATCAATGTTGGGTTGGCTGGAGACAAAGAAATGGCATGGACTAGAGGCACCATCAAATGCTGATCCACTCTTGAGGGTAACGGGTACCTTCCATTCTTACCAACACAGGGCACTGCACTAGATCCTGAGAGAAATCAGCTCAGGAGTGACAGAGGACAAGCACTGGCTCATGCTCCCCAGGGAGATTGGCCCCTCTGCCCACTGTGGTCCAACAGCAGGGCAACAAATGCCTTTCCTTGTTCCCATGCAATTGGAGAGGTGCCAGGTGATCCACACAGCACAAAAGCCATGAAGGTGAAGAGAATTGCCATGTCTTGTTGCTTGCTCGGGATGGAGCAGAGGAAGCAGCACAGGGAGCTTGGCCATCCTGCCATGCTGCAGACATCTATCAGCTGCCTCAGGGCAGTTCTAATCAGGAGTAACCCCTTCCAGCCCCAGGCATGAGTGGTGGAGTTAGAAACTGCTAACATTTCTATTACAGGCTCTGATTTTCCCTGGTATGGCTGAAGCACAGGTTGGAATAAGCTGCCACATGCTGGAAAAGAAAAGACACAAAAGGAGTCCTGGAGCTGAGGGTTCACAGGCACTCTCCAAAAACCTGCAAGCCAATAATTAAGCATAGTTCAACCTTCCTCTTTCAAGGAGCTTACAGACCACTGCAAGCTGCTCTGGAGCCCTGCAACAGCTGAGGCAGCTGGATACCATGAAGATGAACCCAGTCCTGGCAAATCCAGAGAAGTTCAAAGGGCCAGGATTTGGCATCCTATTGGGACAATCCAAGTTGTTCTGACAATAAACAGGCAGTGGCTGTTTGCTCCTC
This sequence comes from Hylia prasina, assembly GCA_013397195.1. Classification (NCBI taxonomy): domain Eukaryota; kingdom Metazoa; phylum Chordata; class Aves; order Passeriformes; family Sylviidae; genus Hylia; species Hylia prasina. The sequence continues at coordinate 138,921 of VYXD01014994.1, read as the reverse complement.
AAAGCAGGATGGGATGCACTGGCTGTGTGTAGGTCTGCACGGAACCATTGCACCTCTCCATACCCTGCACCCGCTCCCCAAAGGCTGTGAGTCCCCGCAGGTCCAGGCAGAGTGGTGGCCACCAGGCAACAGCATAGAGAGAGGAAAAGCACATGCTGAGCCCATTAAAGCTTCCACAAGATGTGAGCAGCTCCACGGACCTCCACACCTGTCCCGGTCATGAGAACTGGCCACTCTGACACCTCCAGCCTGCTGCCTCTGCCCAGGGCCACCGGCACACAGAAACATCAACTCAAACAGCATCCACAGGGCAGCAGCTGCTGCAGGCAGGCAGAATTGACAGAGTTATGTGTGTGTATATCTCCCTGTCAAACAAAAAGACCCCGAGGGACTTCCAATGTGACCCTTTGCTTCAGAGCAAACAGCTGGGCTCAGCCACCTCACTGGTGCCCCAGCCACCAGTGCAGCCTCAACGCTGTGCCTTGCCTATGGCATACAGGCTCTAGGTAGGAGGAGCAAGAACTGATTTTGCTCTTTTATCCCTGTGATCTGATCACCACCAAACCTCACGATTCATCCATCCATATTTTGACTTGCTGCAGAAGAGAAATGTTTTCACTCTCCTCCCCTCCCCAAAGCGGGGCCTTTCCTACCATTTTATACCTAACTAGAATTGAAAAAGTGCAAGTTAGTCATAGCACAATGGTCCTTTTTCTGGAGGTAAAAATGCCACTGCTTTCAAGTGTATTATCTGCCTGCTCCACAGGTTTCAAAGTAGGAGCTTCACAGCCAAGGAAACTGGGCCAACAGCATTTGTTGCAAAAGAGCAATATTTCTATGAAGCTGTTTCGCATTTGATCGGGTTCATTTTGCTGTTTCTTAAGCCTGGCACAGCTGGCAAGGTCTGGCTCAGAGGGCTATGGGGAAGAACCTGTCCAGACAAAACTCATTAGGACTCAGCTAAAATAATTGCAGACAGGCAGATCAATCTCATCCTTGAATTAATTGACTATCTGTCAAGAAGGGAAGACCCCAAGGTTCAGGACAGTGTCGCTGCTGGAAAGACCTGCATACGTCTCCAATGCCTGACAAAGAAAACCTTTTGAGCTGATTGCATCCTCTGGGATTCTCTATAAATACATCTGGGGAGAGCATACGTACAGATCAAGTCGATAAAGAGATCTGACAGAAAAGCACTGTAGTGTTTCACTCTCCCTCCTTGCCCAAGGCAAACCATTTCAGTTCTTTCTCTTCCTTGGACAGCTGTATGAAATATCCCCGGCTTCTCCCGTGATCATTAATCCTTGCTGCAAAGAACAGAGGGAAGCAAATCTTTTGTCTGAGAAGATTAATCTCTGTGATAATTTTGCAACGTTGGGCAAGTCATTACAAGGCTGCTCTCCCAACTTTCCAAAGCAGCAACTCAGGAAGGTGAGGTGGCTTCCTACTCCCTCCTGGGATGAAAATGCGCCCCAAACAGGACCACTGACTGACAGCCAACACTGGTCCAGGCTTTTGGCTGTCAGGCCATCAGAGATGCCCACACAGTTTGGCATGCATGGGAGGGCAGGCACTTCAAGTTCACTCTTCTTCCAGGAGCTGCCTTTGGAAATGTTCCTGAAAAAGGAGCTGGGATAGCAATAGGGTCAAAATGCTGGATTGTCACAGGGAAGCACCCATTGTGGCAGAGACTTGGGACTGATCTGCCAGCTGGAACAGCCTCCACAGGAATGTGGGGGAGGCCCCATAGCCAGAGGCTTTCAAGATGCAATTGTGTGCTAGATAACCATGCTCCCTTTCCCATGAAAGGCTGTCTCTCTTTGCATGCCCCTTCCAACCTGGTCTGTTCCCATTTTGTGATCAATTAGAACTGGGAGGCCACAGTGGCAGGAGCCTGCATCCCACACCAGCTGCTTCCCTAGAACCAGGACTCCCCTGCCTGCTGTTAAGACAGACTCTTGTACAGAGTCAACGAAAAGTTAATGAAAACCTGGGTGATTTCACACATGCCACAAGCTGCAGAGGCAGGGAAGGAGTCCTTGTAACTACCAAAGCTCAAAGCTGGTCAGCAAACCTTTCCTGCTCAAAGCAGCAATGCTGTCAGAGCTGCAGTTTCACACCTGCTCCTGTGCAAAAGCTGAATAGCAGAGCCAAAACAGAAGCTGTACAGTTAGCTTGCAAGAGGAAAGGTGTGTGCAGGCACAGGCAGCAAAGCAGCAGGAATGGCACCAGCACAGGCTGGGAAACCAGCACACACTGACTGGTGCACACCAACGTGCCTGGCACAGGCAGCACTGAACATGCAGCATAGTCAGTGTTAATTCACCGCCTGCCCGCAAGGACCAGGGAGAAGGTGACAGCAGATGAGTAGTGGCCTGGGGCTGCCACATTCCTCTGGGGAAATGGGAAAGTGGGGATGCCTGCTGTGAGTGGCAGGAGCCGTGATGCAGAGCCCTGGATCCCCATATGTTCCATTAGCCACACAGGAGGAGCACATTCCCTGCAGACACGGGTTAAACACACCTGTTCTGCTGCACAGGCAGCTCCAAAGGCCCCCACGGCGTGAAATGACATTGCTCACCAACCTCCCTTCCACCTGGCTCAGCCCCCAGCCTGACCTCGTGGGCATCCTGCCCTCCCCTGCCCACTCCACGGTGAAGGCGAGCTCACGCTCGCAGGACTGAAACATCTTTGGATGGTTTTGTCGCTAAAAATATTTAGTAACTAAAAGTCGCTGCGAACACGCAAACTGATGTGATGTGACATCCAGCTGGGGGGTGCCAACCAGCAGTGAGCAGGCAGCCTCACTGCAGAGAGCCACTGGAAACCAGCTGTCAGTGCAGGTCAGCGAGAGATGAATGTGCCCACAAAGGCACAGACACCTCGGGGTCCTCTCTGCCTCCTGCTGTTGTATGTCACCTTTCAGGCAGGCTCAAGCTGGAGCATCACAGTGCCCACCCCTCACCTGCTCCTCCTCCCCAGCCCAAGATTCAGAGCTTCACTGGCTCCTGGCAGAAAGCACATGCCAGCCAAGGGTGTTCCCCAGCACTGCTAACCAAGCCACTCAACACCAACCAGGTTGGTGGACAACCAGGAATGGTCCATGAACAGTGCAAGAGTCACATGTGACATGACCTACAGCCCAGCTAGGAACCATGCAAGGGCTCCCAAAACACTTTCCCTGGAGCCTGTATCCTTACTCCAAATGTCTGACAATCCACGGCCAAGCAGCCTGTCACACTGTCAGCTCTGGTCTTGTCCTTGCCATCAACACAAGATGGAGACATCAAATCGTCTATGACTCTCTAGGATTTTTTTCCCCATTATTATTTGATGTGTGAGGATCACCCCAGCAGTGTCAGGTAACCTCCAGTCTTCCTGGGAACCCTACAAACTTATACTCAAGAACACATGGGCTTAAACTGAAGGTCATCACACCCAGCCAGGCAGCTGAGCCACCATCCCAAACCCCACCACCCTCTTTAAGCAAATCAATTCCCACAGTCACACTGGGGCATGGGAAAAAGGCAGGAGAAGGATCGAAGGCTCCATTTCCCAGAAAGCCAGTGTATATTCTGAAGGGTAACCCACTGATGCAAAGAGGAAGAACATCAACTGGATGAGTCTTGCCAGACCCACACAATGAGACACTGAGGGCAGCAAAGTCCCTGGTTAGTGATGATAAGTTCTGGATAAAGGTATCCTGCTCCTCCTTCTCTCTAGATATGGCTTTGAGTGGCCCTGGCTTAGCAAGGACTCCACCTTGGGCAGTAGTCTTCAGCCTCTGGTCCCCAGGGCTTGCAGGAGAGCAAAGGAGTTCATGAGGGCAAATGAAGCTGTGGCAAATGAAGAACACAGGACTAAGCATCTGTTAGTAATTCCTAGACCTCTGGAGGAAAATTCAGGCAGCAGTTGATTGGCTGAAGCTGCCACTGTGATCAGCTCTCACGCACGTGCAGACTGAAGCCTGAGCTGCTCATGCACGACAAGCTGGCATTTAAAAATGCTTCATGCAAAGAGCCCGAAATAAATAAACTAAATCATCCAGGAGAAAGAATTTAAGTGGAAAAACATCTCAATAATTGAGCCCTTTTTGCAAATGTTTTATCAGCTCCCAACCCCCAACCAACCCTAGCCTCCCAACAGCCAAGCAAAAGGATGGCCTTTAAAACACAAACCATCTGGGATGGGAACACAGCTCCACAGACCTTCATTTAAAACAGCTGGGAGAAAAGGATTTTCAACAGATCTGAGCAAAGGCAGCAGGCTCAGCAATGTAGTACGGAGATCCAGAGGGGAAAGCTGAGGTGCAGCCTCACAGGGGTGCTGAGGCTCAGCTGCCATAAAGGAGCACTTAGGCTCCCCGCTCCCCCCAGCCAGAGAGGCATCCATGTCAGGGAGCTGTCTGGGGCACTAGGTAGGGGAGAAGAGTCTGAAGGATGGCACAAATCCTGGATAGGTCAGCCAGGGGAAACCTCAGCAGCACCAGTGAGAAGGGAGGAGTGTTTGCTGAGTATTTCTGCACTGAATTTAGGACAAAGTCAGACAACATGGGCAGAGGATGCAGGTGGAATATTTGTTTTTCTGTTTATGACATGTCTACCTGTTTATGACAAGACAAAACACATGGCTCGCAGGCCCAGATAACACACATGTTAACATGCTGAAGTCCTTGCTGACAAGGTGTCCACATGTCAAGGGGTGATCTCTGGCCAGCTGGAGATGCTAAAAAGTCCCAGCAGAGACAGCAGCCTGTACCTGCCAACATTCAATGGGTAAATAACTGACTTGAACAAGCACAGACTGCCCCGGCAAAGACAGCCACGACAAAATATACGGATGGCTGCATCTGGGCCAGATCACCAGGAAGCAAAGGAGATCAGCATAATTAATGCCAACCAACACTCATTTACAGCTGTCAGATCCTGTTGGCAAACATGATTTATTTCTGGGGGGGGGGGGCGGCCTAGGGCTTGACTGATAAACAAACCAGCACTCATGCCATTCAATCAAGCTCAGAGAAGACAGAGGACTTGGCATCATTTCCCATCTTTAATCAAGAAACTACAGCTCCATCAAAGGGCAGAGGCACGTGTTTGAAGTGGCTATTAGCTGGCGCAGGTGAAACCCAGGACTAGGGTGTCTGTGGCAGGGGACAAGATCTCCACCAGAGATTCATGTGCTACAGCAATACAACCTTTGCTGAAATAAATCATCTGTTTGAGCTACTGACAAGTCACACAGAACTTTCTAAGTTGAAAATAGGTCCAAAAAAGAAACCAGAAATTAAGGTCAGAAAATATGGAAAACACTGGAAAACACATGAACTTTAAAAGCTTTGTCTATTTAGCTTAGCAAAAAGAGAGGCAAGAGGTGACTGCATTGTAAACTGCCATAGCTGACAAGGGGAGCAAAGCTTGCTCCAAGCTAATGGTCCAAGGAATAACACGTTTCCCTGGCTGTAAACAGGAAAAAAACCATGTCTTTCTAGCACCTTGTGGAGTTCCTTTTATGGGAAGCTGAGGTGTGGAGGAACACGACAGCCTCTGTCAGGCAGGAGCCAACCTGATAGTCTCCCAAATCTTTCCTGGCATCACAGAGTCCACGCCAGCCATCCTTACCCGAGATCTGCACTGTAAAGGAATGATTCACAAGCCCATGGAAGTGGGAGAGTTGTGATTACAGAGCCTAGGGGAAGGAAAAAAGCTGGGAGTTTAGCTTGAAGTTGGAGGATACCTTTACAAGACCATCTAAAGAGAAAAAGCCCCAGTTTTCCAAGTTAGCCAGAGTCAGAGTTTGAGGTCAGTCAGCTGGTGCTCTGGAGGGTGAAAGGCAGTCAGGATGATACTGGCATCCACTTCCACATTCTCCTTGGCTGAAGAGAGCACAAAACTGACTCAAAAAACCCACAAAAAGAGGCCATGTTGAAATAGGCACCTCTAGGGCTGCAGTGGGAGACACCTGCCAACTCTGCCTTGGATGCAATTAGCCAATTCTCCAGCTGCCAGAGGAGACCAAGAGCCAGGAGGTCCAAGCCCACCCACCTGGCAGTGCCCACTAGATGCCAGAATGAATGCAGAGAGGTGCAGGAACACACAGCCCACCACAGAGAGCTCATTATACCTAAACCAGAAGAAACACTCCTTGAAATGGCAGAAGGTTACAGGGGAATAACCTGCTCCCAGAGTTGTCAGAAAAGGTCCCCACCATAGAAGAGCTTTCTCTTTTGCTCCTAGGAGTTGGAAGTGCCAAGTCTGACAGGCAGCTGTGTTGTGGGCCAGGAATGCACATCCCAGGAAAGCAGGGCATACCTACCTGGAAGCAGGGAGAAGCAACATCAGAGGTTATTATGGAGGAAATGCTTTTAAGGGACACTAAATAACCCCAGCCTATGCCTTAAATAACCCACGTTCAGAGTAATGAGCCAGCAGCCTCTCCTGGGCTCCTCAGAAGGCAATTCTAGCCAGTAAGTCACTGCCAGCCTGCCATCCCAGGGGAAGGATGTCCTCTTGCCTGCCAAGAATGGCTGCAGCCATTTCCCCACAGCTCCCAAAAGCCAGGCCTGCACCAAAAGTCTCATAGAAATGCCAGGTCCTGAGCTCACAAGAGCCAGGGGGGCAAAGATGTATGCTGCAAGGACAGCCTGGACATGACACGTCCTACTCCACGCCAGCTCATCTCCCTTCCACCCTTAATGAAAGGAGACTGTCACCCTACTGCTCTTTTTTTATTCTTGTTATAAATTGTTTTTTAACTTTCCCTATCCCTCCAAAGCCACAGCAGACTGGGAAACACAAAGTTCAGACTGCTGAAAGCCAGCACCACTGCACCCTCACTGCTTGGGAAACATGAGCCACAAGCATTCCTGGTAACTTCTGCACAGAACCAGCAAGCCCAGAGGGAGGCACCCGTCTCATCCAGATCCACCAACCTTTGGGACTAGATGTCCCCAAGTTAACCTCAGGGGATGCCGTGGGAAGGCCACTGGAGTGCCAGCTATAGTAAGGCTTCTTTCAATTCTGCCCCAGACGTCTTCCACCCCCACCTCTCACTGTCCTGTTCCCTCAGCTGGACCCCAAACCCTCAGCTCCTTTGCTCTACGTGTCCCCTTCCAGTCCCCTTCTCCTCCCGTTCCTCTTCTCTATTTTTCAGCATCTCCAAAGCTTTCTCCACGCTCCCTCCCCACCTTGCCACCCTCTTCCTGCCTCTTGCAGCTCTCCATCCCCAGCTCTCCCACACCTTCTTTCTAGGACTAGGCAGCCATGTCATCATCCCTCCACTTCAGCTAATTCCCTCTCTACATGGGAGCCAGCGTTTCATCCCTGCCACTGAGTCCCCTTTCATGCCTCATGGCTTTTGTCTTCTGATCTCCTGAGATGGGACAGCTGTGGGGGGACCTGCTCTTGGCAGGCCTGACCCCCAGCTCTCATTAACAGCACCCTTCCCAAAGCAGGCACATGGGAAATAAATAAATAAATAAAGCAAATCTGTCTCGCTGCTCTCTCGGGTTGCTTAAGGGAGTTGGGCTTTGGGGGTGGGATGAAGGATGCTATTTGGAGAAGCTGTCTCCATGGCAACCCCCATTCCCACCACCGAGCGGGCACAGGTCACCTGTTTCCATGAAAGTTTCCCTCTTCCCTCCCCATCCTTCCATCCCAGGAAGTGCCAGCACAGCCCCAGGGGTGCAGACAGTCCAGGCTGAAGGCGAAGCAGCAACGACACAGAAGCGGCAGGGATGCTGCTGGCACGGCTCCAAACGGCCTCCTGAGTCCCCCATGCCACACCAGAGAAAGGCAGGGCATCCCCACGGTGCAGTGCGCAATGAGCAGCAGCACCCACTCCCCTCTGCCCCACCCAGCATGGCAAATCCACCCTCTTCCTGCCTGTGTCCCCACGGTCAGTGCCAGGTGGGCAGGGGGGCCCCACTCCACTGCAGGACATTTGGACAGACACAGGCACCCTGACCCACCTGCTGCTGGAACTGGGGCGGAGACCAAAATGCATCCCCCTCCTCTGCACGTGGCTGTGGGTGCTCTGTTTCTGTATGAATTCAGTTATTGTAAATCGAATAATCGAAATCCCATTGAACACTACCAGGTGCTCCCAGAACAACCCGTGGTTCCCTTTTTAGCTCTGACAACTCCATCTCTCAGGCGACAGATGCAGTGCCGGGACCTTTCCCCAGCTCAGGCAGCGTCAGCCCCGGTGTCTCCGAGCACTCCCGTGGCCAACCTGACACTCCTGCCCACGCCAGCCCCCTCCGTGCACGCCCACGCGTTCGCCACAGGGCTGGCAGCAGTGCCTGATGCCCCCACAACAAAACGAGCACAGATCCAGGAGGAGACACAGAGGATGGAGTGAGACGATGAGAGCAGGGGACTGGTTCTGCTCTCCAGGATGGCGGCAAAGAGCAGCGGTGGTGTCACCAGCAATAACACATCTTCCGCCAGTAGCAGTGGGCAGCTCCCTGCGGCCGGAGCAGACAAGCGGGTGGGCAAAGAGCCCCCAGCTGAAGTTCCAGGATTGGCACCCAGGCAGCCATCCTGCAGCACAGCGCAGGCTGGAGGGATTCACACGGTTCCCCCACAAGGCTGGGAGTTTCGCCAGGAAAAGCAAGTTTATAAATAGTGTCTTTCAACATGAACAAACGAAAACGTCAGAACTCGACAGTCAGATAAGCCAAAGGCTGAGCACCAGCCCCTCCACAGCATCCTCCCCCACTGGGAAGGACAGTCCCTTTCCTCCATCATCCAGCTGGCCAGGACCCTCCTTGCTCTCTGGAAAGCCTGCATCTGGAGGTGTCTGTGTCCGATGTGCTGCTTGGGAACACCCTTGCCACAGCTGCTCTGGCAGCCAGAGCAAGGCCGAAGAGCTGGCTTCAAAAAGACCACAAGCAGCAGGGATGGCCACTTGGGGCAAGGGCAAACACAGCTCACAGCAGCCGGCTGCCCAGGGCCAAGACCCACAAATTTCAATGTATTGCTTTAAAGAAAGTTTTCATAAGCCCACAGGCCAGAAAGTTTCCAACTTTTCCTCCTGTCCCTGAAGAAGACAGCTGCCCCATCAGTGAGGCTGGCACTCAAAACAGAAGTTCTATGGTACAAAGCATTACACCGAAGGGCACGTACCTGCCAGATCCTAACAACAAGAAAGAGACTTAAGGGGAAAATCAGCTTTTATCTCTGTGTTAAGAAGAAAAGCAGCAAGTTGTTAGATGAGAACTTGTTTCTCATAAACACAAAAAACAGCAGAAAAGATACCCCTGTGCCTACCGAGCGAATGGAAGGACATGCCTGCTGGGGAACTACCTGCCAGACTGCAAAAGGAGGAGATCTTGATGGTAGCGCCCAAGGGAAAGCATCAAGACATGACATGTCAGAGCAGTCCCATCAGCTGTCAGGAAGAGAAGCCTCTGACAGCTCACTGAACACATGCAACGCTCCTCACGCCACACTCGCTTACCTTGATGTAAGTGTCAAGGGCTGGGTGGACACGGTTGACTGCCAGATGGATGGACAATGGTGTAGTGAATGGGAAGGTGGCCATGACCACGTGGCTGGGAGCAGGGAAGCTGAAGATCTTAAAGCCATACTTCTGGAACAGTTTGATCTGCTCTTCTGACGGCTTCGCATCTCCCTCGCTCAGGATGCGGCCTATGGCAAAGCGGCACTTCTCTGGAGACACCTGATTGAAGGGGACAGACAGAGTGTCAGAAGAAGAGAGAGGCTTGCACTGGCCAAAACTTCAGCTTGCAGAGCTTGGAGGCAGGAGATGACCATAAATCAGTAAAAGCAATAGCCCAGCAGGATCGGGCACACCAAAGCAGGTACCCAGTCCTAACCCAGGCTGATCCACGCCTAAATCATCTACACTCCTCCCAGCCTAAATGCACAGCCCAATGGGGAAGATGCTGCCCCTCTCCTTGGAGGGTAGAGGGACTTGCAGCAGAGAAGAGCTAAACCCCACCAAGCTGCTCACTCAAACCTGTCACAGGTGACTGCAGGAAGTGTCTCTCCTGATCCTGCATCAGACACCTTTCTGCCAACAACTGTTCACTGCCATCCCCTTCTGCAGGACATCCCTGCGGCTCAGGGAGGGGGCTTAGAGATGTGATCACAGCTTCCCCAGTTTGCCTCCACCCCACCCTTGAGGAAGTCCCCTGGCAGCCATGTGCACACGCCACCAACCACCATGGGTCACCAGCACTAAGCTGGAGAGAAATTCAGGGGCTGCCAGGTCCTTCCAAAGTAGGCATACTCAGTATGGCTGTTTTAAGGGTGGGGAAACTGAGGCAGATAAAACCCGCATGCAATCACCCAGCTGTTTGCAATAACACAAAGAGAAACATATTCACTTCTACCCTGAACCCCAACAACATGCAAAACCTAAAACATGTTCTCTTTACGGATTTGAGGATGCCTCCCATTAAGACAGGGAGTGCAGGCTCTCAGCCCAGCAAAGGGGTTGCTCAAAGCCCTGCTACCAGCACAGTGATGGCCCACAGGACTCCAGCCATCTCCACACCAAAGTTGACCAAGGCCACAGCTTTCATTTCTAGTTTTCAACAGAATCCCACCACTTGAGTTCAAGCTTACTCATAGCCCTGGGCAGGAACGTGGGAGGGGGCTGGACAACCCAGCCACTTTCCCTGGTATAACCTAAGGGCACAAAGGTATCACAAAACTCTCACAGGGACAATGGGAAGCAGATAGAGGATGCACCAAGGCTAGCGTTTTACCAGCTTCCATTGCCATGCAATGCCACAAGGGGATCTGTGCTCCCTGATCTCATCCCTAAGTTTGCTGTACTAAAGCTCACCAAAGCTTCCTCCTGCAGTGTAACCACTCTCTCCACACTCCTTGCCCTGCCTTTTCCTTAAACACCTTTTGATGTCACACAGCAGGAACATTCCGGAGGGGGAACACAAGCAGATGTAAATGGAAGGAAGAAAGCAGCCTGTGGAGCAGCATCCATCAGGCTGGGGACACGTCTCATGGCTCGCTCTTGCCCTCCTGTGCTGCAAGAGGGAGCTGCAGACAGGGCCGTGCCCAGCATCCATCACCACTCCAGGCAGGAAAGGAGAAGCAGATCCACCCCAAAGACAGCAAGAGGCAACCCTGGCGTCCCTGGGAAAAGAGCCAGATGAAACAAGACGTGGAAATCTAGATTAAATTCCTTTAAACAGTCAATCTCCGTTTATGTCCTGAGCAAAGACAGTTCAATCCTAGCCCTGGAACAACTGTCAGAAGGATCGGAGCTGCTGGACTGGGCAGGAATGCTAGGCCAGGCATGTTTGCTTCCTCCCTTCTCCTTCTACCTTTCCTTTTCACAGCATGTAGCCCCAGACATCTTTCCAAGGGTCGCAACAAGGCAGATTTGCATTCTCCCCATGGAAAGGAAAAAGGAAAGAGGAAACGGAAAGAGGAAAACGGAAAGAGGAAAACGGAAAGAGGAAAACGGAAAGAGGAAAACGGAAAGAGGAAAACGGAAAGAGGAAATACTCCACTTAAAACCAGCCATTCCTTAACAGATTTGTCTTTACCAGTAGGCAGGTGCTGATCAAAACCTCTGATCCCCCAAGGATCCTGACAGAGAAGTTCTGGAAATTATTACTTAACCTATCCATCAGCTTTGCCAATTGGAATAAAACCCATTTCTGCATTCACAGAGCATGTTGGCCATCCAACACTTGGGCACGGACTCGTGGCTGAGCACATGGACTGCAGGCAAAAGGCCCTGGCATGTGCCCACAGCTATATATGAGCAGAAGCTTGGCTGGAGCTGAGTATAAACCCACCCACCACATCCAGTCCTTACTGAGGAGCTATTTTTGTTCCTGCCAGAGGTGGGAAAAGGAGGGAGAAGTCCTCTGGGCTGCTAAATATTAAATAAAAATGAAAAAGAAAAAAAAAGAAGTTGAAATTAATATTAATCTTGTCCATTAAAACACATAAAACATTGCTGGCAGGGTTATGGCAGCACTCGAGGAGCATCCTTGTGTGAATGTCGGAGAGCCAGGAGTCAGCAGGCAGCCCCAGGGACACTGGTGGCAGTGGCTGCCCTGAGGCCTGGCATGACCTTGAGGCAGCCCACATGCTCCAAGCCACAGGGCTCCCCCCAGCCCCGCTCCCAGCCAAGAGCAGCATACGGCTGCCGCTCTCCAGCTCAGCATTCCCATCGTTTCTCCTAGCCAGAGCTTCCTGTGACCATGAATCCATCAGCACAGTAACTGCTACATGGCACCTGCTGGCCACCAGCCCCTTCTGCCCCACAGTCAGGGACACCAGAGCCTCCAGGAGCCATGGATGGGGGTGGCTGTCTGCTCAGAGCCTTCCAGTGCTCTGCCCGCGACACCACAGGACGTAGCCAGCACATTCTGCTGCCTGATGACAAAAGGTCTATTTTTGGAGACAAGTCAACATCCGTGGCAACTGGCCAGCTCTGGGCGGGCCAGCTCTGCCAAAAGGTGCTTCACCGAGGTCAGGAGAGCACTGAGAATGAGGAGGAAGAGGAGGAAACCATCTCTTCCTCTCAGGGGAAAGGCAGCCTGGGTGACCAATCCCACCCTGTGGAACCTCCAGGAATGAGGAGCCAGCAGCGCACACCATCTCCCATGCCATCATGGCTCAGTGGATATGAGCACACAGAGAGCCCCATGGGACACTGGAGTGCTCTTTGCCTGAGCCAGCACATCAGGTATGAGCACTGCAGCCTCCAGCCAAGAGACCAAGCCACAGCTGGCCCCTTCTTCACCTGCCCAGTGGCAAGAGAACCATCTGCCCAAACACATTGTCACTCCCAGCACCCTGCCTGGCCTGACCTGCCTGTTGGTGAGATGTGGATCTCTGTGGGGACCACTTCAGGAGCCACAGATCAGCCTGTGGAAGGTTCCACCAGCACCCAAGCTGTTCTAGCAGGCCAGGTCTGACACTTTGCTCGTGGATGGCAGGCGAGTGGAGGCTCCCGTCACTATGCAGAGCTGCAGGCACTGCAGCAATATCTGGCACAGGCCCCCTGTGCCGCAGCCACCACAGTGGCTACAAAGACAAGAGGCTCAGGCCAATGTCACCTGCTCAATGTCATGAGCAAAGGCAACCATTCCAGAGAAGGGCAAGGTCCACGGGGCTGCCTGCCAAACCTTGGAGGGCAGGTTAGACTCTTGCCACAAGGAGGAACAGTTGGCTTCCAAAACCCTGGACTTGGATCTGGTGCCACTTGAGACAAGGTGGTGGATCAGCTGGTGGGTCTCTACCACCAAAGACAAGGCCTGCAACCCCACTGCCATCTCCAGTCACAGGGTGAAGGCAGAGATGCAGCAGGTGCAGGAAGAGAGAATAAAAAAAGACAAGACCTGGAAGGGGAGGCAGTTTGACCCTGCATTGACAGCCAAAATTTTCAGGGTCAGGTCAGAGTTACTCCTTCCTAGCCTCATCTGTTGCTACCAGGGAAAGCATTCCCTGTGCCAGCCAGGGCAGGAGTTACCACAAATATCCTTATCAGTATCCGTGGGCCTCAGCAGTACAGGCTTTTCCTAGCCCAGGCTTTGGCAAACAAAGAGCCAAGGCACAACACCCTTGATACAATGTCAGCTGAAAGGCTGCAGGGCAACCACAGGCATGTGCACATCACATCCTGGGAGGACAGCACTGGGACTGGACACTGAGCCCTTCCCACAGCATTGACTGCCTGCTCTGTGGCTGGAGACCACAGCAGAACAAGCAGCAGCTTCGGGATTCTCAGCTCCAGGTGAGGCCCCCAACACAAGGATACAAATTAGTGGTAATGAAATGGCTACTCTGACCACATGGGCACCACCCCTCCTGCTCCAAACATGACACTTCCTCCAGACAAAAGTGTCCAAGCATGCCTAGTCAAACTCTGCCTCTGCCCGGCTCATCCTAAGGAGAGAAATCATCCTTGCCATCATCCTTCCCAGGCCGAGAAGAGCCACCACAGTATCTTCTCTGCCTCCCATCATCCAGGTAGGTAGAGACAAGTCAGGGCATCACAGGATACAAGGACACAAGGTGACTGAATACACCAGGCTCCTCTGAGCACAGCCAAGCTCAGTGCTTTTCACCGCCAATATCTTCCTGCCACAGCTCACTCGGCAGTATGTTTTCATGGACAAAGCAGGTCCAATCCTTGGGAGAACCATCTTGCAAGCAACAAAACAAAGTTTCTAAAACAGGACGAAACACCCCCCAGAGCAGAAGCACTGGGTGAGAGCTGTCAGCCCAAGCACTGTGTCCTGCACCAGCGCCCAAGACACAAGCCCAAGCATACATGCACAGCTGCTGGCCACTCTTTTGTCCCTCCTCCCCACGGATTCCTCCACGGTCACACTAGCTACTGCCGAATTACTGGGGAGCCAGGCTGTCTGTCCCAGACAAATGCCCACATGCCATTATTTGCAAACCCCAGAGTCACTCAGCATCAGCAGCCAGGTTCCACCCCCCAGCAAGTTCTGATGCACTTTTGTTTGTTCCTTGCCTTTAACGGTTCCCATGGAGTACTGGGCTCTGGCTGGCAGCCATCAGGCAGCGTGCTTTCTGCTCACGTCTCAGCCCAAGGAGCATCATGGAGCAACTGTTTCATCAGACAGGAGCCCTCAGCACGCAGCACCTGAGGTTTCAGCAAGAACTCTCAGGGGATGGAAGAACTACAGGGAAGCTCAGAAACACATGAGAGCACTAGAAACAAGAGAAGGAGTATGGATGAGAACAGACCGAACTTTCGAGAAGAGACCATCTGCTTTCAACCACAGACCTACAAGTTCAGAAGGAGCCTTGGCTGCATTTCCAGGGAACATGCCAAGCAATGCCTCACCTTGGGGTCATGAACACTGCCTTCTGTTCCATAACCAGATCTGTCATCCTGCTGATACCCTGTTCAGCAGAGGCTATCAGAAGACACCTAGCTTTACTCGCCCAATGCCTTTCAGTCAGGATTATGCAAAACCCCATCTGCTTTCAGGTGCTTTTCCCCACACAGGGTTCTCTGTAGATCTGGGAGACCTTGTGAACCCCAGTGCTCACCTACAGAGGATGAGCTGCATGTGCCTAAAACACAATTAGGGAGCATACCAAGCTGGCAACCGCAAGAGCGTGCTGGCCTTGCCGGGCACACCTTACCGTGTGAGGGTTGTCATAGTAAACGCCGATGGAGCAGAGCTTCGAGGAGATGCTGCAGCCATCCGTGAAGAGCTGCCCGGATTCTCCATACGGGCCCACCCTGAACTTGTAGGCCAGTGTCATGCTGCCGACAGGGGGGGAGCCAGCACTCACAACCACCTCGGTGAAGAGCCCCGAGTAGACGACGAAACCGAAGACGGTCAGCAGCAGCAGCACGACCAGCGCCGCGATCAGCCCCAGCAGCACCCAGTCGGTCATGATGGACACCTGGTGCGCCACGGCTCCTGAGGCACTGGCAGCAAGAGCACAGAAGAAAATGAAGGGCAGTCAAGATACCACTTGGGCAAAGAACTGCTTTCTGAAGTGATTTGCAGCAAAATGCACTCTCTTCCAATTCTTCTTATGTGTGAAGCTTAACAGAACAGAAACCTCAGAGAAGCCTCCTGTATATTAGTGCCACATTGCATCAGCCTGTTCCCATTGGTCACCAAGTACAAATTATATTGCTTCTGTGCCACTTGGGAACGAGGTGGTTTTGAAGGGAGGACAGAGAGGCATCATCTCCATCTCCTCAAAAATGTCCAAATCTAGTTTTTGCATCCAGGAGAGACCAAAAACCACTCTGGGAGCCTGCATCATGCAACAGATAGATACACAGCACTGGGCTAAGGATCAGGGAACTGTAATAAAATAATTTACCATTCAGAGGTATCAGGCCCATTCTAACCAGGGCAGCCCCTTTGTCAATACATCTAGAAACCCAGACCTTCCTGCAATGACCCAAATGAGGACCACACCAGTTCAGATCCAGATCCATGCACCCAGAGAGGCTCAGAGAAAGGTGAAGACCCAGCTAGAAAAAGCATTCCCAACACACTCCAGTACAGTGAATTATTGGTATTCCTTTTAGATGTTCTTTTTTAAACTAAAGGAGTTTTTATAACTTCAACAAAGGCTTCCTGTTTTTGTTGGCATCTTTTCTCTTGTGCTGACTGTGGGACACAGCAGCCTGGTGAATGCCTCCTGCTTGTTTTCACTCACTAAGCGGGTGAAACCCACCAACCAGACTGGGGAGTTGCAACCCAAACCATTACAGAAGAGTTGTTTGTGTTTTATACTCCCTTGAAACACAGCTCTGGTCACACAGGGAATGGTTGCGATGCTCCCCTGGGACTTCCACAGAAAGTAGGTTTGGAAGTGAGTGTTGAAGTAAACAATCTACCTTTACCTCTGTGTGTTATAACACACTTTGTCCACAAAGTGTTTTCACCGAGGCTGCTGCTTGCTCAGTTTTACAAGAGAAAAGCCACATCCTGGTAGGAAGCACAGGCGACTGCTCTGTATGAGCCCGGCAAGCAGATACATGGCAAAACCAAGCCCTGCTGAGCCCAAACTGTGGCCATGCTCCTGGGCCAGGCACCATCTCACACCATGACCCCACTCACCTGAAAAACCAGCTCAGCTCAGAAATGCTTCAAGACATCTGATCCACAGGGGTGCGGGATCTGTGGCGCTGCAGCAGGAAAAAATAAGTATCATTGCTTCCTCTCAAACTCACGGGACCAAAAGCAAAACAGCTGCAGCAAAGCAGCCGAAAGATGCCTGGTCACCTCGGACCTGCTTCCCAAAGGAGGGGTGTCCCGAGGAGAGCCTCGTCCTGCAGGACCACACAGGCCAAGATTTCTTCCCAAAACTCTACGGCTGAATGCACGGGCACCAAGAAACATGGAAATGGCAAAGGAACGGTGAAAAAAGATGATGTCCTGCCTCTGCTGGTGTGTCCCAGCCCGGCCGTCCCCGGGGACACCTGAGCCGCACCCGGAGCTGCTCCCGGGTGCCCTGGCAGCAGAGAGCTCCCGGAGGGATACACCCGCTCCCGCAGCGCCTCAGCTCCTCCCTGTAACCAACACAGACCTGGCACTTCCAATCACGGCTCCGGTGATTCCCCCGAGCTGCCAGCCCAACGCCCAGCCCTAGGGCCCTGACGGCAGCCGCCCCAGAGGAGCGCAGGGTATTTCTGGCTGTCCTTCCCGGTTCCCGTCGCTCGTTCCCCGCCGGCACTGGCCGGCACTGCCGGTCCCCCCCAGCTCTCCTCACGGACCGGGGATGCCACCTCCCCTTTCCGGCCGGGATGTCGACCCTCCCGGTGTCCATGCCCGGCGGAGGGTGGGGGTCTGCCCAGAGCGGCCCCGCAGTCCGGCCTGCCTGCCGGGAGCCGCAGCTCTGGGCCCCACCTGCCCGCAGGCAGCGCCCTTCGCACCGGCAC
>VYXD01014994.1:108822-121505 GCA_013397195.1 Hylia prasina | reverse complement strand
TTCAGGAGGGGGCGGGGCATCCCGAGGGTTTGCGCGTCCCTGCGCGGCAGCGCCCCGCGGGGAGAGCGCCCCTTGGCGGACGGGCGGCGGCACGGCCCGACCTCTGGGTGGACACGGGTTCGAGTCCTCCCCGAGGCTCTACGGGGCTCCACACAGCTCCCGGCTGCTTCCCGATCTTTCCCAGCGCCTTCCCGGTTGCCCAGCCCTGTAGGCCGGGAGCCCCTCCCTGCGCCGAGCAGGAGGGCTGTGGATGCAGGGCTCCCAGACGCGTTCCGGAAGGCGGAGGACTTCTCCTCTTCCCTTCCAGCCCCAGCCCCCGCCCCCTCCAGGGCACTGCTGAACACTAAACAACGCTGTGTCCTACAGTGTGCTGGGGCTGCGGCATCCTGGCGCACATCCCGGCGCAGGTCCTTGCTGCCTGACCCGAGCCTCAAGCTCCCTAGCAGCCGGAGCCTCCGCTGAATGGGCCCCTTCCCTCGGGCGCTGGACAAGCAGGTGCCACCCCGCACCAGCCGAGCGTCACGGCCGTGACCACACGGCCTGGCCTGGCTGGTCAGGGCAATGGGCAGAGCTGCTCTGCAGCACCCAAGCCCTTCCCGAGAAACCCAGAGAGGGTTTTGAACAGCTGCTCGCAGGTTCCATTGCTGGGGCTGTTGCAACGTGGCAGAAACATCTTGGCTTCTGCCTGTGCTTGGGCTTTGCCACTGCCCACCTGTAAGGAAAACCAACCAGACATCTCAGACAGCACTGCCCAACAAGGGGCACACCACGAGAGCTAAGAAGCAACTTTCACACCTCTATACTTTCTTCAGCCTCTTCAACCCTCTTAGGAGGATAAGTTTGCTCTACATTGGTCCATGAGGCACCTCCAGATGCAGCAACAAGGAGCAGTGGAGTTTGCTGTGGCCTCTCCTGCTGTGGTTTCACATCCATTTCCCTACATCCCAACCCCCTTCACTGGGGTTGTTTTTTCCTTTTGTTTGCAGAGGGAGCCCAGCCACTGCTTTTCACCAGTGTGCTCATTTATGAACAACAGTGTGAAATACTGCAATACTTGCCTTTCTCCAGCAGCTTCCTAGTGAGGATCTTGAGGCTTTCCATAAA
The DNA here is from genome assembly GCA_013397195.1 of Hylia prasina. Taxonomy (NCBI): domain Eukaryota; kingdom Metazoa; phylum Chordata; class Aves; order Passeriformes; family Sylviidae; genus Hylia; species Hylia prasina. The sequence goes on along the minus strand of VYXD01014994.1, from coordinate 120,401 downwards.
CTGAAATTAGTTAAACCTCAGAGGCCCTCCTTGTATTTGGCATTATAAGTCTTGCAGCTGGAAGAAAATATTCCAGCTTGGTTACGTGTCTCGCCTGGAGCCATGCAAGTTCACTGGCAAGAAGAGGAACAGAACTCAAAAGCCCTGTAGCTGCCAGCTCTGGCCATCAGACACTTCTCCTTCCTCCAGCCTTAAGGTTCTTTAAATCTGCACGCATTTAGTACATAACACATGTTTCTCCATTACAACAGCAAACACTAAAATTTGTGTCTCATTTAACAGCTTCATGCCTTCACTCTGAACCAGTACACTGGGGAGAGGTGAGGCAGAAGAATGTAAAGTGTGCTCTCCAGCAGGGCCCTGTGTTTCAGGGTCTGGCAGGAACTTGGTCTCAGAAGATTTGTTTGGGCCCGGGGCCCCTCACATCTCTAACAGGGGATGCAGGCCCCATTCTCATTTGAATTCTAAGTGGCAGTCAGAAGTGGAGATAAGTTGTGAGCAGAAGCAGATGTGGGCAAGTTGCCTCACCTCTTAACCTCCAGCCAACATTTCTCCATCTACTTCTGCCTCTCTATGGAGGGACTCCAGCTTCATCCCAGCATTAGCAGGAAGAAATGATGCTCAATAGGGCAGTCATTTCATCTCTCTCCTGCAATACTCCACATTGTCTCAGCAGGGTACCTGTGCTGGCATAGTCAGTTCAGCCTTGGCCCAGTCCTTGGTTTCCAGTTCTGCTCACACCTGCTGGACCCTCCATCCTCTGCCCCAGTACAAGATACATTGTTGTCCTTCCTCTCTGTTGCTTTTACCTGCTGGACAAGGTGAGCTGAGCTTTGCAAAGGTCACTTCAGGTGCCCAGTAAGCAAACAGATGTGATAAGGATACCAATCACCTTGGGAACATGGCAAAACACAAACAGCTCTGACTAACGCTGCATGGAAACACTCTCCCTAGAGGGACAGGCAAGTGGCCAGAACAGATCACACAGCCCTGGGGATTTCCATCAGTACAGACACAGACGGGCTCCACTGCCAAGCCTGTCCTGGATGCCCATAACAGCAGCTCTGCCCTACTGTTGATTAACCAAGACTGGCACTTTTTTCCTTGCAACCAAAGGAGACCATCAGTTATGGGAAAAACTGGAAAGAATGCAGCACAGGCACATGGAAATGCTCACCTGGAAGGTTCTCTCCAGAGGAAAGATACTGTAGAGGCACAGACTGTGCTGGCAGAGGGCAGGACTGGGCTATGTGGACAGAGTGAGGGTACAAAGGGCTGTTTGGGTGCTGCTTGGTCCAGTGAACCAGGACCAGGGCATGGCTCATTTAAGTCAGTAAGGTTTTGGCCCCTGGCTTCCCTAAGCACAGGGTTAGTGGTGCTGGGAAGTTCTCTGGGAATCATTCACAAAGGCTACACAAATCAGCATGGGTTTACCCCTCTGCATAACAGATTCCATTTCTAAGCACCCAGTACTAACACATAAACTTTAAATATTTGCCAATGTGGAGGTTCTTGTACAATCGATACATTTTCTAAACGATTATTCATTTGTTGAAATGCAGCTGCTGTTGATGGGAAAACCTCAAGATGAGACCAAGGAAGGACTCACATACAACCTGGCATCCCAGGAGGGTCAGGCCTGTAAAAGGCAAACGGTGTGAACAGCTCGGCAGCACTTCAGCCCTTGACCTTTTGGTGCCTCTGCTAACACAAAAGAGGAGATGCACTGAAGGATTAACTACTGATCCACTGGTTTGCCCTCAGATTTACATTCATTTCCCACTACAGGACAGGAATGTTTCTTTCTTATGACAGGGATAAAAATTTCAGTGTTACAGAGTACGAAAAGGCACACACATCTTTTCAGACAAACTTAAAAGTATTAAGAAATATGCATATTATTCTTATGGTTAACTGTCTAGTTAGGTCACAAATGCTAAACAGCAAACTATTTCCCTCCAGGATCCATTAGCAAAAATGGTCTCATAATTAAATGCAGTTTTTAAGTTAGGAAGGAACTTTTCAGACAGACACATAACCTTTCCTACCTCCTGCCTTTGGAAACCAGATGGGTCAAGTTTAGATTCTCACCTTGTGTTCAGATCCCAGTCCTGAACCACACAAACCTGGGTGTTGCAGGATCCAGTGGCTAAAACAAAACTAGCCACCGAACCAAACAGAATGGATGGCAGTGACAGGCAAAACACTCAGTAATGCCAAGACACAGAGTGGCAGGACAAGTAATTCTGTCATGGGGAATTTCCATGGATACTACAAGCGAACTTCCATAGTTATGGAAGAAAAAATTATGTAGGTTGTAGCCTGTGAGCTCCTCTTTTTGCTATCAAAGCCCTAAACAGCAGATTAGACTTCGGCACCCCTGATTATCAGCTATGTAGCAAGATACTGAAGTGTTTTTATTTAACAAATTGCAAAGGAGCTTTCATCTCTTCAGATGTCACATCATCTCTGGTAACTACTGTGAATGACAAGGAGTCATTCAGACCCTGTCCCCAAGGCCAGCAACTACATCTGTACATTGCTTTGATTTTCTGTGAATAAAAGATCACTTACAAGCCTGAAGAGATGCATTATTCACCTTTGAACTGCCCTGAAAATCATTTTAAGCTGTTTATAGCTCCAGCCACCTGGAACTTGGGTGTGCAACTTTGACTCATGACCAAACAGGTCTGGCCAAATTCTTCCCGAGGTGCCAGGCAGGGGCCAGTGCTCAGAAGGATCTGTTCTTACATGGTAGCAATGCTTCTCACAGACACTTGTGTTTGATCCAGAGGACAGTACCTACCTTTGCCCATGCTGGGAATATTGGTACCTTCTACTGCAGTGTGTCACACACACAAAGAGCACAAGGCTATCCTTTACACCTTTTCCTGGCAAAAAATGTGTTTTATAGGGACATTTGCATTGAAATATTCTCTTATTTCTCCTCCTGCGGCATGCCTTCAGCTTGCATTGCCTTAGCAGCAACTGTGTACTTCCTTCTTTATCCTGAGGATTATCTTCCATTGTCTTTGAGCTACAGAAGAATACACATTAACAAACCAAGACTTCCTGTCTTTTTTTTTTTTTAAACCTCTTCTCTTGTACATAAAGTCTAGATTAAGTTTAGGATGTTTTTCTTGCTGAAAACGGGATAGTTCACCTGGAGTGTTTTTCCATTTTCCACCCAGGCAGAACCAAGAAGGGAATCAGGGACACAACATGCTTTGTCTCTCTGGGTTTGCAAACTGTGCTCACAAAAAGTGCTGCATTTAATGGGGACTTGTCAACAAGCTCATTCTCTACAGCAAGTGACAATTTAGACTTTCTTCCAGAATTTTTAATGAGGGATCTCCTAACAGGCTTCAGGGATCTCAGCAGGATTTTAAGAGCCTTACACAATGTCATTCTAACCAGAGTCTGACACTCCACCAAGTAAAGCAGCCCAGCGGTAATGACACCAACAGAGCTTTCATGTCAATGGTTCTCCTTTAGTTTTACAAGAGTGACTGCAGAAGGAACAACAAGCAGGAACGTTTGTTCCAACCTTAATTGCTAGCTTCAAAACCAGAAAATTAATTTCTTATAGCTATGTTGTAGTCCTGTTTTTAATGCACACGTATAAATAGCACTTTTAAAAATCTCTCTGGCAGCTCTGTAAAGAATCGCATTGTGACAACAACTCCAAATTTAAAGTAAAAAGACATTTTTGGTATAAGATTTTCATCTCCTTTCTGGCAAAAAAAAGTCTTGCAAAAATACTTCATGAGACTCTTATAACTACAGAACATCTGTGGGGAGCTGCTGTAAATCTGAGGAGGGGGAAGGCTTCCAAAAGGATTTTCAGAAACCCTGATTATTTATACTCTCATATTTCTCTTTCTTTTCCTACTACCTTATGTTGTAGTGGACACACAATTCATAACAAAAGCTATTAAACACTGGTGATTTCTGACATTATTCTACCTCGATGTGACCTCCTTTCTCTCCTCCAGCTGTCATAGCCTTAGGCTCAAGTTTGCATATTTTGATTTTTTTGCTGTTGTTTTTGCAGGTAAATCAATTTCCCAAGATTTTAGAAGTTTATGAGGATCCTGCTACCAGTCAAGGATTAGTCAGCCACGTCTGAGCAACCCTTACAGAATCATTTTGAGAACGCAGGAAGGTCTCCAGCTTTGGGATATGGCCTTACTAAGTAAATTAAAAGGAGATACTTAGCTGTAGCAGTTAACTCAGAGCCATCCACCACAGGTCACACCGAGTTTGCTCCCTCTTGCCCAGTGCATTTCCCCTACATTTGCCTCTGTTTACTCCAGTTCCAGAAAAGGTCCTATTTTTGTAAAGAAATGCAACGCTGTAGGGTGGGGAGGGCAATTCACACAGTTCCCACAGGAGATTGTGCCAAAACTCAAAAGCCCAGTAGCAAGCCTTTTTTTCCTATTTAATTATGAAACCTCTTCTTGCATACAAGAAGTTTTATTCCTGTGCAGTGTTTGCTCCTGTAACTTTTGCCTCTTGTCCAAAAAAAAGAAAAAAAATATTTAACATGAAATAATTGCATCAAGTCTGTCACTAAGAAAAATTGTATTTTCCAGATAGATACAGCCTTTTCCTGGGTAACTGAGGCTAAAATATTATTTTAAAAACCTCTCCATGAAACTGAGATATTCAATCCCAAGTTTATGCCTTGGTTTTTCCTTGGGAAGCTTTTGTGCAACTCTACATTAGTCTCAGCTGAGTTACCTGGAACAAAGACTCCTATTGGCCCAAGTGATCAATTTTGAACTCTTCTCAAATTGAAGAGTCTCTCAAGACTCTTTATACAATCCTCACATTTCAGTATGAACAATTTTAGAGGAAAATGTCCAGAAATTGTCATTCTGAGTTGCAAAGGCTTTGAATTCACAAATATTTCAGTGTGTCAGGGACAATTCTGTGGCAAATTTGAGTGTTATTTTTCCTGGAATAAGTGATCAAGTGAGCTGATGTGAGTCAGTCTCTGCTGTACACGACACACACAGTTTGCCATTAATCCAGACAAGATCAGAACATTAACACTAAGCTGATGCCAGTGCACTGACTGAGGCAGAGGAAAGGCTGCTGGTTTCTAGCACCAGTTCCTGGGGGAAAGAAGAGTTTGGGATTGGAGGACTGGGGCTGGGAAGAGATTCCATTTCATACAGCGTTTGGTATTACCTCTGTATTTAGCCTTGGCTGAGTAACAATCCATCTTTCTTGGGTACAAAGCAACACACCAAACCCAGAACCACAACAAAGAGAGTTCGTGCTCCTAAATCATTAGTTCAGGGTCTCACTACAATTTAAAGTGGAGTCATCTGACAGAGATTATCTCTGTGGCTTGAGAAATAAAGTACAATACCATGGGTGGAAAGACATGCTTTCAATCTTTGTCACCTAGCTGCTGCCAGAAGACAAGCATGGTGGAAAACAGTCCCCAAACATGTAACACAGACACCACATTTTCTCACTCCCCTGAAACTGGGGCTGAGCCACATTTCTGAAGGCAGAAAGACTGCATAAAGACAGCTCCAGCATGAAGGAGAAAAAGATCTTTGTGGCAAACTGAACTTAGCAACGTCACTGGGAGCTTCTGACTAAACCCTGTTCTGCCCAGCTGCACACTCCAACCACCACCACTCCACATACCTGCCAAACCAGCCCCATTCAGCCACTTGGGAGCTCTGCCAGCAGCAGCTGGACAGAAGATGACTGATGCAGTTGTAAAGCAACATCTAATGAAGAAATTCTTTTTATTTCAAGGTTGTAATTAAGCCATACCTTGCACACTGCCACTGGCTGAGGCAGGAAGGCTGCTGACGGGTTGTACCAGGAGAAACAGGAGATAGAATCAGCTTGTTATTCCACTTCAGACCACGGTGGCTTGAGTGAACCTCAGACCAATTTAATGTAGCTGTTTCCTTGCCTGTTTCTGCTGCCTGGCAGGTGTCCCAGATAAAAGGGTAGCTTGCATTGCTGTGGCACAGAGGAGGGTGCTCTGGCTCTGGACACTGGCAGGAAGGTGTTGTCCAGGTTTCCGGGGACTCTTGGTACAATGGAAGGGGGCATTGCTACAGCAACAAAACCTGCAAGATCCCACTGCCAAATGTTCCACCTCTGAACAGCTTCTCAGGCCCACTGCTCCCACTGTCCCTGCAGACTCATGACTGTGGTTTTCATTGTACAGGGAAGCAAACACTCCATACATGCACTTAAAGCAGAAGATTTAAGCACTGTCAAATTAGCTTCATCTCCTGCACATCAAGCTGATCATATCCCTTCAGTGGGCTGCCCAGACAGCTTAGGCAGCTCCTAGGTGGGCTGCCACCTGCGCCTGATGAAAAGCTCAGTGCTGAGCTGACAGCTCCCTCCTCTGTCAGAAAGTAATAAAAGCGGCCTAAAAGTCTGTCCCGAGTGTCCCTTGGAGCAGGGGACTTGAATAACCGCGGATGTGATGCATTTTCTCCCAGTTTTTGAATGCAGGCAGGGGAAGTCTCCAGAATAGCCTCGCGGTGGTACAGGACTCCCTGGCCAAACACCACCAGCACTACTAAAACTTCAGTTCTCACCCTGCCTTCTTGCAGCTGATCAGGGGGAACCTTACACAGCAGCAGGGCACAGCCAGGACTTCCAGCTGTGTCAGCACATGCCAGGCGTCCTGCTGTGGTCCTTCTGTGCTTTGGCTTCTCCAAATGGAGGATGCAGCAGGAGACATCAGGAAGGCAGCAGAGCACAGGCAGTGTCCTGCTCAGGCAAGACTGCAGGCTCCTGCAGGTCTGTCTGTCCTTCTCACTCAGTTTCACACTGAGAAGGTGCCCACTGGGCCTTCACTTCTGACTGTGAGGAAGATATTTGATTTACTGAACATTTAATGGCAGGATGAAATCACATATGAAAACTTAGCTGTTATCCCTGATGTGTTCCCCCTGCTAACAAGCCAGCCTAGGATTAAGAGAAATGTTGCATGTGCTGAATGTTTGAGCCCCATGCTTAAGGCCAAGGGGGTTTTTTGCTGGCTCTTGAAACAAAACTGGAAAAGGGGAGCACAGGCACTTTACAGAAAAAACAGTTTTGACATCATAAAATGTTGGGAAAAATTAACTATTTCAGGATCAAGTTGCATCATTATGTTCTCTTCTGTTTACCCTTTAAAACTAAAAGGGAAAGGGGTTTTATTTCACTTTTATTTCTAGCACGATCTATAGAGTTCTTCCAAATATTTCTAAATTCAGAAAAGGAAGAAAACAAATAATCTCAAAGTGCACAGGAAGATTTTAATATTAAATGCCTTACTGTACAATTGAAATATTCTACCCTCACTAGTCTATATTCTATTGTTTTACAAAGTATTAATATTTGTCTAATAGAGTTATTGATGGATTCAACTAAAGATCTCTGAATTTTCTCTGTTCTGCTCCATTTACAAACTCGAAGTTCGGAATAATTTGGGGTTTGAACATAAACCGAACTTCACTGGTCTTGCTTGTTGTCTGTTGGTCAAATTACATTTTTCTGATATGGTTTTTAATTCAATTAAGTTCCTCTGAACATACCACAAAGTAAACTTATTGCCATTGCATTTTCTTGCCACAGCGGCTACTGTTCACTTAGTCAGCAAAATGCCATGTACAAGCTTAAAGCAAAGCTGCTGTGTTGATGTGAAATAAACTAAATAATTCAGCTTTCAACTGAGACACAAGCTGAAAGAATTATGTAGAAAAATAAATTACTTGCAACAACATGATAGTGAAATATAGGAAAGGTTTTCAGAACTGGAGGAGGAGCTGCTTGTGCCCTATTTGTGGAAGACAGGAAGGTGGGTCACACTAGGATTAAGGGATGAGTTTGTGTAAGTCACTGCAGTCTGGAGCTGTTGTGCCCAAGAGCCAGCCAGGGTCTCTGAGAGGTGCAGCCTCCTGGATACATATTCCCAGGGAAGGATGCAAGATAAACTTTCAGTTCCAGTAGTAAATCACCCTCACATGAGGAGACCAGGTGGAACCCACACTTGGACAGGGAGCACAGACCACAGAGTGTTCTGATGGCTTTGCAGTAGGATTTTAAAGAGCACTTGCTGCACCCATGGAGGCAGAGGATAAGCTTGGAGACCCACAGTCCTCGTGGTTCCTCTGAGCCTCAAGGCCTCCTTCCAACCAGGGATTCTCTCATTAGGAATACAGAGCTGCTTTCTCCTGCTGCAGTAATCCTGCCACAGGGAAGCCTGACCAATGCCACCTTGGAGGTGCCTCCCACAAACCCATGCCTGCGTCAGACACTTCAGCTGCACTGATCTGGGAATTCACCCTTTTGTCAGGGCTGTCATGACAGCAACATGTCAAAGCAACCATGGGCCCGGCTGCAAATACCACCCATGGACAAACACGAGTTAATTGCTACAGCAAGAGGGAAGGAGGAAGCTAAAGGACTGGCTTTTAAGGTGGCCACTTCCTTTAGAACTTCAGACAGGTGACTTGCCCTTCAGGATTCTTTATCTGTGAGGCAGATCAAAAACTAAAATCATCAAGGCCTTGGCCTAAATGCAGTGTAGACTAGGCAGAGAAGACCGATGTCCTACATGGAAGAAATAGATCTCCTTTTGGTTGGAATTCTGCTGGCTTTACATTTTTTAATATTGGCACCATTGGGAGAGTTCCCATTTACTTAATTAGGCCACATATGAGGAAAGAGGAAAGACACTTGGTATGTTTGGCTTGACCTGCTAATATTCATTGTTTACAAATCTGAGCCACCTGGGTTCAGATAAAAGTTCTTGGCATTAGGAGCTGGATATCCAAATCAGCTGGGAAGGACAAGTTGATGGAGATTTTTGGGTTGGTTTTCAGTTTTTTTCAGCAGACACAAACCCAGGTTTTTATTGTGATAGACAGATGGTTTACACTGCTCAGCTTATAGCTCTAGAACAAAGACAACATTGACATACCATCATGTTTGGTTGGCAAACACTTCTACATACTATTCCCAGTTTCTGACAAGACTTTAAAAAACAAATTATATTGCAATTAATAAGTAAGTTATGGAAGGACTCTTAGTAATTCATGTCAATGCTGTGGTATTTGAAGGAAGCTCTCAGTTTTCTGGCACAGAAACTACATTTACTCCTCAGTCAAGTCTATAGCTTGACCAAAAATATAACCTGTGGTATATTCCCTAAGGGAAAAAAACCCCAGAACTTATCAGCTACTGCTTCTTATTATTGGTTCTCAGTTCTTGTTTTTTTTTTTCTGATAGCTGTAAACACACTTGAAAGACTGTCTGACTTAAATGGAATTGATTGCAAAAGACCTCTGTAATAAAAATATCTTCAAAATATATACAGGGGTGTTTTAGCTGTTCATGGCATTCAGTTAATAAACTATTTTTTCCCCTGTATGGGCCCGTATCTTGGCAAAAAATAAATTGAGGGGAGGAGGAGGGAGGGAGGGCCTTATGTTTATGACCAAACTAATAGTTTCAGAATACACTGCTTTAACTTATAAACAAAGTCCCCACATGTCTCGTGAGAAGAGCTGCACTTCTGTAGCACCTTCTCACCCTTGACACAGAATAGTTACTGGGGTCCTGGCCATCATGAAAGTCAGGATGAAGGCTGTTTTGAAGAATAACATACACAAGACATGAGAGGGTGGTTAGTTCACACTACAGACTTTCAGAAGGCATGGTTTACAGAGAGAGTTGAACTAATGACCCTCGTTGCTGGCAGTAGAGCTTGTTGGCTACCTTGATTAAAATCAGTTTTCAATCCATTAAAAGCTACCCATTCACCAAATTGGAAAAAGTCAGCTCCTGAAGTACTTTCATTAACATCATGCCCAAACAATGCCCACCTGAGAGAGCAGGACCTGGGGCCACAGACCCATACAAATTCAATGAGTGCTCTCCCTTGGGCAAGGAGCTACTTCTAGGAAAAGGAAGCACACACACTGATCAAAACACCAGACAGTGTTTTGTAAACCAAGGCCAAATTTCCCAACAGAGCATGAAAAAACCCCAGCAGGTGACAAGGATCTCTACCAAACAGTAATAAAAAACAATGGAAAAAACAACCTATGGCCTAGAAATAACCAATTTCTGGTTCAAGCTGCACCAACCCAGTGTCCAAACCACAGGTAATTTCCCTATGGACTTCAGGCAAATGAACTTCTGTCTCAGCATCAGAGGTGGAGGTGTACTGGTCAGGCACAGAATAAACTATGATGGGCCTCTGACAGTGCACACTGTCAGCCATCCATGAAGAACTGGTATCAAGCTATAAAAACCATTTACTGGGTAGAATCAAATGTCTGCTTGATAAGAAAAATTCACCTTCCTTGCAATGCTTTACAGAATAAGCCAGTCCCAGGGACCTGTTCACTGAGAGGGGCTAAGCAGCACCTTTCCTATACAGGCACCAGAGTAGTCCATAAAAAGATCAGGCTAAAGTTAGTTGTCAAGGCAAATGTTGTCAGGGGGAATGGGGATGGAGACAAACACTAAAGATCATGCATCAGAACTGGCACAGCACCAGCTGCTCTTACAGTGCCCAGGTTAAACAGGCCACCCCCAAGCACCAGCTAAAGGCAGTTGTGCCTGTTCATAAGAGAACCTTGAGAGACAGCAGAGGCTGTTTGTCATCAACCCTCTCCATGCACACATTCCCTTTGCAGTGATGCCCCCCAGGTTCTCTGAGGCCAGTTCCACATGTTGAATTTTCTCAGGTGGGCAAGGAAAGAAACAATGATGAAGTGCAACCCTTCTTCCAGTGCATCAACCACAGGGCTCTGCATCCTGGGATGAGGGCAATCCTCATCATTAAGCTCACCATGGACATGCTCAGGAGATGCTGTCAGTGAGTCCAACCCTTCAAGCCCCTGCCCTGTGCTGCCTGTGAGCCTCTCAGCTTTCTCTAGCCCCAACAGCACAGCTCAGTGCCTGCTAGGAGCAGAGCTCATCTGCTCCACTGGAATAAACAGGCCCATAGACAAATAGGGTACTTTTATACCACTGTCCCCACCCACCTTTAATTGAATCAATTAGTTTGTAAAAGACATGAGATCATCAGATTCAACCTATGACAAACTCCACCATATCAGCCAGACCATGGCACTGAGTGCCACAGCCAGCCTTTCCTTAAAGGCCTCCAGGGAAAGTGATTCCACATCTCCCTGGGCAGCCCATTCCAATATCTGATCACCCTTTCTGTGAAGAAATTCTTCCTATGTCCAACACAGTGGAGGTTAAGACTACATCCTCTCACCCCATCACCAGTTACCAGGCAGCAAAGGACGATTCCCACCTGGCTACAACTTTCTGTCAGGGAGTTGTACAGCGGCAAAGTCATCCCTGAGCCTCCTTTTCTCCAGGCGAAACAGCCCCAGCTGCTCCTCACAGGACTTGTGCTCCAGACCCCTCATCAGCTTCACTGCTCTGCTCTGAACCCTCTCCAGCATCTCAATGTCCCTCGTGAAGTGAGGGGCCCAGACCCACGCACAGCACCCGAGGTGTGACTCCACCGGAAGAAAAGGGGAAATGAACCACGCACAGGCAAACTGAGCACCGCGATT
>VYXD01014994.1:96927-108347 GCA_013397195.1 Hylia prasina | reverse complement strand
AGCTTGTTGTGTGACGTCACCAACGCCGGGGCCGCGCCCCGCCCGCGCCGGGGGTCGCAGCCGGGGGTCGTCTCGGGGCCCCCGTGGCACACGGGGCCGTGCCGAGGCGCCTGCGGAGGGGTTGCTTGGGGTTTGTGCGCCGTTGAACTTTTATCTTGGGGAGGAATCGGCCTTTGGAGTGAAACTGGAAAGTTTGGGCGGTGTTTTTTTGGTGGGGCGGCTGCAGCAGGCCAGGGAAACGCCGGGGGTGGTTTGACACGACCGGAGTCCTGTGCCCCGACAGCCTTACCTGGGCTGAGAACTGCCCGGTGAGAAACTACCCACTACATAAACCTTTTCTGCCAGGAAGTACATTCTTTAGAGGGCGAGAGGAACCTCGAGGCTACTGTTTGGATTTTGAAAATAAGACCCAAAAACTTCTCCCGGAGGTCTGGAGAGTTAATTATTACAGATGCTCAGGATGAAGTATTGTTCCCAGTCAAATGATACCACAACTAATTTGATATCCCTTTAAGAGATGTCTAAAATGGGGGTTTGTTTGTTTTTAGTTGCTGCCTCATATCCAGCTTTTGTTTCTCTCCTGGTGCAGTTCACCTGCTTGTTGCAGGGAACCCTTGATGAGCCGTGGTTCCCACCCACCCTTTCTCTGTGTGATACAGTATTTGGAGAAAACTAAACCGTAAGACCTCCCTAGGTAATCTGAAGTTTGTTGTTGCTTTTTCCCCCCACAGAGCTTAGCCTAAACTCAATTCTGCCATCTGTGTGACTTTGTAACGGTGAACTTCTTCCAGAAGCAGACTTCTGTTAATCTTTTTACCTCAGAAATCTCAAAAGTTAAATTTATGTGCCCTAAACATTGTTTGTGACTAACAGTATTAGGTTCTCTGATGGCTTTATTTGGGGATTTTTTCCCCAGTATGGAAATATTAAGTTCCCTCCCTGAAAAGATTGTTTGTGAAAATATTTGCTTGCTGTTGAAGGCTCTTCTGATACATGTGTGCTTTCTTCCTGCCCTGTTCTGGTCTTATCCAGGTCTCCAGCCACACAGCACGGGTATTGCTCTCTCAAATATAGAGAGTCTAATTCTGGCAATGATTTGGACCAAATCTGCGTGTTTAAAAAAAGAAGAACATTAGCCTTATTTCACTTTAATTAGTTCACTGGAATGTTTAACAGCATATTCAGCATAATTGTATAACATAAATTTGTTTGAATGGGTGATTTGTATCATTTAACACTAGAATAATGGGTTTTTTAAAAATGATTTTTCAAGACATGAATGCACCTTCACACAAGGGACAAAATAAATTCAGTCACAGCAGAGCTCAACTGAGCAGCTCTCATGTTATCCCTCCTCGTTCACCAAGCTCACGCTCTGGCCGAGTGCCACAGCGGCCGAGCGCCAGAGGCGGGGAGTTCTCTGAGCCAGGAATTGACAGTAAAAACATCCTAAATGATCTTAACCGCCACCAGGATGTAAGACTGGTGATGGCTCTTCAGATAAGCAAATTCGCAATGAAAATGTTTTGGAGGGGTCTTGGAAGTATCATCATCTTTCCTCATTTTTCTGATAGGAACTCTTGGTTTTTCTGGTTTTTACACTTAATCTTTTTCTCTCAATGTATTTAAGTTGCCCAGAAGTCTGCAGGCTCTTTTTCACACCATCTCTGGTCTGCTCTGTGTTAGACATTTTTGAACTTGGCTATCTTTTCATTAACTAAGTGTACCTTCTCAGTTTCTCTAGCATTTTATTCCCTTCTGCTGTGGTATCATCAGGTTCTTTCCAAGTCTCAACTCAGACACCATCTTTTACCTTTAATAGTAAATCTTCTCTCTCGTGTTCTGCCTTATGATGTGTCTTTAAAAGCAGTTTGAACTAACATGGAGGAGAAGTGTAATTAGGTGGGTGTGAGGAAGCTCGCGTCTTGATAAAGTACAGCAAATGTGCCCTTGAAATCTTAAAATTAATCCATGATGAGTGTAGATAGTAAAACACATAATAAGGGTGAAACTCTATAATACAGAACAGTACAATGCAAAATAAATGCACCAAATGACAGCTGACCTTAATTCCATTTCCAGGGTACCGCTGTGCACCTGCACACACCTGAATGCATGATGAAAATCCTCTGCTCCTTGCCTTTAATTCCTCTCCTGCTATAAATAGTGGGTAGTTAAATAGAAAGAGGTAGTTGCTTATTACTTTTTAGTAAATCTCAAAAATAAGCAAAAATATCCCAAAATACTGTCTGTGGTACACTGGTTAAATTACTGCTACTTTTACACTACTGTTTGGTGTATGGGTGCCTTCTGGTCTTGGTGGGATCTCTGCTACCACTCATTCAGAACAGTGAATAAAGGACCAAAAGCTAACTGGAGTTGGCAGAGTGACACTGCCCTGTCCATCCTCTCTTCTGTCGTTTTCCTATCACCGTATTTTCATTTGGGAAGGATATTTGAGACTATAAAAGTTGAACTAAAATATCTATAGACCACCTTTTAATTAAGATATTTGCCATCCACACAATTAACAAGCAGTTCTTCCTAAGTGAATCGTCTAATTAAACTAATCAGAAGAAAGTTTGCTGTCTTTCTCTGACCACCTTTTGTGACCAAGGTCCCTTGGAAAATGAACAGATGGAGAGTCACAAGTATACCCAGTGAAACTGGGCACTACACCAAATATGAGGTTTTGCTTTCCTCAGGCTCTGACAGTTGTGGGTTTTCTGCTTGCTTTTTTATTGTTGTTTTTTAATCAGAAACAGAGCTCAATTCAGTCTCTTTGCTCAGCTAATTAGCAGTGCTTTGCAACCATAAATAGCTCTGTCTCACCTGGCTTGAACTGTCACATTTGGAGCAGGCCCCTTGTGTGGATGTGTACGAAGGGATTCCTCCTCCTCATCTTCAGTTTTAAGGAAGGTTGTCTTTGCATGTGTCAATGGTTTGAAAGAACTAGCAGCTGTCCAAGTACCAGTTATCTCTGTTTGCATTCTTTGCTAGCATTTAATTTTTCTTGTTTTACACCTGGAGGCTCTTTATTCTTCACCTCCCATTCGCTCTGTGGAAATTATGTGAAGTGAGAAGGCCGTCTCACAGTGGGATCTTGACTGGGTGCTGACCAAGTGAATTGGCTCATTTTTTGAACCTCAGTTTGAGAGCTGTTTGGAAAGGCTGGGTTCCATGTAAACCACAGCAGAACTAGGCTTCTGTGCTTGAAATTGAAAGTGTTGGGAGGATTTTAATTTATACTGTGGAATGTTGACAGATAAGAAGGAGCATGCAGTTTGGGATAAAGAAAGTATTAGAAATAAGACTATAGCCTTCAGAAAGTTTAAGTCATGAAGTTGACCAGAAAAGTAAATAAGAACATGAACTCTAGCAAGTCAAATGAAAAATACAAGGACCTGCCAGCAAGACTCTGAGAAACATCATACAAGTAGTAAAAAAAAAAAAAAAAAGTCCAAGTTTATCAGAAACAAGAAAGGTACAGGATTCTGCCAATAGATGGAGAAGTGAAAGAAATATTTGAAAATATTTGATGATGAAGCCATGAGTAGAAAGATGACTTATGTGCATTCCTTTTTCCCGTGGAGGAGTCCAGGAGTCCAAAGAGGTTCCCTGTGCCAGACATTCTCTTTATGGAGAACAGGACTCATTGGAAGATGTGTCACTGCTTGAATTGTCAGCCAAGTAATTTATAGAGCAAAGTGATAAATACAGTTACAAGATGCCAAGACCAGATGGTGCTTGCCCAAGGGTTCCAAAGGAAACTCGGGCCTGAAATGACTGAATTACTAATTACGCTGTGTAACTTCTCAATACCTTGAAGCCACAGAAACAGGAGTTATGTGGTAGCAGTTCTTAAAGATAGTTCAGCAGGATATGACAGTTCAGTGCCTTTTTAAAAAGTAAAAGACAAAAAAAAGCTAACCAGATGGACAAACAACTTAGAGTAGCAGAAAGCCAGTGTGGCTTTTGCAAAGGAAATGGTGCAGCTCATATCTACTGGAGGTTTTGAATGACTCGAGAAGCACAGGGAAGGGAAGTTTGGACAAGAGAAGAAGAGGGATCTGTGTTACATCTCTGCTGTTCAGCATATTCATAAGTGATCTGGTGAGAAAGGTGTTGAGGAAGAAGGGAAGAAAAGACCAGAGCTGATTAGGAAGAATTGCAGCTTATCCTTCTGACGCTGAATTACAGGCAGCAAAATGCCAAATTAAATTTGTTCCAGATAAATACAAAGCAGGGGGGTAATCTTAATTTGTTTATTCACTGATGGGGTGAAAGTTAATTATTGCCACTTAGAAGGAAGAGCTTGCCATAATTCTGTGAAAATGGAAGTTTAGTGTTCAACAGTGATCATATGAGTTTGTATCAGGGGTTTTGGGAAAGGAATTAAAAAAGGAAAACAGGGATGGCATCAGGCTCTTAATCCTCAACATACTGATTACAGTAGGTTGGCACAAAGAAAGATGTGCTTTGGGGTACATTGGAACTGGAAAAGCAAAGATGAGGCTGAAAAGAGTGATCAGAGATAAGAAATGGATTCCATACGAGGGATGCTTAAAAAGATTCGAACTCCTCAGCTTGGCAAAGACATGACCAAGCACAGTCTGGTCTGGATCAAAACTGATGGTGCCTCTCCCTGGGTCTGCACTGAGAGCGCAGAATGCAGCACCACAGAGTGCTTTGAATGACAATGGTTTATGTGGCTTCAGAACCAAACAGGTGGAATCACAGGAGAAAACACTGTCAAATGGACTGTTGGGCATAAAGAATAAAAAAAAAAATTACCCCCAAGCTGTCAACTGAGAAAATACACTTGTTGTGATATCAGTGCATTTGCACCTTCTTTTACTCTGTCTGAGATATCTGCATATGTCAGGTAGTGTTGAGTTTGTTGTGTGTTTGATCTGAACCAGTGCAGTTTCAGTAGATGTCTTGTGGTGGGAGGAGGAAGGCGAGTGTCAGTTGTGGGTACAAGAATACGGTTGTCTGGAAAAGTTAGTGTTAGTTTTTCTTGTCCATATGTGCTTTACTGCCAGTGCCTGAAGACAGAGCCACCATGCCCAAGCAGAAGCCTGCCTTGTTTTGCTCAGTGTGAGGTGCTCCACATCCCATCTGACATGCAGGAGGTGTCTGGGAAGAGAGGACACCAAGAAAAAACTGGCCCGAATGCAAAGTGTTTTGCAGATTACACACGCATGGAAATCCACAGATCTACTATAATTACCACAATATTAAGCCCTAATCTCATTTTGTGCAAAGTAATCTTGGGACTCAGTATTGCATAAATGCTCTCGTAAGTCATGCCTACAGATAGCAAAGATGTAGTCAGTGGGGGCAAATGAGCAAGAATGTTCCGTGGGTGGGCAAGGACAGCAATGGCAGCCACAGATCTTGAGGACAAATCTGCTTTCTGCCCCCAAAATCCAAACTTTGCCTTCAGCCTTGGAGAGGGACTTGTCATGGTAGAGGAAGACAAGGGAGAAATGCTAGAATTAGTCTTCCCTGGGTTCTAAAATGGTGTTAATTTACTAATTATGTAGCAACAGAGAGGTGAACAGTATAGGGGTGAACTTTGCCAGTAAGTTGATCAGGAGCACCCTGCTAAGTTTGGTGTTAACAAAAGAGGATGCACAAGGTTAAGACAGTTTTGCTTGCACATATTGCTGGTTTAGTTTTTAAAACACTTGACTTGAACATGCTTACAAAAAGATTTTTCAGAGACCTTCTTTTGCAGTATTTTTCTCCTACCAAGTGTTGAATGTGAATTAAATAACCTGGCTTGGAAAGGAAATGAAGGCATCTGTTTTGTTCATGCTTTAAAAACAGTGCAAGAAAGCCCTACAGATTAAATAAGGGACAAGTAGTAACTGAACATAGAAAATAGAAAACAGAAGCCCAAAATTGTGGAAAGTAACTGGGAGGAAAAAGAAGCTCAAATAACTATGAAATTATTCAACTTTAAAAAGTTGCAGTGTGGTGAGGCCTTGCCATGTGTCCTGCTGGGACACCTGCCTGCCTTTGCTTTCCTGCCTTTGCTTTCAAGATGGCTTGTCCTGTGTGCTCTTGTCCTTGTTTCAGGCCCCAGCTTTGCTCACCACTCCTTAGGGTCTGAAAGAAGCATCCAGTTGTTTTCTTCTCTGGTTGTGTCTCTTCCAGACTGTCCTTTTTCCAGTTCTGCTGTAGTTGTTCCTCATATGGTCACTGTTGTGTAGTTTAATCATCTGTGTGCCCTGCTCTGAGTCATTTCCAGTTCATTTATAGCCTTTTGACATGCGAGGATCACAGCTGCACACATCAGAAGATGCAGTCAAGTGATGGATTCCAACATCATCTTAATGGTTTCTGGTTTGTTCCTTTTCTCCTAGTTCTTAATACTGGAATCTTTAAAATTGTGGCACTATGGAGTATTGAGCTTATATTTTAAAGGAATTAACTATATAACCTTTGAATACTGTCCTTGAGTGGCAGCGATCAGTTCCCAGTCCATTATTTCATACAGGAATTTGAATCTGGTTTTTACATTGCATATCACTTCACATTTATCTCTTTCAAATTTTATTGCCAAGGCACAGAGCCTGTTAAAGTTCTGAAATCCATCACAGTTAGCCCTTGCATTTATTACCTCTACATCTTGACATCATCAGTAAATTTTGTTGTATAGCTATTTTTCTTCACTTTTTCAGGTCATTTATGAATGTTGAGCTGGGCAGGTTCACAGGTGTTTTTCTGAGAGCACTGAGCATTTCCTTCTGCCTGGTTTCCTATCATTTGGCAGTTATTTTATCTATACACAGAGAACTTCCGTATAATCAGGTATTCTGATTGTCTCATTGAGTTTCAAACTTTTTTTTTTTTTAATGATATTGCACACCTAATCTGACCAGACTTGGTAATTGATACCTCTATTTTGATATGTATCTTAGCTTTGAAGATCTCTGGCCTGAAAATGGAGGGGATTTATGTAATTTTTTCCGAGAAAGCTCTTTACATATTGCAGCAGTTTGAGTTTGAAAGCATGCTAATATGCAGTAATAATAAAGAGAAGTAGGACAATCTTAATGATTATAATCCCATCAGACGAAGACATCAATCCCAAGTACAATAATGGAATAAGTAACAGTGTTCAGGAAAGAATTAAGGCAATGTCACTCAGCCTGGGCTAGGGGAAATAGAAACAAGAGGTGTTAATTGTTTTTATTTGGTTCTTAAGTGCAAGTCTTGGTCTTAGCCTTCAGTTAGTACTTGACAGTAATTGCATGTCATTTTCAGTGAGAAACTAAGCCAGAACAAAATCAATGTGGTTCATATTAAATGTAATAGAAAGAGGGCAGCTGTGAAAGGCAAGTGGAGGCTGAAGTGAGTCTGTGTGTAGTGAGAACATGAAAGAGTTGGACTCTTGGGCTGTGTTTTTTAGTGGTCACCTGGAAGAAATGCAAAATGCCAGTAAAGGGAAATTTGCAGAGGCTGAAGAAGTGAGGAAGTGACAAGGACAGCTTCATCATAATGCAGAAAATGTAATTGACTGCTGGAGTGAGGAGCATGGTATGGGATCCTCTGTTACTGCTGTTTTAAAATCAAGATGGTCTGCACTTGAATTAATGCACAGGGTGAAATGTACTGGGGAATGACCAAACACTGGCTTGTTTGCACTTGAAACGCATCTCAGGGTGTGGTTCTCTGGTGTGAGTGGATTTAAGGCTCCTGCTCCTAGAGCTGTGCTGCAGCAGCCCTGGGGCATTTGGAGCTGTGATGGACAGTGTGGGATGGGAAGGTACATTGTGCTCTGCTGCTGGGCTCTCAAGGGCCCTTCTGCCTGAAGCACTTCACCGTGACACCTCTACCACTTTGTTACTCCTTACGCCAGGAATAGACAGTCGCTACTGTCAAAGGTGTAAAGGTAATTTTTTAAAAAAACAATCAGCTCTGTGTTAGGGTGCTTCACTCTGGAAAGGCTGTTGTGTGAGCAGCAGGAAGAGGGTGAATGGAGGCAAATTGTTCACTCCCTTTCCATTTCGGAATTAGGAGGCAGTAAAAGAAACTAATAGGGACAATCTTGAATTTGAAGGAAGTGGCTTTACACAATGTGTAATTAAGTTGTGGGAACTCCCTCCACAGGATGTTGTGTGTGCTGGAAGTTTACATGGGTTCAAAGGGAGTCTGGACAAGCTCATGGAGGAGAAATCTGTTTGAGGTTACCAGATTCATGGGAACCACACCTGACCCAAGATGCTCCTGAGCTAAAGGCTGGCGTGCATGCCGGGAGAAGCTTCTTGATCATTTTTCCTCTTCTTTAGTGCAAGAATCCAGAGCTTCTCCGAAATGCCAGGCACTGAGGTGGAGAGACCTGACTCCTAAGTCAATGTTGCTATTTCCATGTGTGTAGACCTGCAGTAACAGATGATCTGTGAGTCTCTAGGTGTAAGTTTAGGTGCAGGAACAAGTGCTCAGTGTCCACGTTGGAGCTGCTGGTGGGACACAGTGCTGGGTGTAGAGAGTTGTACAGGTCATGATTTGGGTGTTGTAACAAAAGAGAGTTTGTGTGTTCCTGGGAGCACTTCGCAGTGCTGAGGCATCCTTCCTGTAAAGCATGGGCAGGTATTCTGTATAGGGAAGGAGAGCAAAGCAAAATGTTTTGTTCTTTCCTGCTTAAAAATCCAGCAAATTTATTAGAATCCAAAACAATTTTCTTCTCTGAGAGGAAGATGAAGTGTGTGTTGTCACACAGGATTTTTCCTGAAGAGGCAGGCAAGGGCAAAGGCAGTAATTTGATAGGATGAATCCTACTTTGAGACTTCACATGATATCTCGGATTAGACGTACTGTGTCCGCATGACACTCAACACGGATCTGGTGCTGACGGCTGATTCAGGTTTCCTCCAAAACATTGCACTGGCAGGCTTTGTACTGCAGGAGGAATCTGCTGCCCCATCACAGCCATTGCAGAGGCAGCATGTACAACGCTCTTGTGTCCTTAACGAAGGTACACCCTATGCCCATGCCTATTAAACACCTGTTGTGTACTTTTGGATAATTCTTAATGACTGTATAAAATTAATCAGTCATTAAGGGTTCACTGAGGCTGGCAACCAGTGTTGTTAAGACCTAATGCAGTTAAGCTCACCCTTTTCCCAGTTGTGGTGATGTAGTACAAAGAGGCTTGAGCTGGTTATTTGTGGAGTTAGCTGAGACCTCGGGAGGTTTATTAGGTGGGGGTGAACACAGCTACGCTGCTCCTGATTTAAGGCTGGCTCTGGAAATGTACTGCTCCATTTGCAAGGCACTTTTTCCAAACTAGTAAAACATGCCAGACTTGAGCCTGGTTGACACAGGCTGACTGAACTGTTCAGAAATCTGAACACTCAGCTTGCCTTGTCCAGAGACCTTCCCAAAGGACCTGTGTTCAGTGTTTAATCCCATTGGATACTATGCTGACCTTCTGTGTCAGTTTTTCAATTGTACTTCAGTCTTACAACAGAAAAATTCCATTTCTTTGTGGATTAAGTTTAATGTTCAACATCAGTAGCCTGACCTATGCTTTGCCACCTTTGGAACGTTTTTCAAGTGTTAGATTTCATATGTAACCCTCCCAAAAAACCCCAGCAGATAGCTTTTTCTCACCAACTGCTACCACATAGTGCTGTAGTTAGAAATAGGTCTATTTTGCAGTACTGTCAAACTGCTTTATGTGCTGGCTGCAGTAAGGAATATAAATATAGCTATTTCTCAAAGGCCTTGTTAGCAACACTTTAAATAATGTGCCTTTTTGGTTTGTGAGTGCAAGTGTCCACAGGCAAACTTGCACAGAATTAAGAAAATATCAATCATTACAATGAAATGTGTTGACTGTCCTTGATAGAGGTGACCATATTCACGTTTTTAGTGTTCTGATTCTGGTGTCTTGGAATTGAACTGAGTTTCCATCCCAGTAATGCTTGATTTCAGGTTGTTCATGGTGTCAAAGAGCAGATCAGTCTGAGCTCAGTGTGTCTGGCTTTACTGTCAGCGTGTATGTACAGATCAGTTCAGACAATAAATAAGTGGTCACTTGCCGCATGTTTTGGAGTATGTATGTCTTCCAGGATCTTTTAGGAATCCTGTAGCAGAAATGTGGGTTGTATCTGACTCCTTTATGTGATTGAGTCATGTTTTTCTTTTTTTTTTTTTTTTTCCTTTCTTTTATTTCAGTCCCAAGGCTGTTGGCTTCCCAGTTTGCAGCTTCTCTAAGAGGTGAATTGGGGTCACAGTTTCTTTTACTTCACAACTATTGCTGTGTAAGAGATGAGCCATCCTGTGTTGGCTATGTGGAGAAAAATGTCATGATAGCACACATAGGCTTACATATGCTGAAGAAAGCTGATATAAGGTAGCAGGATTAGCATTTCAGCAGCAATCTGCAGTATTTCTGACATTTGTTTATATGTGCTTTCACTAATGAAAAGTGAACAGCAAAAAGGGTTACAGAATGTATAGTTGCTGACATTTTACATTGGGACTTTAGTGAAGGAGAAGGTTGAAATGCTTTCCTGCTGTTGGGAGATGTGGGAATCCTGTATTCTGTTCTAGAGGAGTGGTTACATCCTTCTGCCATTCTCCTCCTGGCCTCTTTGCTTGACCCCTTTCCTTGTCATAGTCTTTGGGCCACTTCACCCACTCAGATGCTCTGTGTTCAGTCTCTTTCTTCACTGCCTGTACACTGGTGCCCTAAAATCAGACCTGTTTGCTTCTGGGCTGGTCAACTTTGGACTCCAACCTGCTTTGCTAGTTCCCAGTGTTGATGCCCAGCCTTGCTGAATGGCCAGAAGAAAACTGTGAGAAAAGCCTGTTCATCCCCTCTTGATCCTTAGAGTCTTTCGGAAAAAACTCTTCTTCTTCCACCTCAGACCTGAACAAAAGTGAGTATATTTTAAGAGTAAATGGAAGTACTGAGACAGAGGCAGCTGAGGGACTGGGACAGAGTCAGTTCTCCCCTATGGTAGGTAGAGGGCAGGGCCTCACTGGTCAGGATGGGAGACACTTGAGCAGGGTTTCTTCCTCTGGTCCCTCAGCCCAGCTCTTGTTCCTCCTTCTGCCCAGGGCAGGGCTGACTGAATGAAGGGAAATAAAGCAACTGAGAAGAGTACCAGACTGTAATTCACTCAGCAGACTTCTTCAGAGTTGTGTAGAGGCGTCAGCAGCAAGGCAGTCTTTCTAAGATTTCAAAACCTTTACCTTCCAACATTTTGGTTTTAAGTACTTCAGCAAGATTAGGTGGGAAAGAATTTAAAGGATGTTCTCCCCCCATTCCCCATAGCATCCTTACTGCATGATGAACTGCTTCTGAACTGCTTCTGCTGAGTTCTTGCTGACATGCAATAATCCAGGTGGGTGGTGGATTTTTTGGGGGTGTTTTTTGTTTTGTTTTGGGTTTTTTT
>VYXD01014994.1:77225-96922 GCA_013397195.1 Hylia prasina | reverse complement strand
TTTTTTTTACTAATTCTGCATTATGCAAAGGATCTGCCTGTATAGCATAGCAGGCAGCATAAAGTTACTAGTAGTTAATTGGTGATTGAAATTAAATATAGTTGTGATACCTATGTGATGGTAAAGGGCTGTTTCTTCCATCAGTTACTTTCTCCAGAATGAGATCCAGAGTGAGACAGACAAACCTGGCATGTTTCTTGCCAGCCTATCCATCTTCCGAATGTCAACAATGTGTCCACAATCCTCACTCATGCTGTGTGGCCTTGGGATCTGCAGGAGAGGAGGCACTGGAAAAGTTGTTCCTTGGAAAAATAAATAGCATGCTGAGGAGACAAATTCCCTTGCAGTAAAGAGTAATACTTGGGGGGAGTATGTTTAAAACATGGGAAAAAATATTTTCCCCATTTCTGATTCTTCTCGAGTATTTGGTGGATTCCCTTAACAAGCAGGGCTTTATGCTGCAGGAGTCTTGGAGCGTCACTGCACTTAGAAACAGCAGCCTCCTGTAACAAGGATATTAGTGTGGCAACTCAGCAAACAGGAGCTCCTTGTGTTGTAACCTCCTGTGATGTTAGTGGGATTGAGTAAATGATGTTTAAAGCTCCTGTAATACCTGTGAAAGACACTGGCCGAGGCTGGGGAAATGTCATAATTGAATCTCTTCCATTCAGATGAGTCACTTGAGTCATGTTGTGAGAGTTTCCACTTTGAATCTAGCAGACTAGCTGGTTTTGAGAACCCTATAAATGCAAATGTGGGAGGAGTGGTTCATTTAAGAGTAGGAAAAATCGCAGATCTCTAGCCTTGCTGCAGAAGACAGCACAGATTCTCCTAGAAAATCACTGCAGCTATTCTGCTACACTAATTGGCATAAAATATTTCTTACTCAGTGTTCTGCGTGCATCATCAGTGATGCAGTTCCAGCAGCTTTCTGGGTTTATTGGACTCCCCCTGCTCTCTGTGTTGTGTAAAAGGATGAATGTGTAGTACTTGTGTTCAGTTACAGTGAGGTAGTAGTACCTTGGGTTTAGTCTGTTTGTTATACTCTCTCAGGTAGTTCACAGAGGTTTTTTACCTCTAAATGTAAGCACTGGTGAAAAGCTGTGCTGTAGCAAATAGTAAATTATGTGTAACGTGCATCTTAAATGAAACTCTTTAGGCCAGCAAAGTGCTTTGATTCCCACATACTGCTGGTAAAAATTTGATCTATTTCCATGTTTCAGAATACTTGATGAAGAAAACCAGAGCATGTCAGAATGCAGCAGAAAGACCCAACTGCTGTGAATGCTGTTAGTGTTATCCTTCAGACAGGCACCACTAAGATGCAGCTCCATTCTAACAATCCATTTTTTCTCTATTGTGCTACCAAGATGTTGTTTTTCTGAGTTTTCCAGACCTGACAAGCCCTCACAGCTGCCCACTGGAGAGGAATGTATTTATTTTAGCTAAAAATAACTAGCTGAAAGATGCTGATCTGTACACTGAATCCTCTAAATTAGGAAATTCAAGGAATTCTTAAATTAGGAACTGTTCAAGGTTGGATGAGGCTTTGAGCAACCTGGTCTAGTGAGAGGTGTCCCTGCCCATGGCAGGGAGTTGGAATTATATGATCTTGAAGGTGCCTTCCCACCCAAACCATTCTATGGTTCATTGACAACGGTAAGTAGAAAGAAGTGGTTGTGATGTTTGGTGACTTCCTTCCGAGGTGGATGGAGGTGTCTGTCTAATGATCAGAGCTGACATCATGAGGTGTTTATATCTACCCAATGTTTATAATCTGGGCTGCTTCTGAAAACTGGAGATTATAAGTGGTGATCTTTGCCTCCTGGATTGAATTTTATACACCACACTTGTTCTACAAGGAATTGTTTTGTGGTAACGCTATGGAAAGTGAAACTAAAGTAACAAATACAAGGATGCCATGGGTCCCCAAACAATAATAATGTGGTTGAGGTTTTTTGTGATGGTCCAGAAGGATCCTCTAGAAGCTGATGATTCCCTAGATTTTGAATGCACTAGATGAAAGGGACTATTGGACAGGTTTGATGTGTCCTGGTGACATCCTGCACAGAACTCTGTGAGTGGGAGAGCCTCATGGGCTGGGTCCTGAGCAGTGGGAAGGAGGTGATTAAGCTGCTGAAGGGCATCTTGGGTCCAAATGGTGTCAACATATCTCAGGAAGCATTCAGGCAGAGTTTCATGATAGGCTTTTCTCAGGAAGAAGATAATGAAGAGATAAAATAAAGCTCCTGAAATAGTTCTTATACATATATATATAAACCTCCATAATTTTTTCAAGCTTTTTTTTTTTGAAGGATTGGTAGAAACTGCTACATTAAATAATGGGTTTGGGGTTTTTTTACACAATTGTAGTTTCCTTGTAGCTCTTAAGCATAGGTATGGAGAAGGCCAAAGCATAAAATTCAACTGGCAAGGAACACTTAAAAAAATAATCTGAGTGATGCAAGTATTTAGAGGAAGATAGAGTTGATCTGATAATCCATTGAAAAATACAGTTATCTGTAGGTGATGCCAAAAGGTCACCTACTCCAGGTGAGGTATCACAGGTATCACAGGCTGGTTCCAGCCACCAGCACAGAAGGGAGAAGGAGGGAGAGTAGCAGGGAAGGACAGGTTATCCCGTTCCATCAGCCGCCCACTGTATCTCCAGGGCAGTTTCATCAATGGCCTAGATAATTATCTGGGAATCACTGCTATTAAACTTGCATCTGACAGACTATGATTAAACTGGAGGACAGAGCTAAAACCTGAAGGTAGAATAAACCATCAGTCACTGTAAGGATAAATAAAAGTCTGACAGTGGATATTCAGCTGTGTGAAGAGAGAACTAGTCACTGTATAGACATCTGAATGAAAAAAAAATCTGTGAGCTATCAGGAATAAAAAACTGACTGTATCAATAGCGTTGTCTACTGGGGAGGGGAAGGAGAAAGAAAAGGACACATAATTCCAGATTGGTGTTTAAGCTGCAGGGTATCCCAGAATATCAATTAAATTAATCCTTCAGCTCTGGGCACTCTTCATGGAGCCCTAGGAGAAATACTGGGTTCAGCTTCTGGGCTTCACACTTTGGTAAATTAGTGCCAATTGGACTCTGCCCAGAAGGGAGCAATGGGAAAACGTAGGAAATATGATTTACAGAAAAGGCTTGAATAAACTGGTATTGTTTTGCCTGAAGAGAAGACTAAATGAAGGCATGTGTTCTCAACTGCACTGGGGAAAGGGAATAACCCATTTCCTTATGGCCACGAAA
The DNA here is from genome assembly GCA_013397195.1 of Hylia prasina. Classification (NCBI taxonomy): domain Eukaryota; kingdom Metazoa; phylum Chordata; class Aves; order Passeriformes; family Sylviidae; genus Hylia; species Hylia prasina. The sequence continues at coordinate 93,648 of VYXD01014994.1, read as the reverse complement.
AACACATAAACAGTAATGGGCTTACATCAAAGCAGGGCAAGGGTACACATTGAGGAAAATTTTCTCATTGTAAATATTGTGGAGCACACAAGTAGATGACTTCAGAGGTTTTGTAGGACTTTAAGGACAGATTAGCAAAAACTGACATTAAATAAAAGTTACAAGTAGTTGATCTTGAGTTGGTACAGAGGACAGATAATTTCCAGTTCTGTGAAATTCAAATACTACCATTGCTAGAAAGTATTCAAAACCATCTAAAACAATGGAAAGAAGACTTCTATAAGGCTTGGATCATTTAAAACCTTCCACAAATGTAAAAATAACCCCAAGTCCCTAAGGTAAATAACTTTAACTTGTGTATTTATATATTTGCAAGGTGAAAGAAACTCACTTTAGGTATTGATTTGGATCACTTGGGCAGTGGTGCCTGAACAAGTGGGTACCTGGTGCATTCCCTCTACCTGGAGCAGAAGTACAGAATCTCTGTAATATCCACTGCTTCTTCACCACCTAACAGTACCAACATTTGCTTTTAGATGGTAGTTTTACCTTTTTACTTAATTTCATGAGGCAAGAGAAGTGAAAAGGAGAAAATGTTTTTGCTGTGTCCTTCAAATTTCTCCTGTCCTTCTTTGCTGGCTTCTTCCCTTGCCAGCAGCCCTGGTCATCCTCACAGAACTTTGTTCTGGGTTTGTCATGGCAAAAGTTAACTCACAGGGTGCTCCCTCTGTGGTATTTTGGTCATGTAGTCATAGGTATTGTGGTGGTGTTACTGTTTGCTCCATTTCCAGGAAGCTTCATGGGATGACTAAGTTGCTTCCCCTGGAGTGCCTTTATGTTATGGAGAAGAAAGTCGTTATGGTTCTGTCCTGATTGCACTCCTGTGTAACCAGGTCATCCCCTAAATCTCTGGCTTGTCCTTGCATTGGTCACAAATAAATGCCCGGAGAAAAGAGAGAGCAGGCACATATATAGTGCTGGTTTGGTTTGCTTTGCCAGATCCAAAACAACATCTCCTTCAGCCCCACCCTGACTCCAGGCTTTCCTTAAACCTTTTCAAGCTTTTGTACTGCCTTTTTGAGGCCAGAGTTGCTTATGAGCAGGTCAGGGATTTGTATGGTCCTGATACAGATGAATTCATTGCACAGCAGAGATCTGCATGGAGCATCACAGGGGTCTCCACTTCTATGTACCCCCTTCACTTACTGCAAGCTGACAGCAGGCTCTATTAACCTGGGAGCAGTGATGCCCAGGAAAGCGGGTTGAGGAGTGGGATGTGTCCTGCCAAAATCCAGAGTGATGGTTGTGATTTGAGGAACTGGTTACCTTGAGATCCTTCTGTTGGTGCTCTGGTGTGGCAGCAGGTGCTCCTCAGTCCAGCTGACTGGCACTTTGTAGTTAAGACAACTCAGTTTGATAAGAAAATGTTACTGTCTGTAAATTGAAGCATCTTGTATATGATTACCTGGAATACACTTCTGAGAGGGTGCCCTGGGACAGTGCTGCTCACTTAGTCATTATCTCTGGGTGCTGCTATCTCAGTCTTTAGAACAGATCAATAAATGCTAAGCCAGGCCCATCTCCTCTCCTTTCTATTATTCTTGCACCTAGTAGGCTCATCAGTATGTTGATAAGTGCTGGGGAGTGTTTTTTCTTAAAAGGATGGGAATCTGAACTTACGCAATTCCACATATGTCTGTCTCTCTAATGGACATGTATAATCAATTTTACAGGTCTTATTAATTGAAGACTCAGGGTTTATTAATTATTAGCATCTCAGTTAAAAGCTGTAGCAGTTGAATTAACTAGTTGTTTTGTTTTTCAGCTATGGCAGCCATTCGAAAAAAGCTGGTTATAGTGGGAGATGGTGCCTGTGGAAAGACCTGTCTGCTGATTGTATTTAGCAAAGACCAGTTCCCTGAAGTGTACGTTCCCACCGTCTTTGAAAATTACGTAGCAGATATTGAAGTGGATGGAAAGCAGGTATGTGAACCCTTCTCGAAGAGCCAGAATGAACTGATGTTTTTTCAGAATAGCATGGACATCTCTACACTTCCTTAATACGTGGTTAGCACATGTGCTTAGTGCATGTATTGTAAAAATATTTTTAAATATTAAGTACATTTCTGTGGAAAAAAATACTAGCCTTGCTAGAATGTGCTCATATCCAGTGTCTGTTTAACAAGGTGCTTCTAATTGTACACAAGCTGAGGTTCTAAAAGCTGTGCAGTCAGTCTGAGTAGAACATTGCAGCAGGTGGGAGGGGATACAGCAATGTAAAGATGCTGAGGACATTGGGGCTACTGGCCTTGGGAACAGAGCCCCTGTTTCGATAGGGACCTGGTATTGTAATTAACAGAGACTAATTCCTGTGCCCGCTCCTGGCAACATGCAGCACCCTTCTGAGAACAGATGACAGACAGGTTGATCAAGGAGTTGATTTTTGTAGTGTACATCAGCATCATCTGTCCTGCTTGTCTAAAGGAGCACAGTTCTTAGAACCCAAGTGTAGCCACAGCTCACTGAGCTTCACCTTTTGTACTTCATCAGTTTGTACTTCAGTAAATTAATTATTTAAACATTTCATTTAAAATACTTTGAAAGTCAGTTTTTAATTAGTAAGACTTCTTGAGTCCTTTTGTTTACCATACAAGCAGACATGCCAGACACCTGCACCGAGGGGCAGCTGTAGGTGCTGATCCCTGGGTAGGTTGCCTTCTGCACTTCTATCAGCAGGTTGCTGAGTGATGTGCAAAGTTGTCACTTTCCAGGATACTCCAGAAGCACACAAAGCAGGAACTTTGCACCTTGAAAGCTTAGCTATTTACAAACCCTCTCAGGCAGCTACAGCTGTGTCTGTTTGGGTGCTGTAACCACACAGAGCTGACTCCGCCAGGGAACTGCAGGTCAAGCATGTGGCAGGTCTTGGTGCTGATGGTGCTCAGTTTCCCTGTTTTGTCCCTGTATGACATTGCCTTTGCTCTGCGCTCAGCTCCAGCCAGGACATTTTTCAGTCCATTCTAGTTCAGATACAGTGACTGATGGATTGAAATCACTCACTTCCAATCCTGACTGGAGAAAAAGAGGGTTTTGAGCTAGTTTTGGACTTTATGTTGAATTTGATTTCCTAGTGTTGCAGGGATGGGTTATTTATGGATTTAGTCATGATAGTTCATGCTATTTGAGTCTAAAAAGAGCTTTCCTCTCCCATAATGTGAATCAAAAAAAGAAAATTTACTTTTAGACTAATATTAGGACATGTTTTTTCCCCAAGTGACAGGTTCTGCAGTTTCTGTATTGTATCTTAGACTCTAAGGACTACTGTTTGAAATATGTATGATATCCATATCTTTTATCACCAAGTCTGACTTCCTCATTCCTTTCTGCCTGAATCTCTGCATCTCTGAATGAATGAACAGGGAGTCATGCCCTGTCAGCTATATGCAGCCAGTAGCTAAAGGAGAATAGCATGAGCAGCTTGAGCAGTATCAGCTGATTTCTGATTTTATTTTTATTTTTATCACTAGAGGATATATTTTACCTAAGTTCTTGGTCTTCAGAAAATTTGATTACAAAAGTTTGTAGGAGAGCAGTGCTTAAGCCTCTCTGTTTGACAGCCACTTACCTCTGTCTTCCTAGAAAAGCATTATCAGTAATGTCCAGAAGTCATATGAAGACAAAGAAGTGATGGTAGATGTGGTTTTGTGGGAGCTGATTCCAGTGTCATGTGAGGGAACCATCAACAGACATTTCTCTAAAAATATGAACATTTGCCACAGAATTCACATTTGCAACTGCAGAGTTGACTCTGAAAGGAGGAATATTTCTGACTGAAATACAGAAGATTATTTTAGTGTATGTGTGCAACTTAAAGCTTTTTCTCTTAATAATTTAAACAGTTGCATTGCACATGCAGGCTCACGTTTGGGTTCCAGTTCTGCCCATCTGTCTTTATCTCATCTGCTGTGGACTTTTTTCCTGGAATTGTTGAATGTAAGACTTTAAAGAAGGCACCCACGTCATTGTGAAGGCAGACTCATCAGAGAATCTTAAGCAAGAGTAGATATACCTAAAGATCTTGATTATAATTTTTAAAGTCCTTTGCTTTAAATGTTGACTATTCCTTCTACAGTTTTAAGCAATTCTGTCGGGGTGTTCTTCCCCAGCTCCAGCAAAAGTAGAAATTTCGAGAACATGGAGTACTTTACTTCTTAGTAACAAGAAGCTTTACACACAAATAGTTTTGCTAAATTTGTGCACAAATAAGTACAATCTTGACATTTCTTAGTCACTACAGGTTTCAGCTGTAAATGAAAATGTGCATAATCCTAGAAAGCATATACTTTAGTCCACTTTCACTGAAAACTTTGGAGCTGATTCCCTTTGATTCTTCTGTCCTGCTTTTCTGCCCTTAGCTTTTATGTACTTTTAGAGAATTGACAGTGGTCATAGGTATTGAGAAAAGACTCATAAGCAGCAATAAGTTGATTTTTGGAGTTACAGAATGTAAAACTCCTAATAGTTCTCCTGTCAAAGGAGAACTTGTCTCCTCCTTTTGAGTGGTATTGACTGGAATATTTTATTCACTTCTGTTGAGTTCCTGGCTTCTGAATCAGAAGGTTCCTGGTGATCTGACTAACCCCTTATCTTAATTTTCAGGTTGAGTTGGCTTTGTGGGACACAGCAGGACAGGAAGACTACGATCGACTTAGACCGCTTTCTTATCCAGATACTGATGTTATACTTATGTGTTTTTCAATTGATAGTCCTGATAGTTTAGGTAAGTAGATCTCTAACTGAATCAGAACCACTTCTCTATATCAATATATTCCCCTTTGGAAATTGCACTGTAGAATATATTTTCCCTGAGGAGCTTTCCTAGTTTCAGAATTGGTGCTGGTTTGAGTGTGTAGTTTTCCGACATTAGGGAATTCACCAGCAGTGCTGAGCATCACAAGAGCTGCAGCAGCACTCTGTGTTTGCCCAGATTGTAAAAATTCTCTTCCCTCTCCTCCCTTCCTGTCTGGCTTGTCCTTGGTGCCAGGGTCCCTGGGAGCTGCCAGGCAGCTTTTCAGGTGTGCAGCATCTAGAGGCCAGCACACCTGAACACTCCAGGTGCAGCTGCAGAATTGATATTTTGGCTGTTTGCAAAAACTGGCTTCAAAATCCGTGTCTAAGTTGTTCCTTCAAGCAAGAAAATATGCCATAATACATAATAGTGAATGTCTCTTCAAAAGCTGAATGGAATTTTATGAAGATGAAAAGGGGTTATGCAGCCTACAGGTACATCCACTGGTGAATCTCAAATGTCTAAGAGCTTGTGAAAGCACAGACAGATGCTTTAGCACTTCCTGCTATATAGAGTTTGTCAAGGTTTTGCTTTCAAAAGCACCCAAGTCACCCTTTCACTAAAAAAATAAAGTCATGTAGGGATGTGAGGAGGAGGTTGCTTGTATAGGAGAACAAATTCTTTTGCTGCACTTAGGGAGAAATGGCAGACTGGAAATTATCCCAAGCCTTTGTTTCTGTTTATCTGTAATTAGTGTGTTGAATAGTTCTGCTACAGTAACGGGAGAGCTGAGAGGGGTTGTTTTGTGTTGCTTTAGGAAAAGAAGTGAGGTTAAAATATAGGCTTCAGAGTTGTGCCCACCTCTAGCTTCTGAAGAGAAATAAAATGTTTCTCTTGAAGCAAAAAATTCCATAACTTTCCAGTCCAAAATTCTGCATGCTGTTCTTCAAAGTCCCTTGTCCTAACCCTTGTCAGGCAGCTGTTGAGAGAAGCCATGTTACACATCCTTCGGCCTTCAAATTACCACAGACAAGCTTTTTTTTTTTTGGTAACACCAGAACAGGTCTACTTGCTTCCTTATGAAGAGTACAAAAAAGGGCATCAGTGTGGATTATCATGCTACAATAACTCAGGCAGCGTGTAAAAGCTTTAAAATAAAACTCTTCCCAGAAGTGGGGTATTGTAAAGTCATGCCTCTATTTATTTTTTTCAGAAAACATCCCAGAGAAGTGGACCCCCGAGGTGAAGCATTTCTGCCCCAACGTGCCTATCATCCTGGTAGGAAACAAGAAGGACCTGAGGAATGATGAGCACACAAGACGAGAGCTGGCCAAAATGAAGCAGGCAGGTTCCTCTCAGAGTCTTACAATAAATGGCAAAGTGTGTGGTGGTTGTAGTAGAGCATTAAACAGGCACCCACAGCTGGCTGCTGGTTTCTGTGGGCTGTGTGATCAACACCTACCTGTGGCAGACACCAGGGTGTGTCTATTGCCTTTAACTGAGTGGGGATTCTCATATTTGGAGATTCAGTTCTAGAAGGCGGCATCCTCAGTCATGAAAATGGTTGTATTGGGTTACTAATAGTCACCTCTCAGTGCTGAGGAGGTGGATCCCTGAGGTAGAAAGGAATTGATTAGGAGTCATCAGCACATTAGTGCATGCACTATGGAGTTGTTTTTTGTTTGGTGTGTTCAGGATGTGACAGCAAACACTTTTATTAGTGGTGTTCTGAGGTAATAACCACAGGTGCTGTTGCTCCTTCCTGAGCATATCACTAGGTTTCATTTTCTGATTGAGCCTGAACCCCCCAGCTTGGGTATGGGACTGCAGATGCTCTGCTCTGTCCCAGAATTTTTGCAGCAGTAGCATAGTATTTGGGGTTTTTATACAAAGACTGAGGCATTGATTTGGGGATTTGTTCATAGGCCTTTTTGCAATGGTAGCAAAGAATTGCATAAATGTTTCATCAGAAATAGGCAATCACTTGCTCAAGTTTCAAAAGGTCTTGCAGCTTTCAAGCTCAGAGATACCTGAAAACTGATTGTGTCCTCTGGCACTGGATTTTTGACTAGCCAGTTCATTACATGTACTTAATCCAGAAATTCCTTTGCATTTGTTGGGAAGCTGGGTGGGAAGGGGAAGAGCAGTGTGGGTTTGGGCTGTTCTCACCTGCTGCTTTTGTGCTGTTGCAGGAGCCTGTCAAACCCGAGGAAGGCCGGGATATGGCAAACCGCATTGGTGCATTCGGGTACATGGAGTGTTCGGCAAAGACCAAAGACGGTGTGAGGGAGGTGTTTGAAATGGCCACTAGAGCTGCTTTGCAAGCCCGGCGTGGCAAGAAAAAGTCTGGGTGCCTTCTCTTATAAAGCGTGGCCAGAGGAAGATGGCCAAAGCAGCACCCTGCACTTGAGTAATTTTGAAGTGCTGTTTATTAATCTTAGTGTATGATTACTGGCCTTTTTCATTATCTATAATTTACTTAAGAGATTTAAAAATCGAGTCATCTTGCTACCAGTATTTAGAAGCCAACCATGATTTTTATAACAATCTGCATCAAATTCATCTGTGCACCCAAGGTTAACCTCAACATTCCTCTAACAAACCTTCTCTGCACTCACAGGATATGCCAGGCGCTAATTGAAGACAATTCTCTATCTTCTTTCTTCTCTCTAGAAAGAGAAAAAGCTGTCAACACAGAGGATTGGTCTGTAACTACTTTATAACTAACGTCCTATTCTAATTGAGTACATCCATTACATGGCTGTATGGAATCGAGAGTAGCTTCAGTGCTATCACATTTAGGAAGATCTGATTTTCATGGCTTGGTGTAAAACATTAGTTTGAAAATGTGATCACTCTGAAATGACCAAGTCCCATTCAGCTAAGGAAAAGTGAGGGTTCTGTGGTTTCATGTTAGTTACCTTTTAGTTACTGTGTAATTAGTGCCAGTTTAAATGTATGTTACCAAAAATAAATCTATTTACCCCAGCTTAGATGTAGTATTTTTTGTATAATTGGATTTCCTAATACTGTTACTTGTAACCTCTGCGTTAAGGTGTTCTGGGTTTTTTAAGAAACTGTATTTGAAAATAAAGTCCGGTGGAAAGCAGCTGATCCTCTTCCCCTGTTCATTTGTAAGAGTCTGACCCATTTGAATGATTTGAGTGGTCTGCACACCCAGGAGGAGTTTTTTCCATAATGTGCTGTAGGGATGAGAAAAGACAGCCTGCTCACACTCAAAGCTTCTGAACTGTTCAGTTGCCTTAAATTCATTGCTGGACCCAGTTTCAAAACTTAAAAAAAAAAGAAACTTTTTGTGTAAGTTTGGTTACCATGTAGTGATCAGACTCCTAACCTGTGAACTTCTTGCTGTTCTGCAGCCAACTAAACTCTTTCTGTATTTTCATTTTTCCAAGAACTAATAGAATAAAGGCAGTTTTCTAAGCTCCCTGTATCCTGGTGTCTGTATTCCTCACTCTGGGTTTTTGTCCCAGCATCTGACAGCCTGAATTAGAAACACTATTTTTGATAAAACAGAGAGAAAATTTGCTGAGCAGTTGCAAGTGCTTTAATAGTTATTATTTCCCAGCAAGGGATACCCATCTGCTGCTCAGGGTGGTTTCTAAATGCTGCAGCAGAACCGAGTTCAGTATCTTACCTGGCCCCAGCAGTGAGTAGCAAAGCTTCCCAGGAGCTTTTGATACTCGGCGAGATGAGAGTGCATCAGTTGAGTTAGATTTGTCAGTCCTGAGCATGGGGCTCAAGGAGCAGGATGAGGCTGTGTAGGAGGAAGGGAGGAGTAGATGCAGTGTTGCTGTGGGAGCATGTGATGGTTTGCAGCAGCAGGGCTGTGGCTGGAGTAGCAGCAGAGGTTGCACGTGGCAGGGTGTTTGTCATGGCGTTGCATGAGGGAATGCCTTCGAGCCCTGCAGCACAAGCTGGGCTTGAGGTGTGGGCCCTGTGCTGCTCCTGGGGAGGAAAGGCCAGGGAACAGCAGTGGGCATCTCCATGCTCACACTGGTATTTACAGCAGCTGCTGCTGAGCTGAGAGCCTACTCCCTGGGCTGGGTAGGAGGGAGTTCAGCTGCTGATGACAGTCCACACCTGGGCACCTGGCTGCATCCCATAATGGCATACAAAATGCCCATGTCACTCTTCCTTTTTTTGACAATTCCTGATTGCTTTTCCTGCAGCAAAGGAGAAACAGACCCAGCTGTAGGAGTGCCCTGTACCTCTGGTCCTTGTCCTTCCTCTTCGGCCACAGACATCCAGAGTGAATTTTCTGACAAGCCCGGTGGTGTCACCCACCCCACCCTTCCCTTCTTCCTCTCCTGGGTGTTTGTCCTCCCTTTGCAGGGTGACTGGGTTGAACAGAGCAGGAAGTTCTCAACTGCAGCCGTGGGGCAAGGGAGGATTTCATTTGCTGGCCTGTTGACAAGTTTAGTTGCTCATGCGCAGTTCCCTTTTTTGGGGCGTGTTGCAGTTGAGCAAATTTGGGGGTTTTCAGTCTTGCATGGATGTGTGGTTGCAGTCTGCTATGGCCACAGAACGGCTCTTGCAGGGATTTGGAGTCAGGTTGCCTGTTCCTCAAAGCTTGTGGCTGTGTATCTGCTGCTGTTCTTCAACCCAGCAGTGACTGTTAGCCCAGTGTGACTAAGCTTTTGCTGACCTACACCATCATCTCAGTTATCAGTCAGCTTTCCTGCCTTTGAGGGCTGGCAGCCTGGCTCCCTCTGGGTTCCTGCCACATCTGTCACCTCTGGAAGCTACATTTGCTCTGGATGAAACTGAGTTCATGACACAGAATGCCAGACCTGACCTGGGAAATGAAAGCTCAGCACTAATGGAGAATGATCCAGGCAGGCAAGGAGCTGTGGAAGAGGCAGGGGAAGCAAGGAGCCAAGTGCCAGCCCCCTGGGCAAGGGAGGGAGTTCAATGCCAGGAGTGGGGACATGATGTAAGCAGAAGGCCAGAAGGTGTGGTTTGGTGGCCTTTGTGTTTACTCACTGTTGTTGCTGTTAAACAGCAACTTTTAAACCATGTAGGGCAAATTGTCACTCGTCACACAGCCCAAAAGGGTCCCCTGAATCCATCTGGTCCCCCTAGAGTTTCTGGCACTCCTCTGGATCCCAGCTGAGTAGGTGGACAGAATGTGTCCAGGCACAGGCCATAGCTCTAAGCCAACAAGGAAGTTCATTTTGTGCCCTTAAAACTCTCACGTGAAGGGAGGGAAAGGCCTAACCTGTGCTTCTCTGGGAAGGGCAGAGCCCCAGAAATAAACTCCCCTACTTCAGAGTAATTCCCTGGGGCCAAACAGAGGAGTGAAGGTGCCAGTCTGAGGTCAAAAGTGGCAGCAAAGATGTGGCCCTGCCCTAGAAGTCACCCTGAAGGGAAATTTCTCTTCTTCAGGAACCTTGGCTTGCTGTGCCCAGGGGTGGGTGAGGAGGAGTCGACTATAACTGTCAATTTATTCAAGAGCAAACACGGATCATCTGCCTCTGCTCATCAGCGGTTTTCCAGCACTGATCTCTCTCAGGACACTTGACATGGCTCCTGCCATCACTGCTGCAACACAGTGCAGGAAAGTCCCCAGAACTTGCCACACCTGGAAACTGGAACCATTCCCAGTCACTGAGGCATGTGCCAAGAGTGGCTCAAAGCAACCCCCCATATCCTGCAGTCACCTGGGTACCCAGTCCAGAGAGGCAGCATTATGTGGTGCCTGTTAGTGACAGCTGGCATTTCGTGACAAGTCCCTGCTCCCAAGCATGAAAGAGAGCAGACAGCAAGGGGGGGGCTGAGCGCATCCCCCTCCACGGGGCCCAGGCTGCCTTGGCTGAGGGCCAGGGCTGATAAGCAGCTGTCTGACCTTGGGCTGTTGTGAATGGAGCTCACTTGGCGCAGATGCTAGCAGGAGCCTCAGCAGAGGCTCCCTGCTTCCCCCTGGGAGCTGCACTGGAGCTGAGGCTCTAGCTCTTTGTTCCTGCCAGGCTGTGCTGCTCCACAGTCTGTGTTGGTCCAACTCATAGACATGGACACAAGGCCTGACCCTGACCTGCCTCTTCACAGGGTGCTCTGGAGGAGGGTAGAGGTTCATAAAGACATGTGGAGGGACAGACAGGCCACTTGCTTGGTGAGAGCACAACAGCTCAGTTAACTTAGGGCTGCCTTGAATCTATGGGGAACAGAGCAGTCAATACTGCATGATGTAACACTCCTGCAAACAGACTGAAGCTGTTAGGCAAGAAATGCAACCCCTGAAGTTGAGGAAGGAGCCTACTTCTCTTTATCTAATGAGGATATACCCTGTGTGTAGACTTCACCAGCCTCAAAGAGGTGGAAAAAGAGAGTCTGAAGAAGGGAATTTGTTGCCCCTCTTTCTTGTGCCCCTCCCGTTCCTCTTCCTGATGCACAAACTAAACGTGTTTCTCTCCCCAAAGCCATGCTTAGTGGCAGTGGTGTCCTCGCAGAATGCTGTGGCCTTGGCGCCACACTGTGCCACCCCTGGACGCTATGAAAGCTTCTGGGAACCTTCTGGGACCACTCTGTGTTTCACTGCTCTTCCACGGCGTTTCCGAGGATCGGTGATACTTTCATGTTAGCCGTGGGTTTGAAAGCCACCCCGCTCNGGCAAGGTGCTGCTGGTGGTCAATGTGGCGTCGCTCTGAGGCACGACCACGCGCGACTTCCTGCAGCTCCACGAGCTGCAGCAGCGCTACGGCCCTCGCGGGCTCCAGGTCCTCGGCTTCCCCTGCAACCAGTTCGGTCACCAGGTAGGGGCGGGGAGCGGGCCCGGGGAGCGGGGCCGGGGAGCGGGGCCGGGGAGCCGCCCGCCCCGGCCGGGCTCTCACGGGCCGTGCTCGAGGTGGGTTTACCTTTGTTTCCTTAGGAAAACTGTACCAACGATGAGATCCTTCCGATGCTCGAGCACGTTCGTCCTGGCAAGGGGTACAAGCCCAATTTCATAATGTTCGAGAAGTGCGAGGTGAACGGGAAGAACGCACACCCCCTCTTCACTTTCCTGAAAGAGGCGCTGCCCTTCCCACACGATGACCCCTCCTCGCTGATGACCAACCCGCAGTACATCATCTGGTCCCCGGTCTGCCGCAATGACATCGCCTGGAACTTCGAGAAGTTCCTCATTGGCCCCGACGGTGTGCCCTTCAAACGCTACAGCCGGAGTTTTGAAACCATCAAGATCCAGGACGACATTGAGTTGCTTCTGCAAAAGGTTGCCTAGAAAGTTCTCTGCCCTTTCCCCTTGCTGTGTACCTGCCTGTTCTTCTTGCAGGGAGCTGCTACTCTGGCAGAAATTCCAATGTCTTGTGCAGGTTTTGCTTATGATGGTGCATCTTCCAAATCCTTGAAGTGTGCTTGATGTTTTCAAAAGTTACACAGGAATGTTTGGGAAACTATGCCAGGGCAAGCAGCTGTGAGTCTCAGTAGTTTACTGTGTTTCTCTGAATAAAAAAAAATGTGTACTTCCTTTAAGGCTGTGGCTTGATAAATCTGGGCGAGTTGGGTTAAACATGGTAGGTCTGTTAGCTGTTCATCAGCCCATGCTCACAGGGGCAGACTTGGAGCACTCCAGCACGGCCATGCAGTCAGGCTGAACTAAACCAAGGGCATGAGCTCTGCAAGCTGTGAATCAATATCGTGTCCTGCCCCACGTGTAACAAGCCTGGCAGAGCGGGAGGGCAGCAAGGAGCAGACAGACCTTGCCCCGCTGCTCACTGAACCTCCCTTAAGGCTTCCCTGCAGAAGGAACATGCTGGCACATGGCCAGGGAGTGATTCTACACTGGCTGATGCATTCCCAGTGTGGCTACCAGGGCCACAATAGGCTAATAAGTGCTGGGGCAGGGAGATGAGTGATCCTGCATCCTGGGGGGACCTAGACCAGGAGCAGCACCCACTGTCCCGTTTCCCTCCCCCGTGTCCCAGAGCCCCCTCACTGGCTCTACCCCATTTTGCATCAGTGGTGGCCCAACACAGATCTCACATGCTTGCCCAGTCCTCTGTGAGACCTGAAGCCCAGCACCTCACGGTGCAGGGAATCGTGTCAAACCTGTTTGTTCATGTTCCCAGTGCAATACCACCCCATTCAACCACTTGGCCTACGACAACTGTGCCTTCCCTCAGGGTGTCCTTGTTTCCCTTTGGGCACAGGAATTGTATATGACACAAGTGCAGATGTACCAGGAAATATTTTCTTTTCACTTCTTCCCTGTTTTTTGACTCCTGCCAACCATGGAGCTGAGAAGTACTTCATCAGAAGTTGCTACTTGTACTCAATGATCTTAGAGGTCTTTCCCAATCTTAATGATTCTGTGATTCAATAATAATTCTGGCATATTGGCCCTGCTCAGCAATCCTGGTTTTACAGGCTGCTGCTAAATGGCTGGAATTATGACTGGTTTCTCATGGGAAATCAAATTTGGCACGAGTTGTGCCAAATTTCACCTGCTATCCTTCTGCTCAGTAGCTCAACTTCTACAGGAAAATTTTCACTCCTTAAATTACTCTCTGAGCACATTTTCATGTGCTACAAGGCCTTGTAGCACTAAGTATAAACTTGGTGTGGGACTGAGGAGTCCTAACCCAAACTAGAAACTTGGGCTCTCCAAGGGAATACATAACACTTTCAAGCATTAGTGCACTGTTTTCATAATAAAAACACTCAGGATTTGAGGGTTTGGTGGGGTTTTCTTCTTATTTGTAGTTTTTCACTTCACAAATTCACAGTTGCTTTGTTACTATACCTATGTCCAAGGACCCCTCAAGTTTGAGGAGAGACTAGGTAAATCCTCCAAGCAGCACCACCCTGCTTGCTGCTGCCCCTGAGTCATCGAGCTTTGAACTCAGATTGCACAATCCTCAGCGGGCTATTTCTGAAATCCCAGAACAGCTTCATAGAAAAAAACAGGATGTTTTCAGCAGCTATTTAAGCTTTGCAGCAGATGATGCATGGTGTAGGGGATTATTTTTTCAGTTCTACTTCCATCATTAATGCAGGATGTTGAAGTAGGTGGAGAGTACACTGGATCATAAGCAGCAGAAACTCAGGGCACTGAAAAATCTTTCTCAACGTGAACTGTGGCACTTCCTCATTCCTGAATCACCAAACTTGAGCCGTTTGAGTGGGGCCAGTCTCTGGCTCTGGTCAAGGCCCACAACTTCAGGGAGCAGACCCCAACACCTGCTGCAGTTCCAGCCTGCCAAAATGGGTCTCTCACCGAGCCTGCTGGTCAGAAAGGCACCTTGCATTGTGTTTATTCTGTGCCTATGGCCAAGGGATTTATTTACCTTCTGACTGCTGGGGCTGTGCTAGCAGAAAAACAAAGCAACAGCTCCAGAACAGCTCCAGCCGTGCCAGAAGCAGTACAGTGACATGATTACAGGACAAAAATGAGCCATGCCAGCAGGAAAACGAACAGTCCCAGTGTAAGCATACCAGCAGGAACTCTGCAATGGGGCTGAAAGCTGCCCAGCCTTGTTATTGCCAGTCTCGTTTCAGCATTCCCTGGAGCAGCTGGCTCTGGGGTCCAGTGGGCTGCAGCACAGAGGGCACTGGCTGGAGCTCTCTGGCAGTGACAAGGACAGTGGAGCATGGTCCCCACACAGGATCTCACACCCAAACCTTGGCTGGTGTTGTGATGAGAGGAGGTGAATGTTTCACCACAGGCAGCAGCTCTGTGCTGAGGGGAAGCAATTCCTCAGGGATTATAAACCAGCCCAGTTCTGTTTCTGTAATTTCTGTAATTCCAGAGAGAAACAGACTGACTCAGAGGGAGGCCTTAAAATAAATACTACTTTAGCACAATTCTTCTGTGGCTTGAGGATGTTGTCCTTGCAACATCTCCTGTCTGTCACATATACACTCCTACACTACACTTTAATTGCAAACGATCCCTCTGTTAGTGTTCCTGTTTTGATATTCTTTGATATTCTTCTGCATGTCAAAGTTTCATATATTCTCTCCTTCCTAGAAAGTGTCCCGTACTTGTCCCCCCTCCCAAAGATGTATTTCTTCCCTCCTTTAGTTGCTGATAGTTGCCACCAACTTCTTAAATCCTTAAGCAAGTTCAAATATTTGAAGCTGCCAGGAGTGTTTACTAGTTCCAAGAAAAATTATCCTTCCTGGTGCTTTGTCCCTCTCCCAGATTCCATAGTGTTCTGCTCACCAAACCCTGGGCAATCTGCTGAAATCCTGGCTGATGATATACAGTATTCAGAAATGTCTACTCAACAGAAGTGCCATCAGCCTAAGACCTTTCTTACTCAGCCTGTACAAGGTTCTTTCTGCTATTTCAATTCCCTTTCTCCTCGGGAGTTTTCAGTCCCTGTGTTTGATCATTGCCATCATAAGGCATGCTGGGAACACCTGCCTCCAGTCCTGTGGTACTTGAGGGGGCTTCGCTGCTGTCAGTGCCCCTTTCACACCCATTGGGATGAACTGGAGATCAGGGCAGAAGTCAATGGCTGAAAGGAAAGTGCTTTGAGGAGACAGGAGAACACAGACACCTCTGTCAACAGTGAAACTGTCACAATGTAATTTTCTTGCACTCGATCAGAAAGCCGTCAATTAAACCATTTAATTGTTCACCACACTTTCTACCAAGAGTCAGTAATTCATTAGCAGAGTGAGGTCACACAAGCACTATCTCAGAATAACTGACTCATTTTAAAAACACACCCAGCCTGGCCATAATAGGGTGTGTTAGAGCCCGAAGGGACCCCGCCCTCTGAGGAAAACTGAAGTAACAACACTCAACTCTTACTGGAAGGAGAAAATGCTCATTTCATTAACTGAATGGACTTGCCCTGCTGTCAGGAACATGAAAGGCTTTTATCACGTTACTCTGGTTGCTGCAGCAGTGCCAGGCTGGCAGAGCCCACCTGCCCATGGTGCTGCCAGAATGTTCCTGGCACAGGAAGTCACATCACCCCCACATCACCCTTGCCTTTTTTCACATAAGGTAAAGGGATTTCTTTGGTGCATCCGTTTAAGGCAGATTTTTAAAATTCTTCTCAAGGACAAGCTCTCTGAATAGCACAAGACACGCTACTCGAGGGATCAATGTCTAAATCTCCACAAACAGTTCTCTCCTGAGACAATACCCAAACTCCTGAGCACTCACACATACCACTGCCCCATTTATTCCCGTAACAATTTGAAGTCCAACGCCCTCACCCAGTGTGCTGCACGTGAGAAAATGGAGCGCCTAAAACTGAAACCACAGTCCAATCAAATGGTTCTGCCACCTGTTATGTCAGAGACTGCCCTGAGAGAGAGAAAAATAAAACCCATGAAGTACTAAAACTTTCAGCTTGGGTTCGATCTTCACTGCACCATAATTCAGGGAGGAGATTCTTGGCGAGAAAGGGAAGCACACGGTGTCTGGAGCCCAGAGCAGTCGGTTGGCAGCAGCCACCCTGAGCAAGTTTGGGGAAGGCTGGGCTGGTGCTGCGGCAGAGGCGGAAGCGATCAGAGTGTTCGCAAAAGTGTTTTTATCTGAGGACTTAAAGAGGCCGGCCCGGGAGCCCTCTCGACCACGAAGCCCCCTCGGGGACACGGTCCAGCCCCGCGGGGGTGCCTGCTCCTGCTCCCCGGGCTCTCCCTGCAGCCCCCGTA